>CAMXCT020006504.1:209395-281537 GCA_947184155.2 Cladocopium goreaui
GGGTGCCTGTTGGGGAAGCTGCTTAAGGGTAAAGGTTTGGAGGGTTTGGAAGAGGACAAGGTCCACACCTGCGGTGGATCTGAGGTGCCTGCTGGGGACGGTGTTTGGAGGGTTTGGCGGGTTTTGGAGGGTTTGGAGGGTTTGGAGGGTTTGGAGAGTTTTGGAGGGTTTGCGGGTTGGCAAACGGCAGCTTTGAAAGCCTAAGAAAGCCATTGCTGTGGCCTGGCCCTGGGGTGCCTGTTGGGGAAGTGGCCTTGGCCCTGGGGTGCCTGTTGGGGAAGGTGTTTGGAATTTTGTTTTGGAAAGTTTGGAGCCTTTGCGGGCTAGCAAACGGCAGCTTGGAAATTCATAAAAAGTCTCATTGCTGTGGCCTGGCCCTGGGGGTTTGGAATTTTGGAAGGGTTTGGAGCCTTTGCGGGCTGGCAATCGGCAGCTTTGAAAGCCCATAGAAAGTCATTGCTGTGGCCCTGGCCCTGGGGTGCCTGTTGGGGAGCTGGCTTAAGGGGGAAGGTTTTGGAGGGTTTGGGAAAGGACAAGGTTCCACACCTGCGTGGAAATCTGAGTGCCTGCTGGGGACGGTGTTTGGAGGGGGTTTGGCGGGTTTTTTTGGCGGGTTTTGGTTTGGAGCGTTTGGAGGGTTTGGAGAGTTTTGGAGGGTTTGCGGGCTGGCAAACGGCAGCTTTGAAAGCCTAAGAAAGCCATTGCTGTGGCCTGGCCCTGGGGTGCCTGTTGGGGAAGTGGCCTTGGCCCTGGCCGTGGGGTGCCTGTTGGGGAAGTGGCCTTGGCCCTGGGGTGCCTGTTGGGGAAGGTGTTTGGAATTTTGTTTTGGAAAGTTTGGAGCCTTTGCGGGCTAGCAAACGACAGCTTTGAAATTCATAAAAAGTCTCATTGCTGTGGCCCTGGCCCTGGGGGTTTGGAATTTTGGAAGCGTTTGGAGCCTTTGCGGGCTGGCAAACGGCAGCTTTGAAAGCTCATAGAAAGTCATTGCTGTGGCCCTGGCCCTGGGGGGCCTGTTGGGGAAGCTGCTTAAGGGTAAAGGTTTGGAGGGTTTGGAAGAGGACAAGGTCCACACCTGCGGTGGATCTGAGGTGCCTGCTGGGGACGGTGTTTGGAGGGTTTGGCGGGTTTTGGAGGGTTTGGAGCGTTTGGAGGGTTTGGAGAGTTTTGGAGTGTTTTGGAGGGTTTGCGGGCTGGCAAACGGCAGCTTTGAAAGCCTAAGAAAGCCATTGCTGTGGCCTGGCCCTGGGGTGCCTGTTGGGGAAGTGGCGTTGGCCCTGGGGTGCCTGTTGGGGAAGGTGTTTGGAATTTTGTTTTGGAAAGTTTGGAGCCTTTGCGGGCTAGCAAACGGCAGCTTTGAAATTCATAAAAAGTCTCATTGCTGTGGCCCTGGCCCTGGGGTTTGGAATTTTGGAGGCGTTTGGAGCCTTTGCGGGCTGGCAAATGGCAGCTTTGAAAGCTCATAGAAAGTCATTGCTGTGGCCCTGGCCCTGGGGTGCCTGTTGGGGAAGCTGCTTAAGGGTAAAGGTTTGGAGGGTTTGGAAGAGGACAAGGTCCACACCTGCTGTGGATCTGGGGTGCCTGCTGGGGACGGTGTTTGGAGGGTTTGGCGGGTTTTGGAGGGTTTGGAGGGTTTGGAGGGTTTGGAGAGTTTTGGAGGGTTTGCGGGCTGGCAAACGGCAGCTTTGAAAGCCCATAGAAAGCCATTGCTGTGGCCTGGCCCTGGGGTGCCTGTTGGGGAAGTGGCCTTGGCCTTGGGGTGCCTGTTGGGGAAGGTGTTTGGAATTTTGTTTTGAAAAGTTTGGAGCCTTTGCGGGCTAGCAAACGGCAGCTTTGAAATTCATAAAAAGTCTCATTGCTGTGGCCCTGGCCCTGGGGGTTTGGAATTTTGGAGGCGTTTGGAGCCGTTGCGGGCTGGCAAACGGCAGCTTTGAAAGCTCATAGAAAGTCATTGCTGTGGCCCTGGCCCTGGGGTGCCTGTTGGGGAAGCTGCTTAAGGGTAAAGGTTTGGAGGGTTTGGAAGAGGACAAGGTCCACACCTGCGGTGGATCTGAGGTGCCTGCTGGGGACGGTGTTTGGAGGGTTTGGCGGGTTTTGGAGGGTTTGGAGGGTTTGGAGGGTTTGGAGAGTTTTGGAGGGTTTTGGAGGGTTTGCGGGCTGGCAAACGGCAGCTTTGAAAGCCTAAGAAAGCCATTGCTGTGGCCTGGCCCTGGGGTGCCTGTTGGGGAAGTGGCCTTGGCCCTGGGGTGCCTGTTGGGGAAGGTGTTTGGAATTTTGTTTTGGAAACTTTGGAGCCTTTGCGGGCTAGCAAACGGCAGCTTTGAAATTCATAAAAAGTCTCATTGCTGTGGCCCTGGCCCTGGGGGTTTGGAATTTTGGAGGCGTTTGGAGCCTTTGCGGGCTGGCAAACGGCAGCTTTGAAAGCTCATAGAAAGTCATTGCTGTGGCCCTGGCCCTGGGGTGCCTGTTGGGGAAGCTGCTTAAGGGTAAAGGTTTGGAGGGTTTGGAAGAGGACAAGGTCCACACCTGCGGTGGTCCCAGGCGCCGCCCCGGCCTTGGCGAAGGCCGGGGTCGGCGGATATTTAGCTAGGTCTTGGAAGTTGTAGGTAAGAAACAATATGCAGAATACAAGTACGGCCGATACCAGGTGCGATCTGCCTTCACTTTCGACTGTGCATATGATCCACAACGTAGATAAGATAAGCTCAGATACGATAAGATAAGATGTGATATGATAAGGTAAGATAAGATAGACAGCTGGACATGTGTATAGTATAGATATCTCTGTAAGTATAGTTCTATTTACTTATCTATTTATTGACTTACTTTGGCAAACGGCAAATGTGTATATATATATACACACCGTTGATATCACATGATAGATATCAAAATCATTTTTATAGAATGGGTTGTTTATGTGTATATGTTCTGAACATTTCTGATGGTGGTGCTTCTGAGTTTGTGCCTTTGCATTGTATAATTCGGATCATTTGTTGATCTATTCCTTTCTTATTCACGTGTGAGACACCTGAAACCTCGTCTCAACTTGCGGACGGAGAAAAAGAAACACATTGGCACCTTCTGCCTGAAGAGGAAAATCGCGTCTGCATGAATTCCGCATTCTTGGTTTGTCCCGCAGCTGCGTTGGGATAAAAGGATCTTGCTCACCCAGTGCCTAGAGAAAAAAAAGAAAAAGAACACCCTTTTGATTCACACCTTCACTTCGATGATCTGGCGATAGATCACAACCCTGGTATTTCTGAGCGAATTTTCACGGAAAATTCACCGGCAAATAGATGTTCATCCCCCTATCCGCAACCACATGGGCGGGGGCCAACTCGCATCCATGTCCAGCGGTGACCGTGCAGGCACCGGTGACCGTGCCGGCGCGGTTCAAACCCGTGGTGAAGGCGCGGAAATGTGGTCAATTCTCACAGGAAATGTGGAACAGACATGAATTAAACACCAACAAAGATAGGATGTGAATGTAATGAAATGGATATGGTGATGACTTGTTGATGTATGGTTTGGAAGATCTGTTTATCAATGCGTCCCAGGTATGGGAGTAAAACAGTGGGACTGGCATTTTCGGAGTAGCCACCGACCAGTTAGATATTCGGAAAAAAGTGATGGGATGAAGTGGATGAAGTGGATGAAGTGGATGAAGTGGATGAAGTGGATGCACTTCTTTTTTTTGTGTTTTGTACGGATGGGTTTGGTTTTGAATGTTGCTTGAATGTTGTTTGTGAGTGAGTTTTGGTTCGCACTTGTAAGATTGCTGCAACACGTGGGCCGCAAAACTCGCCGCTTGCTGAGCTGGGTCAAGTGTGCGTTTCGGATATTTTTGGGCACCCAAAAATATGAGATTTCTGGTATTTCTGCGACAGTTCCGAATGGAACTGATGAACTTTGATGGTTTTTGGAGTGCAATGCGAGAATCCCCATGGTTTTGGCCGTTTGGTTTTTGTCCGACAGGGGAATGACAGAGCCTTCAAAGCACAGCAGGAGCTCCGCGTCCGTGATCCATGGTTAGCATGGTTGAGCATGGTTCTTACCCTCTGGTTATGTCAAAATAGCTATTGAAAATGGCCATAGCTAATGGTCCCCCGTAATGATAGTGTGAATGGCATGTTCGCCCTATCCGCAGCATTTCCTCAGCTTCAATTAGGAAGACGTGCCAGGTGTGGAGGTAAGGTCACCTGGCATCTGGAACCTGGACCCCGGTCCGTACCGGGTGAAAGGGCCCAGGTGTCGGGATGGCTGAACCCGAGCCCTGGCGGAAGACAGGACGAAAAGCTGGTGAGGAACACTGGCTTGGGTTGACACCCAGCGCTGTTGTAGAGGTGAGCCTCTATGACGATGCGGGGCGACAGCAGGGCCGAGGTGTTGTGAAATTGCAGCACCGCGCCATAGAGGATGAGGCTGGCAAAGGTCAAACCTGGCGAGGATTCTTTCTGGCCATTGAAGACGGATATTACGAGTGGTGGGTACAAAATCATTACCCCACGAAGGTGCTGCCATTCCACTTCTGTCAGGTGGCGGCCCATCGGTGTGGGGAGCAAACGCTGTACCGGGACCCCATCCACGTTGACGTCTTCAGAGTCTTGCCGGATGATACATACGTGAGGCTGCCGTGGATGACCGATGAAAAGAATGAGAAGGCCAAAAGCTTGTTGGCACTCCACGCCACGCAGGCGCCTGCGGTCCCAGCCCTCGCCTCTCCAGCTGTGGGGGGTGGGGATGGTGGCCGTGGGAGCCGAGCTGATGGTGAAGTGGAGGTGGGTGAAGCTGGCATTGCAGGGCTGGCTCGAGCACTTGGAACTGCAGGAGATCGTGGCGACAAGAGAGAGAGGCAGATCGACGATGATAAGGAGGAAAAGAAGAAAAGGAAGGAGAAGAAGGCACCAGTGGATGCCCGAGAGGAAGGCCTTCGAGCCGTTCTGAATAAGCGGAAGGCACCGCTACCTACCGGGGGTGCGCTCAAGCTGAAAGGAGACGACCTGAAGAAGAAGAAGAAAAAGAAGCGGAAAAGAGATTCAGAGAAAAAGCGGAAGTCCAAAAAGGAGGAAGCTAGCAAGGGGTCCTCCGAGGAAAGTGACTCAGGGGACGACGAGACCTCCTCATCGAGTTCAGGGTCGCTTTTTCAGTTGGCCGCCCTGCCACAGGGAGTAGACCGATTGCACCGGTTGCATCAGGAGAAGCCAGGGGCTCTGGCGGACCTAACGCTCCGGCGCTTTCAGGAGCTCCTGAACCGCTCAATAGGCGGGGGAACGGCCGAGACAGAGCAGGAGATGCCGCCGGTAGCGCGCGCATACCTCAGCCAGATCTACATGGTGCGCCATCCAGAAGCAGCGATTGGCCTGCGGAATCTGAGAGAGCTGCGTACGTTGGCGACGCTGGTGGATCTCATGGCCATGAACGACTCTCTCCGTGCACTCGACGTGGCCGTACAGAGAATGAAGAGCATCGAGCTGTTCATAGCTCAGGGCCAATGGAGTCAAGCAAACTTGCTGGAGCTCATTGTGCCGGAGGAGGAGCAACGAGCCTGGTTCCGACAGGAGTTGAAGGCAGCCCAGCAAGAGCACAAGAGCGACCTGAGGCTGCAGAGGGACCAATGGCCGAAAAGGAGGGCCGCCTGGTATCCCTCCCCCGGAGGGGGGGGGAACATGGACAAGAAGGAAGCGGAAGGAAAAGACGGAGGACCACCCGAAAACGGAGGAGGTCAGAGCCAAGGGAAAGGAAAGAAAGGAAGAGGAAAAGGGAAGAAGGGCAAGCGGTGGTGAGCCCACCCGCGGCCCGGCGGGGGTTAGAATACCCAGCGATGGAAAGGGCCCTAAATGAATGTGAAGTGTCTGAAGAAACACGAGAGAAGGTCAGAAGCCTCATGCAGGATCCGGAGGTGGTGGCGCTCTATCGACTCAGGAGGTTTGCGTTGGGCAAGAGCCCAAACTGGAAGATGATAGAGCAGGATTTCTTTGAGATGATTGCCAATGTCGCTGGAGACCCACCTGCACTGGTAAAGAAGCAGTTGCGGCTCAGCTGTCAATTCCTAGGAGAGGAATTGATACCATCCGCATCGGAAGTGGCCTGCCGGCTCTTGGGGGTCGACCAATCTCAGGCCGGGGTTGATCCTCGGTCTGGGGAAGGTCGGCTCCTAAAGTTGGTGAATGGCATTGAAGTGCGAGCTGCTGACATTGAGTGGAAGAGAGAGGACGGGGTTTATGTTGGCACCCCTCACAAAGAGTTTGGTGCCTCAATCTACCACCAGGAGTTTGTCAGTCAGTTGGATAAGGAAAAAGTGAGGATATCTTTGGTGGGTCAACACTTATATGTTGGCTCAAAGGACCTGAGAGCTGCCGACTGGTTGATTCAGGAATTTGGGCTGATTCCAAAAGAGCACGTGACGCCGGTCTCATGGAGGCAGATGATGCGGCGAGGGCTGGGGCTCAGCTTGTCGGTGAGTCTTGTGGGGGTGGTCTTAAAAGTCGGCATTCAAGACCGCCCTGGAGAGTTGGGCAACTTAGCGCGTGCCCTTCCTTGCTGCGCTCTGGAGAACTTTCACCGACTGGCAAAGGAGCTACTCCCATTGCCAATGCCCATCATGACCGACGAAGAACTGGCTTTTGAGGCAGCGGTGAAGGAGGTCCTCTGTGGCCGCTTGGATGTGACCAGTGAGAGTTGGAGGAAGCTGAACAGTGAGGCAAAGGAAATCGGTGTGAAGGCATGGACCTGGCTGCAGTGCTTCGTGATCAACCACCTATACTGCCACGGAGCAGGTGGTCGCATGCTGTCTGAGTGCATGCTTCATGCGAAGGAACCTACTGCGAGCCAGGAAAGATCCATCAAGCGACTTGACAGCTTAAGCAAGAAATGGATTGAAGAAGATAAGGAGGATGCGATCAGGGCAGACACCTGGGAGAAGTCGTCTGAGACATTGGGGGACATGTACACAGGACCCAACGTAGGGAAATCCTATCCTCTGACATTGGAGGCAATACTCCCCACAACACCAGGTGCGAGTGAAGCGGCGAGGATCCCATTGTCAGAAGTGGTGAGCGACTCGGTCAAGGAATATGTGGATGACCCTTCGCTGCTGCGTATCCCGGACGAGGAGCTCATTGGGCCACGCACCTCAGCGTTGGTGCAAGTCACCAGCCAGGAGGAGTGGGACAAGATCGTGAGCCACCTGGTAGATGCAGGCATGCTTGAGAGGGAAGTTGAGGCAGAGACCCTCAAGTATCGAGGGGAGCCAGTTCGTAATGGGGCGTTTGGCGTCCACAAGAGTTGGGTGCTGAAGGAGGATGGAGAATGGCTCCGCACGTTGAGATTGATCATCAACATGATCCCCGGCAACTCGTTCCAGAGACGCATGCCAGTGAGAGCTTCGGAGAAGATGGGTTATGCCCCGCTGTGGGGGAACCTCTACTTGCATGAGGACGAAATCATCATATGTGCCGCTGAGGACCAGAAACACTGCTTTCATATCTACCGGCCAGGATATGCATGGCGAGCCTTCTTCAGTTTGAGTAGGATGGCTTCAGGACAGGCCTTCAAAGATGGAAAGGTGGAGAAAGGTTACCCTCGAGTGAAGAGCGCACCCATGGGGTGGAACAATGTGGTGGACTTTATCCAGGACGGCTTTGAGAACATGGCCAAGATGGCAGGTTTGGCGCCTAATCAAGTTATTCGAATGGGCGAGCCGAGCCCGTTGGAACCTTTGGCAACTCCCAGATCATTCTTTTCGTTCTATGTGGACAACTTTGACCAGCTGAAGATCATCTGGAGGACCGACCGGGGGCTGTACGAAGGCCAGCCGACCGATGAACAACTCCAATTGCGAGAGACCATGGAGGAATTGACTGTAGGGAGAGACCCCAAGAAAGCAGCTGAGGGATCAATCAGCTGGACCAGTTTGGGAGCCGAAGTGGCTGGAGAGGAAGGATGGATTGGCAGCTCGCGGAGCTTCCGCCGGGCACTTCTGAGTGCTAACCTTGGGCTGTTGGTGGGGGATGAGGTCCGTACTGATTCCCCCAATCTGCAGTCTGTGGTTTCAAAGAACATGCACTCGGTGCAATACAACCGGCAGCTGGCAGTGTTGTTTGACAGGCTGTACGTGGAAATGAATGCCAGCAGGCCACGACTCTTGAGTGAGAAAGGTCGCGACGAGCTCTTGCTGCTATGCTGCTCACTGCCCATGCACTGGCTTGACGTCAAGATGAAAGTGTCAGGCCAAGTGTATGCGACAGACGCGAGTCCAGAAGGCGGAGGAGCCTGCTGCACTACTGGCCTGAGCCCCTGGGGAAGTGCAAGACTTCACAGCCTCAGTCATGAGCGTGATGCCGCTACTGAGAATGCCCTAGTGATCGAATGCTTTGCGGGCATGGGAGGCCTGAAGCAAGCACTGGATTTGATTGGGTTTGAGCCCGCTGGGGTGGTGGCAATTGATACCTCGGCTGAGTGCTGTAAGGTATACAAGCAGCACTGCCGCCACGTCATCTGGGTTCAGAAGATTGAGTCCGTGACGGAGGAGCAGGTCTTGGAATGGAGAAGGCGATTTCCGCGCGCCACAAAGGTGGTCATTGGAGGAGGATGGCCATGCATCAACCACTCGGTGCTGAACCCTAGACGACAGGGAGCAGAAGGAGCTTCGAGCAAGCTGCTGGACGACATGTTGGCAATCAGAGGATGGTTGGGATCGTGCTCAGAGAAGTTGCACCTTCCCCCATGGAAAGTAGTGGAGATTTTCGAAAATGTGGTCATGGATGATGCAGATTACGAAGCCCAAAGCAAGAAGATTGGGTACACGCCCTACTTTGTTGAGGCTGCTGAGATTGGGCGTTGCCGAAGACCCAGGCTCTACTGGATTTCAGGGGTGGACCTTGTGGCTGGAGATGATCTGTCTGTCGCCGCGCGGCGAACTCTGAGAGGTCACAACTACCAGGTGAAGCAAATCAAGGTGGACACGGAACGTCCCCCGCTCACATGGTTCCTGAATGAAGGGACCACCAAGATGGCCGAACCTGAAGAGCCGTTTGCAACGTTCACCCGGCCAATCGCTCGACAGAGCCCTCCAGAAGATCCTGCCGGGTTTGACCAGGCCATAGAGAAGGCCTTGAAGCGGTGGCGCGGAGACAGTTACAGGCTCCAGCCCTACCAATATGAGCCTCGTAACCTGGTAACCGACAAGAATGGGCCCAGAAGGCCTGCAGTCGAAGAGCAGCTCCGGATGATGGGTTTCCAATCCACACACCTCAATACCAAAACCAAGCTCAGTGCAGACCTGAGAGGTCAAATGGTTGGGAATTCCTTTTCAGCGATGGTGGTGGCTCGGCTCTTGGTGGGCCTGGTGTTGAAGCCGGAGCAATGTGTTGGAAAGGATGTCAGCCTGATGCTCTGGGAAGTCTGGAAAGCCAAGGAAGACAAAGCTGGTCAAGAAGGAAAACCTTGGAAAGTGAGGTTTGCAAGTGTGGCTGCGGGGGTTCCTGGGGTGGTGAGCCTGCTCGAGCGGGTCTTGCCATCACCAGTCGCGCCCCTGCGGTCATTCATTGACCCTCAACAGTGGCTGACAGACGAAGAGATGCTGAGCTACTTGTTAGCTCGCAATGGGACACACCGTGGTGCTGAGATCCGGATTGACTTGGGGATGCCTTACTCCGTTGGTGAACTGTGCCGGCAGAGCATTGATCCCAGTCACTGGATTTGGAAAGTCTTGATGTCCTACTCATGGAGAGAGCCAGGACAACACATCAACATCTTGGAGTTGGTGGCGGTCCTTGATCTTCTCCGCCGGCAAGGACGCGATCCAAAGCATCATGACCAACGCTTGATCACACTTGTGGACAACCAAGTTGCAATGAGCTGCCTCTCGAAGGGACGCAGCTCCGCTCGAGCCCTCCAAGGTCCCCTACGCCGCATCAGTGCCGTATGCCTAGCCGCACACTTTCGACTCTGCCTCGGATGGATCAAGAGCAAGTGGAACCCAGCTGATGGGCCCAGTAGATGGGCCAAGCGTCGTCGCAATGCCTAGACAACAGGTCTTAGGCCGACGGGGCCGAGTCGAAAGAAAAAAGGACAGGCAGGCACTGGGGAGTCTAAAAGACTTGGTTGTGGCTAAAAACACTCGGGATCGATATTTGGAGGCTGTTTCACGTTTCTTGCTGTTCTTGCGAAGTCATGGTTTCACTTATCCTTCTTCCTTTTCAAGTCTAGATGCAAAAGTTTGTGAATTCATTGAAGCTTTGTGGCATAATGGGGACCCTAAGTCGTATGCTAGCGATTGTTTGTCTGGCCTGGGGCATTTTGTTCCGCAATGCAAGCGAAGTTTGGTGGGGGCCTGGCGACTGCATGGGAGTTGGACTAGGGCGGAGTTGCCTGCTCGTGCTCTACCGTTTCTGCCTGTGATGGTTTATGCCCTTGCTCAAGCTGCATTTGACAAAGGCTGGTCTGATCTTGCTGTCCTCGTCCTTTTGGGTTTTGACAGATTTGCGCGGTCTGGGGAGCTCTTTATGGCTAAGAGAGGAGACTTTACTTGGAATACCACCAAGACCAAGGCCATTTGGTCCCTTCCTTTGACCAAAAGCGGACAAAGAGTCGGAGCTCAGGAATCTTTAGTCATTGACGATAGCTGGCTGGTGGTGGCACTGGCTAACTACATGTCAGCCCTCTCTCCAGGGGATTATTTGCGGAGTGTTTCCCCCGGAATTATGCGCTCCCGTCTTAAAAGTCTTCTGAGTGACTTGAAGTTTCCTGAGGGGTACCAATGGTACTCGCTCCGTCGAGGCGGTGCGACCCATTTCTTTCGGGCCACCAATGACCTCTCACGAGTTTGCTTTGTGGGCAGATGGAACAGCATTAAAACTGCCAGAATATATCTCACAGATGCACTTGCGCAGTTAACTGAGATTCAACTGGAGCCAGTAGTTCAACGTAATCTTTTGCGTCTTGCCAAGCGAGCACGCCCTGGTTTCCAGTTTGACTCATAAGTCTTTTGTTCCCCCCCTGTTTCCCCCCGCTGTGACTCGTAAACTTTCTTCTTTCAGGTCCTCTCATCTCTCCTTCGAGTCAATGCTTGAGTATGCTACCTTTACAGCAGCAGTGTCCTGCTAGTTTGGGGAGAGGTGGACACCGGTGTCTGGGTGCTTGTTGCTTGGTGGGCTTGGGCCTGGGGGGTTGCACCCAAGAGGACTTGCTGCTTTGCTAGGTTTCACTGGGTCTCTAGTGTGCATCTTGCCCCTTGCAGCAAAGCGGTGGTTCTTAGATGTTGGGGCTTCGCCTGTGGGGTGCAGCTGTCCACTGGAACCCTTCCGTTGCTTTGACATCCATAGATGTCATCGCTTTGAACAAACTGCCTTCAGAGCGCAGCGTTGAAAATTAGGATGGGGCTTTGCCTTGAACACTAGCTAATGGTCCCCCGTAATGATAGTGTGAATGGCATGTTCGCCCTATCCGCAGCATTTCCTCAGCTTCAACCTCCTCTTTCCCCACCTCCACCCTGGGGAGGGACACCGGTGTCTGGGTGCTTGTTGCTTGGTGGGCTTGGGCCTGGGGGGTGGCACCCAAGAGGACTTGCTGCTTTGCTAGGTTTCACTGGGTCTCTAGTGTGCATCTTGCCCCTTGCAGCAAAGCGGTGGTTCTTAGATGTTGGGGCTTTGCCTGTGGGGTGAAGCTGTCCACTGGAACCCTTCCGTTGCTTTGACATCCATAGATGTCATCGCTTTGAACAAACTGCCTTCAGAGCGCAGCGTTGAAAATTAGGATGGGGCTTTGCCTTGAACACTAGAAATAGTGGATTTTCCCATTGAAAATGGTGATTTTCTATAGTTATGTAAAAGTTTACCAGAGGGTATTAAGTTTATAATCCCAATAAAAATCCCATGATAGGTTGCCCCTCAAATCCCCTCAAATCGCCCAAAACGCCGCCTCATTCTGCACCATGAGGACCCCCAGCCATCAGAGGCTTCCAGAGTGCCAAAGGTGAGGGTGGAATCTGGAAGTATCTGGAAGTAGGGTTGGTAGACGCATCATTTTTCAAATCTTCATGGATCTTAATGGATTTTAAATGTTTTTAAACATCATTGGCCATGATTCCCTTTGCTTTGCTGGTGATGTTTGAATGGGACAGCCATCAGGATGCAAGTTTTCTGCATCCTGTCAACGCCTCAACGGCCTGTAGGAACTGGACAAGGCATTTAGCCTTGCTCCTGCCGTAGTCACTGGGGTTTTCCAATGCCACGATGGATTTGTAAGTCACTCATTCGTTAAATACATTTCCATGGATGGGTTGAACCCGTGCACTGGGATTGAATGGGTACCCTCTGGTAATTTAACATAGCTATTGAACATGGCCATAGAAATAGTGAGTTTTCCCATTAAAAATGGTGGATCTTTCCATAGTTATGTAACAAATTACCAGAGGGTAAACACCTCTACCACCCACAGATTTTCGAGCCGTGTACTGTCGAAGAATGGTTAGGCGGTGCCGGCTGAGCCGGTGCAGGTGGGATGCTGCATCTTTGTTGCTTTCAGGAAATGTGGCACAGAAAAGATAGGATTAACTGGATGAGAGTATATAGATTAGATTAACGCAGATGAGATTAGTTTAGATTAGGTTAGAATGTAGTAGATCTGGCTAGATAAATATAGAGGACATTAGCTTGTGAATGCACCATACTACAATAAAAGCAACCAGTTCTTGCTGCTCGTGCCGTTTGTAGAGGTAGATATTTAGTTAAGATGAACAGCAACTCCCTAGATCATGTCGATATGCATATTTGATTGGCCTACATCCATGTCAATATCCAAGTCTATGTCTCTATCTACATCCATATCGATCTACCTATATTTGTCTGTAACCTGCCATTCTATCTGTACTACGTGAGATCTTCATGGCATCACACACCCAATCCATCCTTCCAAAAATAGCATACCCCCTGCTTTCCTGGGCTCAAAAGACGGCACCCGCCGTGCCGCGTTCCGCGCCTGCAATGAAGTGGTTCCTCTCCTTGTTGGTTTTGGTGCCGACCTCGTGCCTGAAATTCCTGGACCCACAGGGCCTGGGGCTTCCCGTGGCATCCAAGCGCCCGGGATGGCTGGCGCGCCGCGACGAGTTGGTGGTGGACGCCCGGCCCAAGCAACGGGGCGGGATGCTGATCCTGCAGCTGGTGCTGAACGATGCCTACGGCTACTGGGGATCGGAAGGCTCCACGGCACGGCCACGGTGGCTGAGGGCCATCCTGGCCACCAACCGAAAGCACGCCATGCAGCACGGCCATGCCATGGTGCTGAGGTGGAAGAGGACCTTGCCACTGACCGAGTGGCAGGAAGAGATGTGTAGCCAGAAGGGCCAGAGTCGGGAGGAATGTGCCAAGAGTTGGGAGAGGGAGAACTTTTGCTGGGAGAAGTTTCCTTTTATGGTGCCTTGGAATGCAGCAAAATCGTGGAGGTTGTGTAGTGCTAACACCCCTAAGTTGCAGGAACACATGAAGTCAAAATGGAGACAACCTGAGGGTTTTGGAACCCTTAGATCTTTGTCCTTCACTGAAGTTGGGCTCAGATTGTGCGTAGGTGAGCATGGTGAGTGTTCGCCCCGGCGCCGGCAAGAGAGCCCAGGTGGACTACTTGTTGAACTCGCAGGAGTTCACTCACATGATCATGCTGGATGCCGATGCTGCCTTGATCAGACACCAGGCACAGATGTGGGCCATAGATATATATATATATATAGCTGTTTTTCTTCAAGTTTTCATGAGTTGACCAACTTTAAGTGGCACTGGGTATTGTTTTGACATGTTTAGCATTTTGGAGTGTGATTATCCCGGCAGCATCCATGTTCCAAGATTTTTGCTCAAGTCTGGACGCGCCTTGCAGTTCAGTTCCAGGTCGACATCTTGGGTGGCATCGCGCAGCAGATGCAGCAGCAGAACGTGGATGTCTTCCTGACCAACGAGGAGCGCGGTGGACTGCGGCGCCGGGGTCTTGAAGGAATCAGAATCAAATAAGGCGATGCTTAGACCCCAACAATATATCAATATATATATATTATAGTTATATCTAGTTATATATAGTCATATATCTTCTTGAAATTGTTCGTCTTGTTTAAGTCCATTCTACCCAGCTTCCAAGCGAAGCCACCCTCATCTGTGCACTTTTTCACTCCCATCTGGTGACAGGACTGGCTGAAGAACGGTCAGGAGCGCATCAATGGTGGCGTGATCATGGCGCGCAACTCCAAGTGGTCCGAGGATATGTTGCCTGGCCCTGCCAGTTGGGAAGTGGCCGCGGTGATGGAGCACAAACGGCACAATCCAAATCTAGATATAAGATAATACAATAAATGTATCCACACACACACATATATATACATATATATATACACATATATATATATATACACATATATATATATGTATATGTAAGTTCATTATATAAACATGATATATCAGAACATTTATTCTTATTTTTTCTTCATGAGGTGTTGGATAATGAGCCAATCATTGGGGTCATTTACCACTTCAAAGTGGACATCTCAACCTAGGGATGAACATGGATGAACTATAAAACTTGCCAAGGCCCATTATCTTGCAGCCAGATTTTGAGGTGCTCCCACATAGGTCTGAACCATGGGTTTTTGTTCACCCCTTGTAATTCTTTGAAGCGCCATAAATGAATAGGTGTGTTCAATATTGTTCAATAATGGGGGGTGCCGCAAAATTGCCACTTTGACAGGTCAAAAATGATGAGAATCCTTTCAAACTGCGTGCTTTTTGAACCATTTTCTGGCAAGTTCCCCATGTCTGGTGAGGTTCCAGGATGCCTTCGAAGCACACAAGCTGGGCCCCAAGATGAGGAAGATATGGCGCATCGGTGAAACTGGCGTCATGTGCACCAGCAACGAGCAGATCTGCTTGAACGAGCCTTGGATGGGCCAAGACAAAGGGCAAACAAATCAATCAGAGATGGATGTTGAACTGTTGAACATGGTTTGGTGGAAAATCTAAGAATTGAACAAATGCCGCAGATCCTGAAATGGTATTGAATTGTCACGGATTCTCTATCCTTTGCTCCTTCTTCAGAAACCATGAACTCACGAACCCACAGACTACAACAGGCAGCTGGGCATATCTCAGGCTCAACTTCCCAAAGGCTGGATGAGAAGATTGACGTGAACCCCCCTATGATCACTGGGATCCACCATGGTTTTCTTTCCATTTTTTCCAACTAATCCAATTTGCCACATCCCATGGATGTGACCGAAACGGCTGGTGGCATGGATTTTTCAGGACCTCGTCTACGGCCATGGCAAGAAGATCATGGAGGGCCACGTGGCCTTCGAGAGTGGCATCGTTTCATGGCAGGAAAATTTTGGAGGGAACCATTTGGAGCAAAGGGTGCCCATTTTCCCTTTATAATTGTATATATGTACAGTATATGTACAGTATATACTAGTACGGTATATATAATTGTCAATCTTGTCAATCTTGTCCCTGGGGAGCCAGTTGGAGCTCAAAGCATAGTAAAAAAAAATATATCTATTGTCCATAGGGCCATAGGGAGCCACACATGTAGATTTACGTGGGCACCTGGGGCCGCCCGGGGCCCTGAGCTCCGAGGTGTACAACCGCGGTGGGTGTACCTTGAGACATTGCTGGGAAAAGATTTCCGATCCCAGCATGGAAGAGAAGAAAATCCAGGATCTGTGGGCCACGTGGGCGAAGGAATTTGGAGGGCTGTGGATCATGTTGCCCTGAGGGGTTTCTTTAATTTAAGGGGTACCCCAAAAACATCCAAGTTATTGGTTACTAGCAGTGGCAAAACCAATGGTTTTGGGGTACCCATTTTTTAGGAAACATGGATTCTTTTTTGGCAAGAGAAGGTCATATGAGTCATATCTTGGATTTTTGAGGGGTAGCTCTGGTGTTTTTTTTTTCCCGGTAGATGAGCTATCTCGATTTTGGTGAGTGAAACATGGTGCACTGGGAACTTGCTAGGGGAAATCTTCATAAGAGTCACACCCCTACAGCTGTTGAAACCCTTCTGATTGGTGGTTTCAACCAAAATTGTCCAGTTTCAATTCAACCATGTGACTGGGATGATCTCCAATGACGGGCAAATTTTTCAGAGTAGAATGTAGCCACTACTAACACCCTGTTATCTATGATTACTCAATGATTTACCCACATTTAATCCATGATTGTTGATCCCACCATATAATGACCCACCTCTTGGTGGGGTGGAGGACGATCGTTTGCTTATCGTTCACTTCATGGGCGGCAGCAAAAACATCGCGCCGGAGGTTCTCTGCGGTCAACATGGCAACTTCACCGGTGAGGCGCCCGAAGGCTACGGCTGCCGCAAGTAGACGCAAGGACCAAAACGCGATGACCAAAACGGCGGCCGCAGGGCGGTAGGGCAGTGGCAGAGGTACCTCATGGGCCGAAAGGGGAGTGAAAAAGAGGCTGCACATTTTGGTGATGATGCCTCCGACACATTGATTCTATTTGATTCTCAGGTGGTTTGGGATGTTTGGGTCATTTTGAGGGGTCAATGTGCCAATCCCATCCCAAACCTGGCGCGAAAGTTCTCGTCCCTTCCATTGGATCTCTTGGGTCATGGTGACCCATGGCTTCCAGATGCTTCCAGCTTCCCCTAGCCAGGTGCCCCAGGTGCGGTTTGTTGATGCAGACCAGGCAGGTTTTCAGGGTCCTGTGTTTCTGTGTGCCGCTAAGTGCCTTCACTGGCTTGGTAAATGGCTTATTCTTAGACTGGCAGCAAAACTGATACCCTCTGGTTATGACTAACATAGCCATGGAAAATCACCATTTTTAATAGGTAAACCCAGGTAAACCATCTATAAATGGACCATTTTCCATGGCTATGTTAAATAACCAGAGGGTACTTTGTAGACTGGCGAAAGTTGATGCTGCCAGTTGCTAGTTCAGGTGCCCCTGAACTGACTCAAACATGATCTGATTAACCGGAAGATTCAATTTATGCATGGATGAAGATATGAGAAGTAGAGAAGCACCGAGAAGTGTGGACCTTTTGAAAAGACTCAAAGTGTTGCAACATAAGGAGCCGAAGAATGGCCACGATGCTGCAGGCAGGGTGCAGGTTGATGTTTGGGAGATCTGTGGGTTGGTTGCAAGGGAAGGAAATCTGGAGGAACCACCATGGGCTTTATCGTCATATTTTTCGCGCTTAGTTTCCCACCCCCAAACTTCAAAACTGGTGTTGCATGGAATAGACCCCAGTTCTTTGTGGGTGATCTTCCAGTTCCTAACCATAAAAGATCATTTGGTGATCGACATAAATAGTTCGTAAAGGGGAGGATCTTCCCGGTTGTCCAATTTTCACCAACCATATGAGTTTGGTTGAAATAGGGAGAGACATTCCATCCAGTGGTTTATTATCCTGTTGCCTGTTGAAATTCCTAGACACACCCACATATCATATCAAGTTGGTCAAGTATACTATATTCCACTACAAAAACCATTAAACACCACCAAAGACCATCAAACACCATTAAAATCCATGATATAATCCCTGCGGCTAAACACCAAGAAAACGACCATTCAGATACAGGGTCATGGCTTGTGAGCGCCACTTTCCTGTGTATGGCGCCCGAGGCACCAAAAGGAAGGCGTGATGAAGCGTTGGGTGCCGGGCTGTTGATTTGGAATTGGAAACCCTAAATTTTGTGGTTTAATCATGGTTGATATAATGGTTTTATTGGTTAACAATGGTTATTCATGGATGTTTATTAAGGTTGATTATATAATGACCGTCAAGAATGGTGCAATGATTCTGGCTAATATGATTGCTGATAGCTATGATGGCTATGCTAGCTGATAGTCTAATAGTTGTTGTATCATAATCATTTCTAAAAGCAAATACTGGTCTCTATATACTTGCAATGGTTACTCACAATGGATACATACCCATCAAACAGTTTCTTTAGCCGTTGACATGGGAATCTACAGCGAACCCATATTCATGGCCATATCTGCCGGAAAAGCGGAGGGGGTTGGGATTTGAATCATTTTACTTGCAAAAAATGGGATGCTGTACCTCTTTTTTTTGGTGAGGGGGTGGTTTCGTTCATATTCTTATATGTTAAAAACATTGAAAAGGGACGATGATCCGCGATGACTTTCATATTCTTGGGATAGGTTGAAATTACCAAACAGTGTTATGCAATTATATGAACACATACTGGTATGATGATATATGATACGGACATACGCGTTCATATGCAGTAAAAAATAAGTACATCACATTTTTCGTAGCTCGGACAGACCCATTTCCCTTGATGGCATTGACTGTTCCTTCCCAAAAAAGATGACCCTCCGGTAACCATGGCCTGGCGGAAAATGTCCATGTTCAAGAGGTAAGTGATCTACATATGGACATATGGGTCATTTCACATGGCTACGTTAGATGACCAGAGGGCAGAGTCTGATTTGTTCTTGTCCACCACTTTTTTGGTGCAAAAATAGGGCACAGCAAAGCCCAAGTCATCATTTAATCATTTTACACTCAATAAGATACGTAAGATACGTACCGCAATTTTGGGGCTACACCTTTCTGGACCGTTTCTTGGTGCCATTTTTGATGGCTCCAACTCTGAAGGCCGACGACGTGGCCACTTTGGCATTTGCACAGTCCGAGGTGCGAAAACATGACCCGAAAAGGGAAAGCCCCTCGTCTGTGACGCGGAAATCTTCCTCATCTGTGACCCGGACGCGTTTCCTCGGATGTGACCCGGTCCCTCGGTTGTGACGCGAGGTGTGTTTTTGCGTGGTAGGTGTGGCACTTTCTGCCATCGATGGTCTCCTTGTGTGGCACGTGTTGTGCCTGGTGACATCGACTTTGCATTTCTGTCGTTTTTCCTCGGATTTGACCTTTTTCCTTGTGTGATGAGCTTGCCGTGCCTGTGTGTGTACAGGAACATGAACGTTATTATCCCCCCCCACCCCACCCCACCCCACCCCACCCCACCCACCCACCCCACCCCCCCCAATAGTGAACCATGATGAACGTGCAGCTCTTGTGTGATGAGCTTGCCGTGCCTGTGTGTGTACAGGAACATGAACGTTATTATCCCACCCCGCCCCACCACCCTACCCCACCCACCGCAAAACCCACAGATGAGGGGAAAATGGTGTCGCAGATGAGGGAAAATCAGGGGTGTTTTGGGGTCACAGATGAGGAGGATTTGGGGTCACAGATGAGGGGCTTACCCCCAAAAATGGCTCTATGGTTGACCCCGGTTTTTAAACAGAACGAATTCCTGTTGGGGGAAGATCCCAGACAATCCCAGACATAATGACCCCATCCCCGGCAGCGAGGCCTACGAGGCTGTGAAGATTGCTCGGCCGAAGGTTCTTCCAAAGCCGATGCAGGACAAGGTTGGGCTGTGACCCGTTGACCAAACGCTGGGGTTTAGTTAGATTTGTTCCGAAAACGGACTGGAAAAAAAACGACGTTCTCAAGGTTTGGTTGAAACCCTGGCTTTTTTTTTACAGCAAGTGATCGGTCAGTTGCCTTCAGCAAACATTCGCAAGCTTGGCCCTTTTAGCAACAATAGTGGGGGGATAACAGTATAATGAACAATAGTAGGGGGTATCGCGCACCCTGAAAATTTGGAGAGCCCACCAAGAAACAAGACAGGGCTGAGAGCCTCATTTTTTCCATTCAAATGATGATGCAATGACAAAGCATGAGGCACTACTTGTCTTCTCTTGGATATAAATCCATCCCAGAGAGATAAGGTTCACATCCCCCACACGTATATATCTTATAAGAATTTTAGAGCCACAGACTGGGAGGCTCTCAAATAATTATTTTTGCAGATTTTTTTTTCAGTTGCCTTGTCGGTCTGCACTTCAGTTTCCTTTGAATCTTCAGTTTCATCATCAGTTTTTTTCGGTTCCATCATTTTTTTTTCCGGTCCTCGCTTCGTTTTTTTTCCGGTGAGGAATGGAGATCGCACTAAAGAAAAAACAAATTTGAAACCCAACTGAAAAAAACTGAAAACCAAACTGAAGATCGAACTGCAAAAAATGAAAAAAATAAATCAATATTTCCCATTTCTGGCAAGCAAAGAATCTCACAATATACATATATATATATAATACAATATCTGTTTTTACATATATGCAGATAGATAGGTAGATTAGATTAGATTAGATTAGATAGATAGATAGATAGATACTTAGATAGATAGATAGATACTTAGATAGATAGATAGATAGATAGATAGATAGATAGATACTTAGATAGATAGATAGATAGATAGATAGATAGATACTTAGATAGATAGATAGATAGATAGATAGATAGATAGATTAGATAGATTAGATAGATTAGATAGATTAGATAGATTAGATAGATTAGATAGATTAGATAGATTAGATAGATTAGATAGATTAGATAGATTAGATAGATTAGATAGATTAGATAGATTAGATAGATTAGATAGATTAGATAGATTAGATAGATTAGATAGATTAGATAGCTTAGATAGATTAGATAGATTAGATAGATTAGATAGATTAGATAGATTAGATAGATTAGATAGATTAGATAGATTAGATAGATTAGATTAGATTAGATAGATTAGATAGATTAGATAGATTAGATAGATTAGATAGATTAGATAGATTAGATTAGATAGATTAGATAGATTAGATTAGATTAGATTAGATTAGGGATAGGTAGATAGATAGATAGATAGGTAGATAGATAGATAGATAGAAAGATAGATAGATAGATAGATAGATAGATGATATAGATAGATTGATTGATTGATTGGTTGATAGATAGATAGATAGATAGACAGATAGATAGATAGGCTGACAGATAGACAGACAGACCGATAGAAATGAACACATGAATAAACAAACAAATTAATACAGTAGATAAATAGATAAATGACAAAGTAACCCAATAAATGAATACTGTGATACAGTAAATAGATAAATAATTAACTAAATAAATGCATAAATGAATAGATAAATACTATAATCATATGTGCACGGATGAGCTGAGATTAGGGTGACAATTACTGCTTTCCAAAATGGGTTTCGCCATGTGCGGCCAGGGCGCAGCGTCGACAAGCTTGGTGACCAAGGAGGCATGGCCAGAGCGGCAAAAGTTATTCGAAAACTAAAGAACCAACTGGAACTGGAACTGGAACTTTTCCATATTTTTAGGTTCCATTCTTTCCGTTGTTTGGCTATTCGTTCCATTGGTTCCATTGTTTCCATTGGTTCCATTGGTTCCATTGGTTGTGGAGAACTCCTCTCCAGAGCCCTAGAATTTTCGGCTGCATTTTGTCTATGGCCAGGCATTTCAGCTAGAACCTCATCAGCAGGTGCGATGGTGGGTCTATGGCTGTGGGGTCGGATTCAACATGATTTCGCAAACGATAAATATCGGTCTTGTAGGCTTTAATATGTTCAATGGGGATTAATGGGGTTCAACAAAACATATGGACTTTATACTTAGGACTTCTGAATGAATTCTATCCAACGGGTAAGGTGCTTACAATTTCAATTTATTTTGTGGCAGCCAGTGACTGTTTTCTCATCACCTTCCGTTTTTTTGCGCCAAACAAGTCAGCAACTCTACTACTAGGTGCCATGAACAATGCATCAATACCATTCAATACCCTCTTAAATGTGGCTGTGAAAGCCGCTCTAGGTGCACCACGGTGACTCTGGCGGATGTTTCGAATATTGGGATGGGATTAGGGACACCAATTTTCACATTGTTATGGTCCAGCTCCCGGCCCCCAGGGATCTCAAGCGCCGGAGTCGAACCAGTCGGTGCCGCATAGTTCGGAGGTGCCCTGGTCAGATTCATCCAAGGAGCCATCGGTCCAGCCATCGTTTGGCCGTCGTTCCAGGGTCCCAAAGTATCCAATTTGCCATATTTGCCGGTACCATGGTGCTCATTGATCACATCCTGGATGACTTAGGCCCCCCACTCTCCACACATGTGATTCTCATCGTGTTTCAATTTTTTTAAATATTTTTGGAGGGTAATGGTTGCCGGAGTTCTCTCAGCCGGTGCTCTGGGTGACCCTGGTGATTGCCATCCATGCCACTCAGGAGGGACAGCCTGTGGCCAAGCAAGTTGCCGCCCAGTGGCAGAATGGGGAGGACTGGCACGGGCAGCGCTGGCAGGCGCAGCGTGGTGAGCTGCCAACCGGGATTGAATCAGCAACCAGGAAAGAACGGGCAAAAAATGTGGAGAGGACACAACCTGCAACCTGTGATACGTCAAGGCAGATGATTTCAGAAGCATTTGGGTTTGCTCCCAACCTTTCCACCTCAGGGCTTTGCCTCTGAGTCGAACCAGTCCATGACGCAGTATCAGGAACAGGTGCCACGATGGCAACGGGGGGGCCCTACTTAGATTCTACTTGGCATTTCTGGCTCACCAAAAAAGGCTTGAGAGGGTTTCTTCTATTTTCCAGCCAGATCTGTACTGGGATGATTACCCAATCGCAGGTAACGGGCGTCCTGGATCCTCATTGGCATCAAAGAAAGGCGTGCTGGTAGATGACTTGTGAGCCTCCATGTTTGAAGCACCAAGTAACTTGCCTGTATAACAGGGCAAACTACATATGGTGCCTATGAGAATCTGTGATCTTGCAAGCAAAAACACCAATAAGAATGATAGATAGACAGATAGATAGATAGACAGATAGAAATGAATACATAAATAAACAGACAAATTAATACAATAGATAAATAGATAAGTAACACAGTAGCCCAATAAATGAATACAGTGATACAGTAAATAGATAAATAATTAACTAAATAAATGCATAAATGCTAGATAAATACTATGATTCTTTATTTATATATATATATTTATACAGTACACGGATGAGCTGAGATTAGGGTGACAATTACTGCTTTCCAAAATGGGTTTCGCCATGTGCGGCCAGGGCGCAGCGTCGACAAGCTTGGTGACCAAGGAGGCATGGCCAGAGCGGCAAAAGTTATTCGAAAACTAAAGAACCAACTGGAACTGGAACTGGAACTTTTCCATATTTTTAGGTTCCATTCTTTCCGTTGTTTGGCTATTCGTTCCATTGGTTCCATTGTTTCCATTGTTTCCATTGGTTCCATTGGTTGTGGAGAACTCCTCTCCAGAGCCCTAGAATTTTCGGCTGCATTTTGTCTATGGCCAGGCATTTCAGCTAGAACCTCATCAGCAGGTGCGATGGTGGGTCTATGGCTGTGGGGTCGGATTCGACATGATTTCGCAAACGAGAAATATCGGTCTTGTAGGCTTTAATATGTTCAATGGGGATTGGACTTTATACTTAGGACTTCTGAATGAATTCTATCCAACGGGTAAGGTGCTTACAATTTCAGTTTATTTTGTGGCAGTGACTGTTTTCTCATCACCTTCTGTTTTTTTGCGCCAAACAAGTCAAGCAACTCTACTACTAGGTGCCATGAACAATGCATCAATACCCGCTTAAATGGCTTAAATGTGGCTGTGAAAGCCGCTCTAGGTGCACCACGGTGACTCTGGCGGATGTTTCGAATATTGGGATGGGATTAGGGACACCAATTTTCACATTGTTATGGTCCAGCTCCCGGCCTTCCCCAGGGATCTCAAGCGCCGGAGTCGAACCAGTCCGTGGTGCCGCATCGTTCGGAGGTGCCCTGGTTGCACAGATTCATCCAAGGAGCCATCGGTCCAGCCCTCGTTTGGCCGTCGTTCCAGGGTCCCAAAGTATCCAATTTGCCATATTTGCCGGTACCATGGTGCTCATTGATCACATCCTGGATGACTTAGGCCCCCCACTCTCCACACATGTGATTCTCATCGTGTTTCAATTTTTTTAAATATTTTTGGAGGGTAATGGTTGCCGGAGTCCTCTCAGCCGGTGCTCTGGGTGACCCTGGTGATTGCCATCCATGCCACTCAGGAGGGACAGCCTGTGGCCAAGCAAGTTGCCGCCCAGTGGCAGAATGGGGAGGACTGGCACGGGCAGCGCTGGCAGGCGCAGCGTGGTGAGCTGCCAACCAGGATTGAATCAGCAACCAGGAAAGAACGGGCAAAAAATGTGGAGAGGACACAACCTGCAACCTGTGATACGTCAAGGCAGATGATTTCAGAAGCATTTGGGTTTGCTCCCAACCTTTCCACCTCAGGGCTTTGGAGTCTCTGAGTCGAACCAGTCCATGACGCAGTATCAGGAACAGGTGCCACGATGGCAACGGGGGGCCCTACTTGGATTCTACTTGGCATTTCTGGCTCACCAAAAAAGGCTTGAGAGGGTTTCTTCTATTTTCCAGCCAGATCTGTACTGGGATGATTACCCAATCGCAGGTAACGGGCGTCCTGGATCCTCATTGGCATCAAAGAAAGGCGTGCTGGTAGATGACTTGTGAGCCTCCATGTTTGAAGCGCCAAGTAACTTGCCTGTATAACAGGGCAAACTACATATGGTGCCTATGAGAATCTGTGATCTTGCAAGCAAAAACACCAATAAGAATGATAGATAGACAGATAGATAGATAGACAGACAGATAGAAATGAATACATAAATAAACAGACAAATTAATACCAGTAGTACCGCGCAAGGCGGTGGCGGAAGTTTCAAAGATAGGAAACCTATAGGAGAGGTTGGTTGTTGTGAATCAGGGATGGCAGAGAGAAGCCACTGATGGACCGAAAGGTGCTCGATCTCTCTCTCTCTCTCTACCTACCTATCTATCTAGCTGTCTAGTTTTCTAGCTATTTGTCTATCTATCTATCTATCTATCTATCTATCTGTCTATCTCTCTATCTATCTATCTATCTATCGATCTATCGATCTATCGATCTATCTATCTATCGATCCATCGATCTATCGATCTATCTATCTATCTATCTATCTATCTCTAATCTATCTAATCTATCTAATCTATCTAATCTAAATCTATCTATCTATCTATCTATCTATCTATGTATCTATCTATCTAACTAGCTGTCTATGTGTCTATGCCTCTATCTGTCTATTTATCTATTTATCTATCTAGTCAATCAATCTATCAATCTATCTATCTATCTGTCTATCTATCCATCCATCCATCGATCCATCTATCCATCTATCCATGTATCCATCTATCCATCCATCCATCCATCCATCTATCTATCTATCTATCGATCGAGTGATCTATCTATCTATCTGTCTGTCTGTCTGTCTGTCTGTCTGTCTCTCTTTCTATCTGTCTACCTGTCTATTTATCTACCTATCGACCTATGGACCTATCTATCTATCTATCTATCTATCTATCTATCTATCTATCTATCTCTCTCTTTCTCTCTCTCTCTCTCTCTCTTCTCTCTCTTTCTCTCTCTTTCTCTCTCTTTCTCTCTCTTTCTCTCTCTTTCTCTCTCTTTCTCTCTCTCTCTCTCTCTCTCTCTCTCTCTCTGTCTATCTATCTACCTGTCTATCTGCAAGCTTGAAAACCAAGCTATTCTGCGAGATGTCTTCTGTTTTCAAAGTTGACAACATCAAAACGAAGTAATTCTACGAGACTTCCTCAATTTTTGAACTTAACAACGTCAAAAACGAAACAATTCTGCGAGACTTCTTCTTTTTTTTGGACTTGACAACATCCAAAACGAAGCAATTCTGCGAGACTTCTTCAATTTTTGAACTTGACAACATCAAAAACAAAGCAATTCTGCGAGACTTCCTTCAAAAATGGAAAGTTGAGTGCAGCGCTGACGGCCTCGTACCAATGCGTTTTGTGATTTTTCCACTCCACCTGTGTAAAGTACTGCGCCTGCCACGAAAAATTGATGCCAGGTCATACGAAGTGCTGCACCTGTCACGCAAAATCATCTCAGCGAACCTGAAGATCTGACACTCCAAAATGCAACCCCTCTCACGAAATGAGCGCCCTGACCTCCGAACATCTCTCATGTCTTTTGTACTGCAACTTCCACGCGAAATGCATCTTTGAAGATCCTCTTCAAATGCCCCACGCTTGCCATCGTTTCTGGAAATGCTGCAAAACCCTCACGTTTTGCTCACCATTGACAAGGTGCACAATCCTTTGCGCCTGCCACGCAAAACGACATCTGAACCTCCAAAAGTGGCGCGAACATGTGGTGTTTTGTACATTTTGACTTCGAAATGTGCTTCGCGCAACAACGGCGTGCATTTTTTCGACATCTCAACTTCCAAAAGTGGTCCGACCATGGTGTGCTTTGTACATTTTGACTTGGAAATGTGCTTCGCGCCACAACGGCGTGCACTTTTTCGACATCTCAGCTTCCAAAAGTGGTCCGAGAATGGTGTGTTTTGTACATTTTGACTTCGAAATGTGCTTCGCGCCACAACGGCGTGCAATTTTTCATCTCTCATCTGGCCAGCTGGCTCCGCACCCGCCGCTTTAGCGAGCCTACTTTTCGACCCTCCGGAGCCCCAAATCATTGGAAAAACACAGTGTTTCGCGACTTTCCTACCTTTTCGCGCATCTGCATCTTCTTTCTTCTTACTCTTTCTCTTCTACTCTTCTTTCTTCTAATCTTTCTCTTCTCTCTGCCTCTTCCCTGCTCTGCCTTTCATCTGTCCATATTGTCGGAAGTTTGACTTCTAAACTTCCTTCGACAATAGATAAATAGATAAGTAGCACAGTAGCCCAATAAATGAATACAGTGACACAGTAAATAGATAAATAATTAACAAAATAAATGCATAAATGAATAGAGAAATACTATGATTCTTTTTATATATATATATTATATATATACATTTATATAGTACACGGATGAGCTGAGATTAGGGTGACAGTTACTGCTATGTGCGGCCAGGGTGTCGCAGCGTCAAGCTTGGTGACCAAGGAGGCATGGCCAGAGCGGCAAAAGTTATTCGAAAACTAAAGAACCAACTGGAACTGGAACTGGAACTTTTCCATATTTTTAGGTTCCATTCTTTCCGTTGTTTGGCTATTCGTTCCATTGGTTCCATTCTTTCCATCGGTTCCATTGGTTCCATTGGTTGTGGAGAACTCCTCTCCAGAGCCCTAGAATTTTCGGCTGCATTTTGTCTATGGCCAGGCATTTCAGCTAGAACCTCATCAGCAGGTGCGATGGTGGGTCTATGGCTGTGGGGTCGGATTCGACATGATTTCGCAAACGAGAAATATCGGTCTTGTAGGCTTTAATATGTTCAATGGGGATTAATGGGGTTCAACAAAACATCATATGGACTTTATACTTAGGACTTCTGAATGAATTCTATCCAACGGGTAAGGTGCTTACAATTTCAATTTATTTTGTGGCAGCCAGTGACTGTTTTCTCATCACCTTCCGTTTTTTTGCGCCAAACAAGTCAGCAACTCTACTACTAGGTGCCATGAACAATGCATCAATACCATTCAATACCCTCTTAAATGTGGCTGTGAAAGCCGCTCTAGGTGCACCACGGTGACTCTGGCGGATCGAATATTGGGATGGGATTAGGGACACCAATTTTCACATTGTTATGGTCCAGCTCCCGGCCCCCAGGGATCTCAAGCGCCGGAGTCCAACCAGTCGGTGCCGCATCGTTCGGAGGTGCCCTGGTCAGATTCATCCAAGGAGCCATCGGTCCAGCCGTTTGGCCGTCGTTCCAGGGTCCCAAAGTATCCAATTTGCCATATTTGCCGGTACCATGGTGCTCATTGATCACATCCTGGATGACTTAGGCCCCCCACTCTCCACACATGTGATTCTCATCGTGTTTCAATTTTTTTAAATATTTTTGGAGGGTAATGGTTGCCGGAGTTTTTTTTAGCCGATGCTCTGGGTGACCCTGGTGATTGCCATCCATGCCACTCAGGAGGGACAGCCTGTGGCCAAGCAAGTTGCCGCCCAGTGGCAGAATGGGAAGGACTGGCACGGGCAGCGCTGGCAGGCGCAGCGTGGTGAGCTGCCAACCAGGATGGAATCAGCAACCAGGAAAGAACGGGCAAAAAATGTGGAGAGGACACAACCTGCAACCTGTGATACGTCAAGGCAGATGATTTCAGAAGCATTTGGGTTTGCTCCCAACCTTTCCACCTCAGGGCTTTGGAGTCTCTGAGTCGAACCAGTCCATGACGCAGTATCAGGAACAGGTGCCACGATGGCAACGGGGGGACCCTACTTAGATTCTACTTGGCATTTCTGGCTCACCCAAAAAAGGCTTGAGAGGGTTTCTTACTATTTTCCAGCCAGATCTGTACTGGGATGATTACCCAATCGCAGGTAACGGGCGTCCTGGATCCTCATTGGCATCAAAGAAAGGCGTGCTGGTAGATGACTTGTGAGCCTCCATGTTTGAAGCACCAAGTAACTTGCCTGTATAACAGGGCAAACTACATATGGTGCCTATGAGAATCTGTGATCTTGCAAGCAAAAACACCAATAAGAATGATAGATAGACAGATAGATAGATAGACAGACAGATAGAAATGAATACATAAATAAACAGACAAATTAATACAATAGATAAATAGATAAGTAACACAGTAGCCCAATAAATGAATACAGTGATACAGTAAAAAGATAAACAATTAACTAACTAACTAAATAAATAAATAAAAAATAAATAAATAAATATATATATATATAGTACACGGATGAGCTGAGATTAGGGTGACAATTACTGCTTTCCAAAATGGGTTTCGCCATGTGCGGCCAGGGCGCAGCGTCGACAAGCTTGGTGACCAAGGAGGCATGGCCAGAGCGGCAAAAGTTATTCGAAAACTAAAGAACCAACTGGAACTGGAACTGGAACTTTTCCATATTTTTAGGTTCCATTCTTTCCGTTGTTTGGCTATTCGTTCCATTGGTTCCATTGTTTCCATTGTTTCCATTGGTTCCATTGGTTGTGGAGAACTCCTCTCCAGAGCCCTAGAATTTTCGGCTGCATTTTGTCTATGGCCAGGCATTTCAGCTAGAACCTCATCAGCAGGTGCGATGGTGGGTCTATGGCTGTGGGGTCGGATTCGACATGATTTCGCAAACGAGAAATATCGGTCTTGTAGGCTTTAATATGTTCAATGGGGATTAATGGGGTTCAACAAAACATCATATGGACTTTATACTTAGGACTTCTGAATGAATTCTATCCAACGGGTAAGGTGCTTACAATTTCAATTTATTTTGTGGCAGCCAGTGACTGTTTTCTCATCACCTTCCGTTTTTTTGCGCCAAACAAGTCAGCAACTCTACTACTAGGTGCCATGAACAATGCATCAATACCATTCAATACCCTCTTAAATGTGGCTGTGAAAGCCGCTCTAGGTGCACCACGGTGACTCTGGCGGATCGAATATTGGGATGGGATTAGGGACACCAATTTTCACATTGTTATGGTCCAGCTCCCGGCCCCCAGGGATCTCAAGCGCCGGAGTCCAACCAGTCGGTGCCGCATCGTTCGGAGGTGCCCTGGTCAGATTCATCCAAGGAGCCATCGGTCCAGCCGTTTGGCCGTCGTTCCAGGGTCCCAAAGTATCCAATTTGCCATATTTGCCGGTACCATGGTGCTCATTGATCACATCCTGGATGACTTAGGCCCCCCACTCTCCACACATGTGATTCTCATCGTGTTTCAATTTTTTTAAATATTTTTGGAGGGTAATGGTTGCCGGAGTTCTCTCAGCCGGTGCTCTGGGTGACCCTGGTGATTGCCATCCATGCCACTCAGGAGGGACAGCCTGTGGCCAAGCAAGTTGCCGCCCAGTGGCAGAATGGGGAGGACTGGCACGGGCAGCGCTGGCAGGCGCAGCGTGGTGAGCTGCCAACCGGGATTGAATCAGCAACCAGGAAAGAACGGGCAAAAAATGTGGAGAGGACACAACCTGCAACCTGTGATACGTCAAGGCAGATGATTTCAGAAGCATTTGGGTTTGCTCCCAACCTTTCCACCTCAGGGCTTTGCCTCTGAGTCGAACCAGTCCATGACGCAGTATCAGGAACAGGTGCCACGATGGCAACGGGGGGGCCCTACTTAGATTCTACTTGGCATTTCTGGCTCACCAAAAAAGGCTTGAGAGGGTTTCTTCTATTTTCCAGCCAGATCTGTACTGGGATGATTACCCAATCGCAGGTAACGGGCGTCCTGGATCCTCATTGGCATCAAAGAAAGGCGTGCTGGTAGATGACTTGTGAGCCTCCATGTTTGAAGCACCAAGTAACTTGCCTGTATAACAGGGCAAACTACATATGGTGCCTATGAGAATCTGTGATCTTGCAAGCAAAAACACCAATAAGAATGATAGATAGACAGATAGATAGATAGACAGATAGAAATGAATACATAAATAAACAGACAAATTAATACAATAGATAAATAGATAAGTAACACAGTAGCCCAATAAATGAATACAGTGATACAGTAAATAGATAAATAATTAACTAAATAAATGCATAAATGCTAGATAAATACTATGATTCTTTATTTATATATATATATTTATACAGTACACGGATGAGCTGAGATTAGGGTGACAATTACTGCTTTCCAAAATGGGTTTCGCCATGTGCGGCCAGGGCGCAGCGTCGACAAGCTTGGTGACCAAGGAGGCATGGCCAGAGCGGCAAAAGTTATTCGAAAACTAAAGAACCAACTGGAACTGGAACTGGAACTTTTCCATATTTTTAGGTTCCATTCTTTCCGTTGTTTGGCTATTCGTTCCATTGGTTCCATTGTTTCCATTGGTTCCATTGGTTGTGGAGAACTCCTCTCCGGGGAGAGCCCTAGAATTTTCGGCTGCATTTTGTCTATGGCCAGGCATTTCAGCTAGAACCTCATCAGCAGGTGCGATGGTGGGTCTATGGCTGTGGGGTCGGATTCGACATGATTTCGCAAACGAGAAATATCGGTCTTGTAGGCTTTAATATGTTCAATGGGGATTGGACTTTATACTTAGGACTTCTGAATGAATTCTATCCAACGGGTAAGGTGCTTACAATTTCAGTTTATTTTGTGGCAGTGACTGTTTTCTCATCACCTTCCGTTTTTTTGCGCCAAACAAGTCAGCAACTCTACTACTAGGTGCCATGAACAATGCATCAATACCATTCAATACCCTCTTAAATGTGGCTGTGAAAGCCGCTCTAGGTGCACCACGGTGACTCTGGCGGATCGAATATTGGGATGGGATTAGGGACACCAATTTTCACATTGTTATGGTCCAGCTCCCGGCCCCCAGGGATCTCAAGCGCCGGAGTCGAACCAGTCCGTGGTGCCGCATCGTTCGGAGGTGCCCTGGTCAGATTCATCCAAGGAGCCATCGGTCCAGCCGTTTGGCCGTCGTTCCAGGGTCCCAAAGTATCCAATTTGCCATATTTGCCGGTACCATGGTGCTCATTGATCACATCCTGGATGACTTGGGCCCCCCACTCTCCACACATGTGATTCTCATCGTGTTTCTAATTTTTGGATATTTTTGGAGGGTAATGGTTGCCGGAGTTTTTTTTTAGCCGGTGCTCTGGGTGACCCTGGTGATTGCCATCCATGCCACTCAGGAGGGACAGCCTGTGGCCAAGCAAGTTGCCGCCCAGTGGCAGAATGGGAAGGACTGGCACGGGCAGCGCTGGCAGGCGCAGCGTGGTGAGCTGCCAACCAGGATTGAATCAGCAACCAGGAAAGAACGGGCCAAAAATGTGGAGAGGACAGAACCTGCAACCTGTGATACGTCAAGGCAGATGATTTCAGAAGCATTTGGGTTTGCTCCCAACCTTTCCACCTCAGGGCTTTGCCTCTGAGTCGAACCAGTCCATGACGCAGTATCAGGAACAGGTGCCACGATGGCAACGGGGGGGCCCTACTTACTTAGATTCTACTTGGCATTTCTGGCTCACCAAAAAAAGGCTTGAGAGGGTTTCTTACTATTTTCCAGCCAGATCTGTACTGGGATGATTACCCAATCGCAGGTAACGGGCGTCCTGGATCCTCATTGGCATCAAAGAAAGGCGTGCTGGTAGATGACTTGTGAGCCTCCATGTTTGAAGCACCAAGTAACTTGCCTGTATAACAGGGCAAACTACATATGGTGCCTATGAGAATCTGTGATCTTGCAAGCAAAAACACCAATAAGAATGATAGATAGACAGATAGATAGATAGACAGACAGATAGAAATGAATACATAAATAAACAGACAAATTAATACAATAGATAAATAGACAAGTAACAAAGTAGCCCAATAAATGAATACAGTGATACAGTAAATAGATAAATAATTAACTAAATAAATGCATAAATGAATAGATAAATACCATAATTCTTTATATAAATATATATACATATATATTGTAAACGGATGAGCTGAGATTAGGGTGACAATTACTGCTTTCCAAAATGGGTTTGGCCATGTGCGGCCAGGGCGCAGCGTCGACAAGCTTGGTGACCAAGGAGGCATGGCCAGAGCGGCAAAAGTTATTCGAAAACTAAAGAACCAACTGGAACTGGAACTGGAACTTTTCCATATTTTTAGGTTCCATTCTTTCCGTTGTTTGGCTATTCGTTCCATTGGTTCCATTGTTTCCATTGTTTCCATTGGTTCCATTGGTTGTGGAGAACTCCTCTCCAGAGCCCTAGAATTTTCGGCTGCATTTTGTCTATGGCCAGGCATTTCAGCTAGAACCTCATCAGCAGGTGCGATGGTGGGTCTATGGCTGTGGGGTCGGATTCAACATGATTTCGCAAACGAGAAATATCGGTCTTGTAGGGTTTAATATGTTCAATGGGGATTGGACTTTATACTTAGGACTTCTGAATGAATTCTATCCAACGGGTAAGGTGCTTACAATTTCAGTTTATTTTGTGGCAGCCAGTGACTGTTTTCTCATCACCTTCCGTTTTTTTGCGCCAAACAAGTCAGCAACCCTACTACTAGGTGCCATGAACAATGCATCAATACCATTCAATACCCGCTTAAATGTGGCTGTGAAAGCCGCTCTAGGTGCACCACGGTGACTCTGGCGGATCGAATATTGGGATGGGATTAGGGACACCAATTTTCACATTGTTATGGTCCATCTCCCGGCCTTCCCCAGGGATCTCAAGCGCCGGAGTCGAACCAGTCCGTGGTGCCGCATAGTTCGGAGGTGCCCTGGTCAGATTCATCCAAGGAGCCATCGGTCCAGCCCTCGTTTGGCCGTCGTTCCAGGGTCCCAAAGTATCCAATTTGCCATATTTGCCGGTACCATGGTGCTCATTGATCACATCCTGGATGACTTAGGCCCCCCACTCTCCACACATGTGATTCTCATCGTGTTTCAATTTTTTTAAATATTTTTGGAGGGTAATGGTTGCCGGAGTTCTCTCAGCCGGTGCTCTGGGTGACCCTGGTGATTGCCATCCATGCCACTCAGGAGGGACAGCCTGTGGCCAAGCAAGTTGCCGCCCAGTGGCAGAATGGGGAGGACTGGCACGGGCAGCGCTGGCAGGCGCAGCGTGGTGAGCTGCCAACCGGGATTGAATCAGCAACCAGGAAAGAACGGGCAAAAAATGTGGAGAGGACACAACCTGCAACCTGTGATACGTCAAGGCAGATGATTTCAGAAGCATTTGGGTTTGCTCCCAACCTTTCCACCTCAGGGCTTTGCCTCTGAGTCGAACCAGTCCATGACGCAGTATCAGGAACAGGTGCCACGATGGCAACGGGGGGGCCCTACTTAGATTCTACTTGGCATTTCTGGCTCACCAAAAAAGGTTTGAGAGGGTTTCTATTTTCCAGCCAGATCTGTCCTGGGATGATTACCCAATCGCAGGTAACGGGCGTCCTGGATCCTCATTGGCATCAAAGAAAGGCGTGCTGGCAGATGACTTGTGAGCCTCCATGTTTGAAGCACCAAGTAACTTGCCTGTATAACAGGGCAAACTACATATGGTGCCTATGATAATCTGTGATCTTGCAAGCAAAAACACCAATAAGAATGATAGATAGACAGACAGATAGAAATGAATACATAAATAAACAGACAAATTAGTACCAGTAGTACCGCGCAAGGCGTTGGCGGAAGTTTCAAAGATAGGAAACCTATAGGAGAGGTTGGTTGTTGTGAATCAGGGATGGCAGAGAGAAGCCACTGATGGACCGAAAGGTGCTTGATCTCTCTCTCTCTCTCTACCTACCTATCTATCTATCTATCTACCTATCTATCTATCTATCTATCTCTCTATCTATCTATCTATCTATCTATCTATCTATCTATCTAATCTATCTAATCTATCTATCTATCTAATCTATCTAATCTATCTAATCTATCTAATCTATCTAATCTATCTAATCTATCTAATCTATCTAATCAATCTAATCTATCTAATCTATCTAATCTATCTAATCTATCTAATCTATCTAATCTATCTAATCTATCTAATCTATCTAATCTATCTAATCTATCTAACCTATCTAACCTATCTAATCTATCTAATCTATCGAATCTATCGAATCTATCGAATCTATCGAATCTATCGAATCTATCTAATCTATCTAATCTATCTAACCTATCTAACCTATCTAATCTATCTAATCTATCTAATCTATCGAATCTATCGAATCTATCGAATCTATCGAATCTATCGATCTATCGATCTAATCGATCTAATCGATCTAATCGATCTAATCGATCTAATCGATCTATCGATCTATCGATCTATCGATCTATCGATCTATCGATCTATCGATCTATCGATCTATCGATCTATCGATCTATCGAGCTATCGATCTATCGATCTATCGATCTATCGATCTATCGATCTATCGATCTATCGATCTATCGATCTACCTATCTATCGATCTATCGATCTATCGATCTATCGATCTATTGATCTATCGATCTATCGATGTATCGATCTATCGATGTATCGATCTATCGATCTATCGATCTATCGATCTATCGATCTATCGATCTATCTATCTATCTATCTCTCGCTCTCTATCTCTCTATCTCTCTATCTCTCTATCTCTCTATCTCTCTATCTCTCTATCTCTCTATCTCTCTATCTATCTATCTATCTATCTGTCTACCTGTCTATTTATCTACCTATCGACCTATGGACCTATGGACCTATCTATCTATCTATCTATCTATCTATCTCTCTCTCGCTCTCGCTCTCTCGCTCTCTCGCTCTCTCTCTCTCTCTCTGTCTATCTATCTACCTGTCTATCTGCAAGCTTGAAAACCAAGCTATTCTGTGAGATGTCTTCATTTTCAAAGTTGACGCTATCAAAAACGAAGCAATTCTGCGAGACTTCCCCAATGTTTGAACTCAACAACCTCAAAAACGAAGCAATTCTGCGAGACCTCTTCATTTTGCAAAGTTGACAACATAGAAAACGCAGCAATTCAGCGAGACTTCCTCCATTTTTGCATTTGACAACATCAAAATCAAAGCAATTCTGCGAGACTTCCTTCAAAAATGGAAAGTTGAGTGCAGCGCTGACAGCCGCGTACCAATGCGTTTTGCGATTTTTCCACTCCACCTGTGTAAAGTACTGCGCCTGCCATGAAAAATTGATGCCAGGTAATACGAAGTGCTGCACCTGTCACGCAAAATCATCTCAGCGAACCTGAAGATCTGATACTCCAAAATGCAACCCCTCTCACGAAATGAGCGCCCTGACCTCCGAACATCTTTCATGTCTTTAGTACTGCAACTGCCACGCGAAATGCAACTTTGAAGATCCTCTTCAAATGCCCCACGCCTGCCATCGTTTCTGGAAATGCTGCAAAACCCTCACGTTTTGACAAGGTGCACAATCCTTTGCGCCTGCCACGCAAAACGACATCTGAACCTCCAAAAGTGGCGCGAACATGTGGTGTTTTGTACATTTTGACTTCGAAATGTGCTTCGCGCCACAACGGCGTGCATTTTTTCGACATCTCAACTTCCAAAAGTGGTCCGACCATGGTGTGCTTGGTACATTTTGACTTGGAAATGTGCTTCGCGCCACAACGGCGTGCACTTTTTCGACATCTCAGCTTCCAAAAGTGGTCCGAGAATGGTGTGGTTTGTACATTTTGACTTCGAAATGTGCTTCGCGCCACAACGGCGTGCAATACCCGCCGCTTTAGCGAGCCTACTTTTCGACCCTCCGGAGCCCCAAATCATTGGAAAAACACAGTGTTTCGCGACTTTCCTACCTTTTCGCGCATCTGCATCTTCTTTCTTCTTACTCTTTCTCTTCTACTCTTCTTTCTTCTAATCTTTCTCTTCTCTCTGCCTCTTCCCTGCTCTGCCTTTCATCTGTCCATATTGTCGGAAGTTTGACTTCTAAACTTCCTTCGACAATAGATAAATAGATAAGTAGCACAGTAGCCCAATAAATGAATACAGTGACACAGTAAATAGATAAATAATTAACAAAATAAATGCATAAATGAATAGAGAAATACTATGATTCTTTTTATATATATATATTATATATATACATTTATATAGTACACGGATGAGCTGAGATTAGGGTGACAGTTACTGCTATGTGCGGCCAGGGTGTCGCAGCGTCAAGCTTGGTGACCAAGGAGGCATGGCCAGAGCGGCAAAAGTTATTCGAAAACTAAAGAACCAACTGGAACTGGAACTGGAACTTTTCCATATTTTTAGGTTCCATTCTTTCCGTTGTTTGGCTATTCGTTCCATTGGTTCCATTCTTTCCATCGGTTCCATTGGTTCCATTGGTTGTGGAGAACTCCTCTCCAGAGCCCTAGAATTTTCGGCTGCATTTTGTCTATGGCCAGGCATTTCAGCTAGAACCTCATCAGCAGGTGCGATGGTGGGTCTATGGCTGTGGGGTCGGATTCAACATGATTTCGCAACGAGAAATATCGGTCTTGTAGGGTTTAATATGTTCAATGGGGATGAATGGGGTTCAACAATACATATGGACTTTATACTTAGGACTTTGAATGAATTCTATCCAACCGGTAAGGTGCTTACAATTTCAGTTTATTTTGTGGCAGCCAGTGACTGTTTTCTCATCACCTTCCGTTTTTTTGCGCCAAACAAGTCAGCAACCCTACTACTAGGTGCCATGAACAATGCATCAATACCATTCAATACCCGCTTAAATGTGGCTGTGAAAGCCGCTCTAGGTGCACCACGGTGACTCTGGCGGATGTTTCGAATATTGGGATGGGATTAGGGACACCAATTTTCACATTGTTATGGTCCAGCTCCCGGCCTTCCCCAGGGATCTCAAGCGCCGGAGTCGAACCAGTCCGTGGTGCCGCATCGTTCGGAGGTGCCCTGGTTGCACAGATTCATCCAAGGAGCCATCGGTCCAGCCCTCGTTTGGGCGTGTCCCAAAGTATCCAATTTGCCATATTTGCCGGTACCATGGTGCTCATTGATCACATCCTGGATGACTTGGGCCCACTCTCCACACATGTGATTCTCATCGTGTTTCTAATTTTTGGATATTTTTGGAGGGTAATGGTTGCCGGAGTTCTCTCACCCGGTGCTCTGGGTGACCCTGGTGATTGCCATCCATGCCACTCAGGAGGGACAGCCTGTGGCCAAGCAAGTTGCCGCCCAGTGGCAGAATGGGAAGGACTGGCACGGGCAGCGCTGGCAGGCGCAGCGTGGTGAGCTGCCAACCAGGATTGAATCAGCAACCAGGAAAGAACGGGCAAAAAATGTGGAGAGGACACAACCTGCAGGATGATTTCAGAAGCATTTGGGTTTGCTCCCAACCTTTCCACCTCAGGGCTTTGGAGCCTCTGCTTCGAACCAGTCCATGACGCAGTATCAGGAACAGGTGCCACGATGGCAACGGGGGGCCCTACTTAGATTCTACTTGGCATTTCTGGCTCACCCAAAAAAGCCTTGAGAGGGTTTCTATTTTCCAACCAGATCTGTACTGGGATGATTGCCCAATCGCAGGTAACGGGTGTCCTGGATCCTCATTGGCATCAAAGGAAGACGTGCTGGTAGATGACTTGTGAGCCTCCATGTTTGAAGCACCAAGTAACTTGCCTGTATAACAGGGCAAACTACATATGGTGCCTATGATAATCTGTGATCTAGCAAGCAAAAACACCAATAAGAATGATAGCAATAAATAGCACTATTATATCCCATCCATTTATCACCACCGGGGATTTTTCTTCGGGTTTAACGTTGGCTACACGGTGAACACGCTGGTGGCCACTCCAACAATCTCAGGCGTCGCAGCAGCAAGAGGTGGGGGTAGCGACATTTTGGAGGAACAACACTATTCATGATAATGGATAGTGGATAGCAGAGATTGGATTGGATAGGACTAGGCTTGATTGGATTGGATTAGTTAGGATGGATTAGATAGATAGGTAGGTAGGTAGGAGAGTTTTGGGAATGCAACGACTTCCCGAATCAGAAACCAAACAACATGTAACACCTGGTGAGGAGCTGTTCGGTGCGAGTAAAGTCATCGGGTCCATCACAGACTTAGCTGAAGGATAAATCCCTAACATTCTCTGAGAAGAACTACGGTTTCCGGTCGAGTTTCCCTTTAAGCAATCCATTCCGTATATCCCACAATGTACCCGACTCTATACTAGAAACAACACGCCCCACTACATGTAGAGACACAATATACATATTTCACACATGTGTGAAGAATGATCGTGCCATGTCCCAGGGCAGCATGGCAACCAGTCAAGGTCGGCTTGAGGCCAGCAAGGCCTGGTCGGTGCAATGGCTGCAATGGTGTTAGCAACGTGGTCAACCCAGTAACAAGAGGGATGGTTTAAGTTTACTCTGAGGTCTCGAGATGTTTCCATTTTGGGGGTAGTTTCTTTTCCTTCCCCCATAGCTGCAACGGGCAAAATCGATGCGCGTTTTTTGGGTTTGATATTTTGCCGAGATCTTGGGCGTATTTAACGGTCGGGCCGTCTCGGGAAGTTTTAGGGCTGATCCAGGTGATTTGGGTATCTAATCCACCCACCATGAGGGCCGTCTCGTGTGTCTAAACTTGGGATGGGATGGGAAAACCTTCGCCAGCTATGAGGGTCATGTCACAGGACTCCAGCTGGTCCCCATCGCCCGCGCTGGAGAATGATGCTCGGCGCAAGCTGCTATTTTTGTGTACATGTTGGTTGTGTCTGCAATTGGTGGCATACCAACAAACGGTTTTTTTTGGGCAATAGCAAAACATGTCTTAACGAATGGACGTTTTAGGGAAACCGGATTTTCAGACAAACCCAACTAGATCATATTGATGGTTAGTAACAGTCATATCCCATCATATGCCATATCAATCTAGTTGGGATAATTAATGGATTGAAAATATGAACTATCGCCTGTGACTGGGCCCCAGATGTCAGCCATGTTGTGCATCTTCAACCTCCCATTGGGGACAATTGATACATTGCGGCAGAAGGGCGGCGCGGGGCAGGTTCCGACCGGTGACCGGGCAACCGGGCTAACCGGGCCGGTCGACCGGCTGACTGGCCGGTTGCCCGGTTGACAAGGATCAGGGTGTGATCGCGACACCAGAGGCGGCTGACATGGCTTGTGCCCTCAGCACACTCTTACATGACTATCTCATGCGATGCATTGCAGCAGCAATTGCATATGCATCTGTGCGTGATTGGTCCTCTTTCGCAGAGTCTTGTCCCCTCACTGTGTCTGCAAAATCTGAGCGGACAGGTTGTAAAGACGGAAGTTGACACTCGCCGGAAAGTTTTCTTGCTTGTTGCAAGTGATGGTCCAACACTTACTTGGACTTGCTCACTTCCCGTGTGTGTTTACCTGCACACAGTTCTGCCGACATTCGAATGTTGGTTGCTTTCAAGAAGCCGAGGTGTCTGGGAATTCTTAGACTCCCAGTGCGTAGTGAACCGGCCGGTTGCTTGGTTGACCAGCTATTTACTGTAATGCTAGTAGTAATCGTAAGTAGTAGTCGTCGTAGTAGTAGAAGCAGTAGTAGCAGTAGTAGCAGTAGTAGCAGTAGTAGCAGTAGTAGCAGTAGCAGCATTATAGCAGCAGCAGTAGCAATAGCAGCCGCAGTAGCAGTAGCAGTAGTCGTCGCAGGAGGAGGAGGAGTAGCAGTAGCAGTAGCAGTAGCAGAAGCAGAAGCAGTAGCAGTAGCGGCAGCAGCAGTAGCAGTAGCAGTAGCAGTAGCAGTAGCAGTAGCAGTAGCAGTAGCAGCAGCAGCAGTAGTAGTAGTAGGAGGAGGAGGAAGAGCAGGAGGAGGAAGAGCAGGAGGAGGAGAGGAGCAGGAGCAGGAGCAGGAATAGGAGCAGTAGGAGCAGTAGGAGCAGTAGGAGCAATAGGAGCAGTAGGAGCACTAGGACTAGTAGGAGCAGTAAGCAGTAGGAGCAGTAGTAGGAGCAGTAGTAGAAGCAGTAAGATTAGTCGGAGCTAGGAGCATTAGGAGCATTAGGAGCAGTAGTAGGAGTAGCAGGATTAGTAGGAGGAGTAGGAGCAGGAGCAGGAATAGGAGCAGTAGGAGCAGTAGGAGCAATAGGAGCAGTAGGAGCAGCAGGAGCAGTAGTAGCAGTAGGAGCAGTCGGAGCAATAGGAGTAGTAGGAGCAGTAGTTCCGGCTTGCCAATGACTTATTTGAAGGGACCGCTTGCACCATGGGCGGTGACGTCTTGGCGCAATGCCGATACGGGTTGGAACCCAACAGGGAAATTTCCATTCAAGAATTGGAGAGGTCGTGAAGAAGGCCGCGAGTGTCAAGGGCTTGCTCCTATCACGGAACCAACAAGTCAAGATGTTCTTGGATGGCAGCACCTACCAACTTCCAGGGGCTGGCGTCGTATGGTCCAACTGGGCCTCCTTTTGTCCGCCGAGCACTCGGTTGGTGGGCAAGATTGATTTGGCGGGGCTGCGATTTTCTCGATGGATAGAAGCTCTTCGGCAAGGGTCTGCATGCCTGGTGGATGATCCTACCCTTCTTGCATAGCGGCTGGCTCAATGTGACTCCTGTGGAAGATCATGCCAGTGGAAAGGCCGGGACAGGGTCTTTTTTCATTGATGTTAGCAGAACAAGCTCATAGTTCTTGTCAAATCAATAAAAGCAACCGGTTCTTTTTACCCTTCGTCTTGTCTGTGCAGGCATCATCGGCGCGGGCCGGCGCGGGCGCAGCTGTTAGAAGCCGCAACGCGGCCAAGTCAGCTTGTTTCACTTGCGGCAGCATGGTGGCACTGCCGAAACCGCCAACGCGAAAAGGAAAGGCTCATGGCTCATGCATTCCATGATCTTGGAATAGTTTTTTTCCGGACAATGTATGGATGATCCAAAGTGGAGATTGCAAGTGCAGCCTAAGGGATATGCGCATTGAATCAAACAGATCTAGCTGCATGCGCTTTTTGAACTTGTGATGCTTTCCAGCGCAGCTTTTGTATGCTCAAGGCTGAAAAGGCTTGTAGAATTACAGGGCGGTCGTACACACAGAGATGCACATTTCAACTTTTGAGGAACCACATGTTTCCGGTCCCTGTCAGGAACTTTCACTGCTAAGCAGGCTCAGGCGTGAGCGCGTATTTGTTGCGTTAGCATTCTCTGTTGGCATGGTTTCCGGCTGCTTTTGCGTGGGCCATTGCTGTGCCTGATACTCAGCCTTGCGATGGGCGACGTTTTGATCATTTTCGAATAATATGTGTAATTTTTTGTTGGTTGGTGATCAAGTGGCTGCTCAACGTATGTGTGGCGAGGTCTGATGGGTTCCATTCTTGGGCGTTCTGCAAAAGCGCCTCAGCCCAAAAGGTTTCAATGCTTATTTTGACCCACAAGAAGTTCGCAGACGTTTTCAACCATGATCAAGATTGATCAAGTATGCTTGCATATACTTGCCCGCCCATGCCGAAACCCAACGGAAAATTTCCGGTGGCCTTTTGCATTTCGACGGGTACAACTGGCTTTGGCACTACAGGGGTGAGCAGTGGACCTACTTGGAGGCCCAGAGCAATGAGCAACATACGCAAAAGTTTGCATGATGCCTTGGCAACTATGACAGGTGATAGATGAATCCTGCTGGGATACTGTTCGTGGATGGTTCCCTTATGACGGGCGTGGCCGCCTTGATCTTGATCGTGTCTGGTATGGGTCGCCGCCTCCTTCACATGCAGATTGGGAAGAAGAAGGGTGGGCCGGGAAGGGGGGATTAAGATGCATGCATCTCAATATGTCCATCGCAATTGTTTTATTTATTTTGCCCTGTGCGCGACAGGCCGGCAGAACCACCTGCGCTTCCTCCGATGGGCAATTTCAGAGAAGGCGCGAGGAGCAGTAGTAGGTAGTAGGAGTAGTAGGAGGAGTAGGAGCAGGAGTAGGAGTAGTAGAAGGAGGAGTAGTAGTAGTAGTAGCAGTGGTAGTTGTCGTCGTAGTAATCGTGGTGGTGGTGGTGGTAATGGTAGTGGTAGTGGTAGTGAGGCCTGTTTGACCTGCTGTGGCTTTCTTTCCATTTGTCGACGGACTAGACTAGCATCTTCACGTTTTCCCATTGCAACTCCTCCACCTGAGGCGCTGGCATGCAACATTTGTTCCACATTGCATCGTTTGTCATTCCTAGTGCGAAACGTGTCATTTTTTTCTGGTACACAATTTCCCTTGTTTTCAGCTGGCTTTTTAAATCCCGGATTTCGACTCTCGTTGTACGTTTGCCAAAGATGTTCCAAAGCCTTTTCCTGCCTCTTCCTTCGCTGCTGAGATCTCGTATTATCTTGGGATGCGTTGCAAAATTCAGGTCAAAGACGAGTTGCAGACCTTGGCGAACTGGATTCTTGAAGATGACGTCGAGGACTTGCTTAATCATCACCTCTTGATGCTTCCCTATTCGCTATGTTCATGTCCTGCTGCCGATGGTTAACAACATTGTTTCACACTTGCACTGTATATGCTGCGCACATGTCGTTGAAACATCCAACGCACAACAACACAGAGGTTCTTGTCTTCCGTTTTCACCCGTTCTTGATTTCATACCTTGTTTAAACAGAACAATACACATGTCAACTGCGCCCCATTACTTTGTGTGATGTCTCTCCACGGTGATTCTGCTTTCCGTAAAATAGAAGTCGCGTAACCTGAACAGGAGCTACCGCCTGGAGTCTTCACTTTCCGGTGCTGCTGGGACGCAGGACTTGCTTGGATTTTTGAATGGTTCTTTTCTTCGTGCAAAAATAATTACTGTATCTTTTTGCACAGAACCCCTTGCCCGTCACGTAGTTGCATTGACGCATTCTGCTTGAACCTGTTACATGTCAATGCCTTTTCTGTGCAGGATTCCTGCTTCGAAGTGCCTCGTGCTCGCATCGACGGTGTCACGCCTCTTACACCGCAGTTCTCTGCGAGCAAGTTCCCACTCCCATGCTGATGTTGCGCAGCAGCGCAGCATTGAGCCTAGGGAGTTTCAATGCGCGGTACCAGGACGTAATTCTGTTTTAACGTTGGCGGCACTCTTGACCATCCAGGCCGGTCTGAGCTGACTTCTTTGCTCGTGACCCATCAATGGCCTGATGGTCAGTTGGACGCATTGCTGATGAGTTTGCTCGCCTTGGAATCATTTGGCGTGCTTTCAAAAGCTTTCTTTGCTTGCTGCGCCGCATTGCACCCGCATTGTTACTACTATGGGTTGGAAGGAGGCGCTTCAGTTCCATCGCAGCGCCTCGATCCATCTTCGCAGAACAACGGGCTGCTCACTTTTGATTCGGCGTTGCGCCATCACATCTTCCAGTTCGCATCGACCCTGCCAGACATTTTGCGTTTGTCAAAAAAATTGTCGTCGCTTTCACCATCTCTTCGGCGAAGCGCCTTGCTTGCGGACGAATTAGAATGTTCCTGCAAGCATCTCTGCGCCAACAAAGCGATCATCATACGCGAACAGCTGCATGCACACCTCCGACTAGCTTGCGGATGTTTTTTGCAGTCACGCCACGACGACGGTGGAACGTCTACCAGTCTACCACATGATCACATTGCGCAGCCCAGGCCACAGATTGTGGACTTCCAGGACTGCGTGTGCCCGCCTTTCGTGTGTGCGCATTGCTTTGCCGCCGCTTCTGCAATTTCGACAATGTGGGGCGCTTTTCTGCTTTGTCGGCATTGCTGGACCTTGAAAGTGAACCCACCGAATCGCAGCCTGCCAGTGCTGCGAAATTTCTGCGGACAATGTTGTTCTCTCGCACCTTTCCCCACGCATACAAATTGCGGGTGTGAAGCTGCTGCCTTTCCAGCCGATTTCAATTGCGAGGAATCAATCACCTTCGTGTGCCAGAAGCCAGTATATATTTTTCACGCAATCGCAGCCTGTCAACCGGGCAGCCGTCAACTGGGCAACCGTCCGGTCAGCCGGTCGCCGCCATACCCCATTGCGGATACAACGGAGGAAGTTAGGGGTATGCTTAAAATTGATTGCTGATCCTAATGTCCCATTTTCCTGATGAAAACCATGTATAGCTTGGGAGGACTGCACCCATTCTCAGACTCTAGCGACAAAACATTTCAGCAAATGCGCTGATGCCATGAATCCCCGAAAAGTTTGGGAAAGTCAGGAGATCCTCAGGTTGGCCGTTGACGATGGCCGTTAGTGACTGGTTCTACAAACATGTAACATATTAGTTAATGTGGTAACTTCACAAGTAAGCCATGCCTAATAATTGCGGTTTTTTATTGAGCAATAATCCTTTGACTTGGATGATGTAAAATTTCGTCAAATGGCTGTTGAATGGGATGATAGATTCTTGGGTTTGGCACATTGACCGTCTTACATAATCATTTTTGGCTTTACCAATGTTGGCCATTTCCTCCTAGTTTAGTTCGCCACGACATCCTCTTTCGGATCCGGAGGGAAGCTACTATTCGATTTCCCGAAGAAATCGACGCTTTGCAAACCAAAGCCTTTTGCATTGTATTGTTTTTGTCTTCTTTTGTTTTTGGAGGTATTTCAGGTATTTCATATGATCTCTTGATGGGATCAGTGTGGACAAGAATCTTCCCAGCTTTTTTTGGCGATGTTCGTTAGCTTGGATGTGCATCCTAGTTAGCAGGTGGTCAATAAGCCCATCATTGGGTGTACCCGATATAAACCTATGAGCGGGTTATTGTTTTACTATAACTCTGTAGGATACAACTATAAGATTAGCAGGGTGTAACGATAATAAAGGATAGCGGCTATATATAATATAACTACAGCATGACAGTAACCACTAACTACATAGAACTACTGTATGCATATATGTATAAACATGTATGTCTATATAAATGTGTGTGTGTGGTTTTTTGAAGCTTGTGATAGCATGTTAAGCATTTCACTTCCGACGCCTGGAATGCACTGAGGGTCATACCATGAAGTTCCCAGGGTTCCACCATCAGGCCTGTCGGGAGGAATGCTGCGGCGATATAACATGGATTGGGAATAGAGGAACATAGGGTAATTAGTGCAAATCAATGGGGGTGGTTTAAAAAAATATATATAAATATATCTATATATATATATATGTATTTATACATGTATATCGTTTGTATATTTAAATTTAAATATGCACATATGTCTAAACATGTTTTCTTGACGTGTATAAAACGTACATATCAATTCATCATGGTATTGTTTCCGTAAACCAAGTCATAAAATAAAATAACTGTGTTCGGGTTATATATATATATGTATGTATGTATGTAGGTAGGTAGGTAAGTAGGTAGGTAGGTAGGTAGGTATGTATGTATGCATATCAAATGGGGAATATGTTAGTGATAATATTTGATAATACTGGATAATTTCCTTTTCCCGAAACATGGGGCATGGGGATATAAAGGCATGGGGGATTTCATGGGAATAGGTGTTGGGGTTTCCCACCGGAGTTTCTTGGATTTCTTCATGGAAAATCGGGAATATGGATATCCGTGGCTCCTTAGTTCTCACCTAGCCACGGGATAGTAACAAACAATATGGAGGATAGAAAGTGATGGAATTGGGATATTACGGGAGAAACGTTGGCAGCAAAATTGGGGTATGTTACAAAAGACAGCGATCAAGGAGATATTAACCAGCAATGGTGGGCCTGTCAAAAAATTGTGATTTTCACCATAATTGACCCACAAACTGACCATTTGGAAGGACCATTTTGTTTTCCCCATTGTGAGGTGGCCAATTGAATACCCCCTTGTGTTGGATCTATTCATGAATTGGGGACCCAGTCGAATGAAAAACAACCTTGGGATTATTTTGACCTGCAGGATTTGACCAACAACGATGGGGGTTTAAGCGGCAGCGGTAACCAATCAAACATGGCAATGGGAACATTGTCAAGCAGCCATGGGCGTATACTACAATATTAGCGTGCCAACAAGAACGAAAAACCACCAAAAGTCATCAGGGCGATTTTTTCGGCATGTTTGCTTACTGGAGGGCGACGTAGGAGTGCACAACCTGTACATTTCCATGTGCATTTTCCTTGCAAAAATAACAAGACGCCAGAGAATGACCATGTCCCAGACGTCCGCCATTCCATCCGTTTTTTACCTGTGAGATTTCGGAAAGTTACTTGGGGATGGGTCAGCGATGAAATGCTATAGTGAAACTCCAGAAATATCGACCATCGGTGAACAAAACCACTCCCACAACGCCATGTTGGATTCGCCTAAGGCCTGGCCTGCTCCAGTTCCCATCCCGGCCAACTTGCCTAAGACTTCGGACTTGACGGTTTCAAAGCCGGTCTGGGCAACCCATTTGGCGTGCTGGATGACCTTCAAAAAAATATATGTTTTGATGAATGGATATAAATGGGCTACAGGGCAACCATGATGCATGATATGATTGATAATTGATTGATATGATCATGGATAGTATTATTCCAATGATAGTCAGGCAATCATGACATCATTGATCATCTATAATATGCCATTGTGATATCCATGGATAATATGATACTTGTTGAGGCCATAAATGGTTGTTTTTTAATTGGGGAATCATCCGAAGACATGGGGGGGATGGGGTAAACACCATCTGGCTTCACCGATGGTCATCTCCGATGTATGATCAATGTACAGAGATCAACCAAGAATGGCCCTTAGATCTCATTTGAGAGGTTTCAAAATCCCTGGTTCCAGTTGGTTGATGACTACTTTTTGAGGCAACAAAAGCTTATGCTTCCAAAATAGTGGGGCATTCAGAACATCACCATCAGACTCTTCGTAAATACCAAACATTTTGGTTGGGGATTTCTACATGACTCAGCAAGCAGTGAAGGTTGACCTCATCCCTAACAATCGTCAATGGCAGTGGATTGGGGAGGATTTTGCCATCCATTTAAGTGGTAGCATTGGGGATTCGGGGATTGTTGGGTTTACCACATTGGCCAGCATTTTTTTGGGGGTTGTCTGAAGACTGGTTGCTGCACCCAAAATGGGTTTTCATCAACTTCTCGATTCAAATATTGGTTATATTCTCATAAATTTTGCATAATCTTCGGGCAAACCCAAAATATGGTGAGGAACCATACAATGATTTTCATATGCCTATACTCTATTTGGTTACCCTCCAGCAACTTAACTTGGCGATGGACAATCACCCCATTCTTGTTGATGATCATCCCAATTTCCTTAAAACCCGTTTTTCTTCCAGCCAACCATGTTAATCTCACTTTTCGGGAAACTGTCGGACCATCATCCCCATAGACTGTGAGTTTTGCATCCCATTCCCAGAGGGAATAGCCCCATCATTGTGATTCTATCCGGTGGCAGTGGGTAACTGACAGCTTTCTCCAAGTATCACTTGGACCAAACGCAAAAGCCAAAAATCCAGTGGCTGGGAGGGGGGACGGGGTATCCCATTTTCCGTTCGATGGGAGCCAGTGAACTTAGACATAGCCTCCACCCTCTAACAGTGGGCAATGAAGGTTGATAGGAAACCCCCAAGAAAGAGAGGAAAAAAGAGATGATAGGAAACTGGTGGTCACTGTTGGTGGTCGCTGTTGGGCTGTGTCCGAGAGAAGTATTAGAATATATTAGACACATTTTTTTCCCCGGTTCTTTCTGGGTTGTACCGACCAAAAATCAGATAAATTTGGTTAGATAAATCAGCATTGCCCAAATCTTTAAGCAGTAGGTCTCCAATAGTTATCCATCTAATAGTCCCAACCCTGGTTTTTTTTTTCCATCATTTTCCTCAAACGGGGGCATACCTCGTTATCCTCAAACACACCCACCCGAGGCGGCCAAGGTGCCCCCGCACCAGGCCTTGCAGAATGAGGCTGGGTATAGATATGTTGGGTGACTGAAGAGTAAGAATGGTAGTGGTAAAGGACAATGATAATGGCGATGCTTCTAGAATCTTTATGTGCACACATCCACACACACATACACATAATCATACATATATATATATATACATTCATAGAGATGTGCCTATACGTAGATCATGGATAGTGCATATGAGTTTTAGTGATATGGACAATGATAAGGACAAGGACAACGAGCATGATTAACATACATCACAAGAAATCATTAGAATAGAGAGAGAGAGAGAGAGATAGCTAGCTAGCTAGCTAGCTAGCTAGGTAGGTAGGTAGGTAGGTAGATAGCTAGCTAGCTAGGTAGGTAGATAGATAGATAGATAGATAGAATGATAAGCAACACCCAGATAGCCTCTCCATCATTTGGGGCCAAGAATACACCATTCGAAAGCCCAAAAGTACTGCAGGGAAAATTTCGACTCATGGGCGTACCGGTATTCTCTGTAAACAGAATTTGCTGGAGTCGCAGAGTCCGAGATGTAGGGGAAGGCCCCTCATGTTGCGTGGCCCATGAGAGGACGGTTTTTCCATCATTCAGAGTTTTGGTTTATATTGATTAATGGATAATCATGGTTAATAGTGGATGATCACCATTATTAACCACTATTAACCATCTCAAAAATACGTACGCTTTGCCGTACGCATTCGGGGGGTGCGCCAGTTGACTATTTTGGGTATGGTTTATTCCGCTGGTACTAAAATTTTCACCCAGGACCCAAACCCGGCAACGATCATTTTTTGCAATGATAAAAGCTGTAACTTGTGTGTTTTTTGGGCAATTTTCATAAGTTTATATAGGGGATATATTCTGGGATATATAGTCCTGTCTATTGATCTTTTATGTTTCATGGCTGAGTTCGCGAGTTTGCCTTTTGGGAAACAAACCACAACGGTGAACAAAACCACTCCCACAACGCCATGTTGGATTCGCCTAAGGCCTGGCCTGCTCCAGTTCCCATCCCGCCCAACTTGCCTAAGACTTCGGACTTGACGGTTTCAAAGCCGGTCTGGGCAACCCATTTGGCGTGCTGGATGACCTTCAAAAAAAATGTTTTGATGAATGGATATAAATGGGCTACAGGGCAACCATGATGCATGATATGATTGACAATTGATTGATATGATCATGGATAGTATGATTCCAATGATAGTCAGACAATCATGATCATAAATAATTGATCATCTATAATATGCCATTGTAATATCCGTGGGTAATATGATACTTGTTGAGGCCATAAATGATTGTTTTTTAGTTGGGGAATCATCCGAAGACATGGGAGATGGGGTAAACACCATCTGGCTTCACCGATGGTCATCTCCGATGTATGATCAATGTACAGAGATCAACCAAGAATAGCCCTTAGATCTCATTTACGAGGTTTCAAAATCCCTGGTTCCAGTTGGTTGATGACTACTTTTTGAGGCAACAAAGTAGAAATATTACGACCCCTATACCACCACTGTATATACTAGTATTATCTCACTCCACACTGTAGCTATGATTCCAACTTACTAATGATGTTGTACAGTCATCGCAATTCCAACATTCAATGTATATAGCCATGTACATAGTAACGGTAGCATTATCCCCAATCCAGTCGGGTTTAATGCCATAATCCGTAATTACATGGCTCAAGTGCTTAGTATAAAATAAGTGCTTGTGATCTATGGAGCAAGGGAGATTAACTTGTGGTTTTGTGTTTTTCCCCTTGTTTCTCTGGTTATGCTTAGTGTTCTTTTGCTGGGAAAGTCTTAATCTCCCTTGTCGGTAACTTAGGCCCCACGCAACCTCGTTCACTGCCTTTCACTTTTTCGCTGATTCCCTGTTTCACTGTTTTATGGTACCAGAGGGTCTGTTGGAAGGGGCTGCTTTGAGCGCCTCCGAACCGGTTGCTGACGGGAACCCGGAAGCAGAGGCGGAAGTTGCTGAAAGCACTGAAGTCGCTGTTGAAGGTAGTACTGGATTTAACTGGGCAGACGCCTCTGAGGAATCGCCCTTGCCGACAGCTGGTTTTGAAGTGGGAGGGGCTGCATCTAGTGCCCTACAGGACGACGCCGACGAGGACTTCGACCTCTTAAAGTTTGACGCACTCTCCCTTCTGGATCCGAAACCGGAGGAGGTAGTCACTACTGAACAGTTGTTTGAGGCACTTGAGGCTGACGCCGATCCCACCGCCGAGCCAGCCGAACAGCTTGAGGCATCCGATCAAATTGAAGCAGATACCAATCTCGAAAATAATAACCCCGAAAATTTAGTTCCAAAAGAAGAAGCTGATTTTTCTAATAACCCTGATCAAGAAACTAGTGCTGAGGTTGCAGACTCCGCTGCAGATCCGATTGTAGGAAGCTCTCCATCCGTAGTTGAGCCAGATCCTAATTCGACATTTGCTCCGGTATACGTCCAGCACCTTGGAGGGGTAGCGGAAGAGGACGAAGTCCCACCGCCCCCAACATCACCATTTCTTGAGCAGGAAGGGGCTGCCGCAGGCGCCTCAACATCTGGACACGTCCAAACAGGCCATTCTCCTGCAGGGCCGTCCAGAGGTCCCCGTGTACGTGGTACTAAAGGCGGGAAGAAAGCCCAAACTAAGAAACTCATCCAGCGTTGGCAAGCCGATTTTGATCGTTTGGCTAATTTCCTTTGGGACGAGGCGGAATTCTGGCTCAGGTACGTCCACCACGCAGAAGCAAGTGCTGAACTGATTTGGACCGTCCGTGTCTTTAGAGTCCTCTACAACCATTGTACGCTAAACCAGATCTTAGTCCATTTTGCTAATACCTTTGCTCCATATAGAAATTGGGTCTTTACCAACGGTTATCGAAGAGGTGAATTGCATCTTGCTCCAGATACAGCTGCAAATACTGTTTTGCCTGATAGGGATCACATTAACTTGCAAGCTTTTGGGGACCCAGATCCACCTAGATCCGTTTGGGACGACTATAATACCTATAGGGGTGCACAGCCAAAAGGTAAGGCAAAAGCCAAAGCTAGTGTGTTTACCCAAAATACTGAACTACCATCTGAACCCGAGCAAGCTACAGCCTTAGGTGTTGACCCATCACTAGATAGGGGTGTAATTTCCTCTGAAGAAACCCACACTCCATCACCAAGGGGCCCACCGAAAGCTAAAGCTAGGCCTAAGCCAGTGTCTCAACCCAAGGAACCTGATCACCCACCGCCGTGGGTGCCATCCCTTCGACCTGCAGGCCATCAATCCGCTCCGAAAGTTTCAGAATCCGTAGCCAGTGTTCCTCCGCCACGTGTCACGGGAGGGGCTGCTGAAAAGCGCCCCAAACTTGAAAAGGCTGAGCAAGCATCCGATCCAAAAGCATCCGGCGAAGCATCCGTGCCTGAGCCGCCTAAGCCTAAAGCATCGGACCCCAAAGTTGCTAAGCCCCCCAAGGATAATCCTTTAAATAGATTAGGATCACCACCTAATTACCCAGCACCTCCGGTGCCACCACATCGAGATTTCCACCAAACTTTAGGACCCCCTCCGCAGCGGCCGCCAAGAGCTGCAACGCCAAGAGGAGAGAGGGCTGCAACAGCGATCCCTCCGCCACCATCTCATCCACCGCCATCTTGGACAAGGCAGAGCGTGGGAGACCACGTGAGAGAGCTGGCACACCCCCTGCCCGAAAAGTTAAAGGTGGTAACATAAAACCCCAGCTGCGTCAGCACCCGCTGCGCCTAAGCCAGTGAGCCGATCAAGATCACGGGTTCCAGCCACCCTCATTCCGAGGGAAGACGGTTCTTTTGCTGATCCGGACACCGAAGTCTTAAGGCGTGCACGGGGTGGTAACTTAGGTACCCCTAGTCTTAGCTCCCGACCAATAGCTCTTAGGCCTACTGACACTCAATACCCCCCAGTAGTAATCAACTCAGAGGGCACTTGGGTGAGAATCTCTAAGCCCCCAGGGGCCACCGGTCGCGAGCCTGCAACCGTCCCTGTTGCTATCTCAGGTGTTGCCGCATCTTCAGACGACCCCCACGAGCTTTCCGACGAAGTGTGGAGGGATCCATCTCTGATAGGCAGTAATACCACTTTGGTAACCTCCCATAACACCCAAATAATCCCAATCTCAGAGCCTGAAGGCCTAGTTGCCGTTGATTCAGAAACTGTAGAAGGGGTTGAAGAAGAAGAAGAAGCCACTGCCCCACCGCCGAAACGCAGGGCCATTGGTATCACAACATCTTCTGAGCGTAGGCAGGTTTATCAATCCCGACGTAGGCCACCCCTTCAACCTGAGCCAACATCAACCGCTGCCGCTTCCATCCGAACCTGACGCCCCGGGCGACGATCCGTCTGAACCCGGTGAACCTCAAGAAGGCGAAGGCGAGGAGGAAGAGGACCACTCATCTGATCCTCCTGAAGCCCCTCCCGAGGGCGAGGAAGAGGTAGAAGTTGAGGTTGGGGTTGAGGAAGAGGCTGCTCCATTAGCGCCCCAGGAACATAGCACTCCATTGCAGCCATCTCCAAAAGCATCATCCCCAAGAGGTAGTGTTAGTAGGTTTTTGCCAACACCTGCAACAAGTGCTGAGCGTTCCAGATCACGTCATAGGGACACACCACAAGAGGAAGAGGCTCCAGTTGCCGTAACAACTTCTTCAACAAGAGTTTCAGGTACAATCCAAACCCAAATCTTCCGAGACGGCACCAAAGCCGAGGTTTTTGTTCCTGATATCCCAAGATCCAAGACTCCTCCAAAGTCAATAGGTTCGCCACCACCTAGATCATCATCTCAACCAGCTAAATCTAAGACGCCTCCACCCGGAGTTAGTGCGGCAAGTAGGTCCGCATCAGCAGTTCCACCCTGGCGGGAAGGGGCTGCACGTGCGCCCCAAGGAGGTCCTCCAATCAAAAAGAAATATAAGGCTCCTCCTAGACCTCCCTATAACTACTCCGTCACTGTTGGCCAAGCTTACGGGCCAGGTGTTGATCCAGATCCACCAGCGCCTACTGAAGAGGAGCTCAACGCGGCCTGGGCACAGGTTATATGTTCGTTTGGGATCCCCGAGAAAATGTTCCATATCTAATTGCACCTGAGAACATCAATAGATGCAAACTTAAGGTTCCCCGCAATGCTAGGATTTGTGCCTCACGTGTTGTTGAATATGTTCCACAATACGATGAACAACTTAGTCCGCGTAACTTTGTTCCAGCAGAAAGGTTAACCCCAGTTTCCACAGCTCTCCCAGCTGATCCTTTGCCGGATGCGGATTCTGGATATTCACCTAGTTTTGCAGGCCAAGATGTCGCACGACTTGACCAAGTTGCTGAGGCCGATTTTCCAGAAGAAGCAGCTGCACCCAGCAGCCCACATGCAAGTGTACCGGAAGGTGCTGCTCCTAGCGCGCCACCGCACCCTTTAGATGATAAGTTGCTTGTTGAGTTAGGTGATGGTATCCCTATCAAAGATGAAGTCTTGAAAAAGGAAGCCACTAGCTTAGAGCATCTTTTGACTCACTACCCCAAAAATCCATATTGCCCATTATGCCATATTGCTAAGGATACTGCAATGCGGGTCTCTCACGTTAAGGATGGTAAGTCCGATGATAAGATTGACCCACCAAAACAACCTTTTGAGCAATTGGCCACTGATGATGTTATCCTTGCAAAAGGGTCTGAGCACTTTGGTACGGGGATAGGTGGGGTTAAAACACACCATGTGGTAAGGGACCTTTACTCTGGTGCACGAATAGCATATCCCCTTTCAAAGAGAGATGTTGAATCACATGCCAAAAATTTTCGACATTTCGTGGGATTGAAAGCCAATGAACTTGCCACCCACACACTTATCAAAATGGACGAAGCACAGGAATTGGAGCAGGCTGCCCATCAGGTCGGCTTCGTTCCTGAGACGTCCCTTCCCAATCGTTGGCCGCACAACGCTCTCCTAGAGCGCGACATCCGGGAAGAGAAAGAGTGTTGTAGGGTTGTTCATTTACAATCTGGTTTGCCTTATGAGTATCACACTTATAGTTACCCATACGCATGTCTTTCCATGACTTTTGATAGACCTTCTATTGTGGACCCTGAGAAGACCCAATGGGAAGCTCTTACACGTGAAAAGTTTGATGGTAAGCGTTTGTGTTTTGGTCAACTTGTGTATTATCGCAAGAAGCATCCAACAAAAAGGACCTTAGAACCCAATATGGCTCCTGGTTTGTTTCTTGGTTGGCGAATAGATTCTGGTTTTCGTTACAGATATGTTGTTCGGATATTAGATTCTCAAGAGTTTCGAACTAGAGGTGCTTCATGTGTTTCCGATGTACCCGAGCCTGAATTATACCTTCCAGATGGTGATGCCTATTTTCCCGTTGGTTTTTCGAAGCATCAGGCCTTAATCAGGGGGGATGATCCCGATGATGTTAAACTTCCTGAAATAGCCCTGCAAAATGTTCCGTTTCCACCAGACGGCGGTTTAGCTTCCCCATCTACACCCGGTCCCAAACCTAGATCGGTTTATATCACCTTAGACCGCATCATAAAGTTTAAGGAAACTCCCGGTTGTACAGGGTGTAAGAACAAGACTCGGTACCATAATGCAGAATGCCGCAAACGGTTCCAGAAACTAGTTGATGAAGAAAAGGAGCTGGAAGCCAAGTCAAAGCCCGTTTCAGAGTCGGTAGTTGTTGAACCTCCCAGCGAAGTTCCCAGTGCGCTTGAGGATGCCCCCGTGGGACCACCACCGGAAGACGGCATATTTGATGATGAAGGTGAAATCACAATTGCCGTTCCTTATAGTGTCTCTGGTGCTGCCACTTTGCCCCAGACCGCTCCCAGCCGTGCTGAGCTAAGTAGGGATTCCTTGCCAGTGTTCGGTGCACAGCCCGTGCCTGCATGCCCCGCAGCTAATCAGCCTCCTAAGAATAACAATAACCGTCGTAAACGACGTGCCTTGAAGAAAAGCCAGAGATCCAATGAGAGATCAACACTGTTTGAGTTTGCATGTTCCCTCAACTCTCAGCTTGGGTTGACAAGTGAGCAATGTAACATAAATCACATTGGGTTATGCAAGGAAAGGATAGACTTAAGTGATGAGAATCAATGTTCCCAACTTGATTATCAAATAGGTGAAGCCGCAAAAGTTGCACCACCTAACCTTTGGTCATCCATACCATGCACGTCTGGTTCACCTTGGCAGTATATCAATAGACGGAGAGGAGGAGCTGCTTACATGAAAAGATTAGCGCTCCAACTCCGAGAATCGAAACGACTTTTCAAAAGCTTTTCCAAAAGGGCAGAATTAGTTTTGAAACTAGGAGGCACTGTTTCTTTTGAATGGCCACGTCCCTCAACTGGCTGGAAGAGACCAGATGTCGTAGCTTTCTTTAATTCTCACCCTGAGTTTATGGAAGTTGATTTCGATGGTTGTGCAGTAGATCTTAAGTCCAAGAAGGGTGTTCCCATCAAAAAGCCTTGGAGAGTCCGAACCACTTCCCAAAGAGTAGTAGATGTTTTTAAGGATAAAAAGTGCAGTTGTGAACAGCCACATGAAAAGTGCGAAGGTTCGGAAACAGCGCGACCAGCTATGTATCCCCCAGAGATGGCATTCTTGATTACTCAAGCGCTGTACCCTGCTAAGTGTTCCCAACAACATGCTCCCGCAATGCCATGCGCTCCACTTTCAACCGAACCCCAAGAGCACCGCGAAGTTGAACAACATCTTAAACATGTGTCCCCACTAGCTGGTTTTGAGGATCTTGCAGTTGCCATTGAAACAGATCCAACAGTAAGCTGCTTAGTGTCGGAGCTTCTAGACCATGAGCGTTTGTTGTCACAAGCCTTCGGGCATGAAGATAACAATGAACCCTCCAAAGAGGTTCAAGCCATGGTAACTAAGTTGCTTTCTAGGGCCGAGATGTTATCCAACCCCCAAGCCCTTGATGCTGTTAAGGCCGAGACCGATGGACTCATCAAGGCGGGAACGTGGTCACTTGATTCCGTTCGGGAAAAGGAAGATGTACGCGCCGAGGCCAAGCGCACCGGAGTGTCCGTTCATTTCGGGCAACTCATGACGATAGCATCCATTAAGTTCTTTGAACTTGCGCAACACCTACAAAAGATGAAGGGTAGGATCGTCTACCGAGGGGACTGCGCAAAGGATGAACACGGTGCTGCAGCGGTTTACCAGGAGCTAGGGGCAAACCCGACTTCGGTCCAAGGTTTAAATGCCTGTTTAGCATACGGTTCCCTGCCAGGTAATAGCTCATCCGCAGCTGATGCCGTTAAGGCTTACGTTCAAGCACTCCTGTCTTCAAAATATAAGACCTGGATAGAACTCCCGCCTGAGCTAAGACCAAAACATTGGCGAGATAAGTTTGTTAAACCCGTAGTCCTCCTAGTTAAAGCCTTATACGGTCATCCTGATGCCGGTGGCCTTTGGGAGCAGCACCTCAAGAAAATTATCCGCAACCTAGGTGGCCAAGAGGTACCTGAATACCCCGGTAACTTCTTTTTCCCAGATACTAAGTTGTTGCTTTCCACCTATGTAGATGATCTCACGCTTGCTGGTCCAACTGACCAACATGAAGCCTTTTGGGCGAAGCTGACATCCGTTGTGAATATAGAACCACCTGAACCAATATACCGAATTTTAGGTCGCAATCATCTAGTAATGCCATTGCCCAAAACCGAGGGTTCCGAGGAATGTGCTGCGTTTCGCGCACAAGAAGCCTTAGTCTTTGACATGCTAGATTATGCACACCAAACGGTTGACCTTTATAAGTCCATCACCAACACCAAAAGTTTGAAGCATGCTGCAACTCCTTTTGTACCTGATGGTTCTGTCTCTGTTGAAGATGAAGAGGCTAAAGGTGAACTGGCACCAAATGCATGCCGCATTCTTATGAAGGCGTTGTGGCTTGGTCGGCTGTCCAGACCTGACATAATAAAACCCATCAACGATTTAGCCACTAAAGTGCAGTCTTGGTCCAGGGGGGACGATAAGAGGTTGTTAAGACTCATTCAATACATAGACTCTACACCCCAATACCGTCTAGTGGGTACGATCAAAGATAATCCCGAAGATCTTGAGTTACGTTTATACGCTGACGCCGATTTCGCCGGTGATCGTCTTAGTGGAAAATCCACGTCCGGTGGGTATTTAGTTCTATATGGGCCTAACTCCTTCTTCCCTCTTGCGTGGGTCAGCAAACGCCAAACATCCACATCCCGTTCTACCACAGAATCAGAAGTGGTTTCCTTGGCTTATTCCCTTTACCAAGAAGGCCTGCCGGCCCTGCAACTCTGGGAGCTTCTCCTAGGGCGCACCGTGACGCTTAAAGTTTTAGAAGATAACCAAGCTACCATCCTGGTAGTACGTAAAGGTTATTCCCCTAAGCTTAGGCACATCACTCGCACCCATAAAGTAAACTTATCTGGCCTTTCCGAAGTCTTCCGCGAAGACTCAGCCGAACTCGAATACTGTCAAACCGACAGTCAGGCCGCAGATATTTTTACTAAGGCGTTGCCACCCCAAAAGTGGGCCCCGGCACTGCGCTTGCTTGGCATCCGAGTAGATTTAGGTAGTGAGCTGAAACCCAGGGAAGGGGCAGCTTCCTAGCGCCCTAACCTGTACACTAGTTGCCAGCGTAGGATAGGGTAGGGGGGAGTAGAAATATTACGACCCCTATACCACCACTGTATATACTAGTATTAGCTCACTCCACACTGTAGCTATGATTCCAACTTACTAATGATGTTGTACAGTCATCGCAATTCCAACATTCAATGTATATAGCCATGTACATAGTAACGGTAGCATTATCCCCAATCCAGTCGGGTTTAATGCCATAATCCGTAATTACATGGCTCAAGTGCTTAGTATAAAATAAGTGCTTGTGATCTATGGGGCAAGGGAGATTAACTTGTGGTTTTGTGTTTTTCCCCTTGTTTCTCTAACAAAAGCTTATGCTTCCAAAATAGTGGGGCATTCAGAACACCACGATCAGACTCTTCATAAATACCACACATTTTGGTTGGGGATTTCTACATGACTCAGCAAGCAGTGAGGGTTTATTGATCAGCCATTCGAAGGTTGACCTCATCCCTAACAATCGTCAATGGCAGTGGATTGGGGAGGATTTTGCCATCCATTTAAGTGGAACCATTGGGGATTGTTGGGTTTACCACATTGGCCAGCATTTTTTTGGGGGTTGTCTGAAGATTGGTTGCTGCACCCAAAATGGGTTTTCATCAACTTCTCCATTCAAATTGCTACATATTGGTTACTGGGTATATTTTCATAACCTTCGGGCAACCCAAAATATGGTGAGGAACCATATAATGATTTTCATATGCCTATACTCTATTTGGTTACCCTCCAGCAACTTAACTTGGCGATGGACAATCACCCCATTCTTGTTTCTGATCATCCCAATTTCCTTAAAACCCGTTTTTCTTCCAGCCAGCCATGTTAATCTCACTTTTTGGGAAACTGTCGGACCATCATCCCCATAGACTGTGAGTTTTGCATCCCATTCCCAGAGGGAATAGCCCCATCATTGTGATTCTATCCAGTGGCTGGCAGTGGGTAACTGATAGCTTTCTCCAAGTATCACTTGGACCAAGCGCAAAAGCCAAAAATCCAGTGGCTGGGAGGGAGCGAGTTACGGACGGGGTATCCCATTTTCCGTTCGATGGGAGCCAGTGAACTTAGACATAGCCTCCACCCTCTAACAGTAACAGTGGGCAATGAAGGTCCCCAAGAAGAGAGGGAAAAAGAGATGATAGGAAACTGGTGGTCACTGTTGGTGGTCACTGTTGGGCTGTGTCCGAGAGAAGTATTAGAATATATTAGACACATTTTTTTCCCCGGTTCTTTCTGGGTTGTACCGACCAAAAATCAGATAAATTTGGTTAGAAAAAATCAGCATTGCCCAAATCTTTAAGCAGTAGGTCTCCAATAGTTATCCACCTAATATTCCCAACCCTTATGTTTTTTTTCATCATTTTCCTCATCTAAAAAATGGTCACATCAAACGGGGGCATACCTCGTTATCGTCAAACACACCCACCCGAGGCGGCCAAGGTGCCCCCGCACCAGGCCTTGCAGAATGAGGCTAGGTATAGATATGTTGGCTGACTGGCGAGTAAGAATGGTAGTGGTAAAGGACAATGATAATTGCGATGCTTCTAGAATCTTTATGTGCACACATCCACACACACATACACATAATCATATACATATGTATATATATACATAAAAATATGCCTATACGTAGATCATGGATAGTGCGTATGAGTTTTAGTGATATGGACAATGATAAGGACAAGGACAACGAGCATGATTAACATACATCACAGGAAATCATTAGAATAGAGAGAGAGAGATAGAGATAGATAGATAGATCGATAGATAGATAGCTAGCTAGCTAGGTAGGTAGGTAGGTAGGTAGATAGCTAGCTAGCTAGGTAGGTAGGTAGGTAGATAGATAGATAGAATGATAAGCAACACCCAGATAGCCTCTCCATCATTTGGGGCCAAGAATACACCATTCGAAAGCCCAAAAGTACTGCAGGGAGAATTTCGACTCATGGGCGTACCGGTATTCTCTGTAAACAGAATTTGCTGGAGTCGCAGAGTCCGAGATGTAGGGGAAGGCCCCTCATGTTGCGTGGCCCATGAGAGGACGGTTTTTCCATCATTCAGAGTTTTGGTTTATATTGATTAATGGATAATCATGGTTAATAGTGGATGATCACCATTATTAACCACTATTAACCATCTCAAAAATACGTACGCTTTGCCGTACGCATTCGGGGGGTGCGCCAGTTGACTATTTTGGGTATGGTTTATTCCGCTGGTACTAAAATTGTCACCCAGGACCCAAACCCGGCAACGATCATTTTTTGCAATGATAAAAACTGTAACTTGTGTGTTTTTTGGGCAATTTTCATAAGTTTATATAGGGGATATATTCTGGGATATATAGTCCTGTCTATTGATCTTTTATGTTTCATGGCTGAGTTCGCGAGTTTGCCTTTTGGGAAACAAACCACAACGGTGAACAAAACCACTCCCACAACGCCATGTTGGATTCGCCTAAGGCCTGGCCTGCTCCAGTTCCCATCCCGGCCAACTTGCCTAAGACTTCGGACTTGACGGTTTCAAAGCCGGTCTGGGCAACCCATTTGGTGTGCTGGATGACCTTCAAAAAAAAAATGTTTTGATGAATGGATATAAATGGGCTACAGGGCAACCATGATGCATGATATGATTGAAAATTGATTGATATGATCATGGATAGTATGATTCCAATGATAGTCAGACAATCATGATCATCATTGATCATCTATAATATGCCATTGTAATATCCATGGATAATATGATACTTGTTGAGGCCATAAATGATTGTTTTTTAATTGAGGAATCATCCGGAGACATGGGGGATGGGGCAAACACCATCTGGCTTCACCGATGGTCATCTCCGATGTATGATCAATGTACAGAGATCAACCAAGAATGGCCCTTAGATCTCATTTGCGAGGTTTCAAAATCCCTGGTTCCAGTTGGTTGATGACTACTTTTTGAGGCAACAAAAGTTTATGCTTCCAAAATAGTGGGGCATTCAGAACATCACGATCAGATTCTTCATAAATACCAAGCATTTTGGTTGGGGATTTCTACATGACTCAGCAAGCAGTGAGGGTTTATTTATCAGCCATTCGAAGGTTGACCTCATCCCTAACAATCGTCAATGGCAGTGGATTGGGGAGGATTTTGCCATCCATTTAAGTGGTAGCATTGGGGATTCGGGGATTGTTGGGTTTACCGCATTGGCCAGCATTTTTTTGGGGGTTGTCTGAAGATTGGTTGCTGCACCCAAAATGGGCTTTCATCAACTTCTCGATTCAAATTGCTACATATTGGCTACTGGTTATATTTTCATAAATTTTGCATAATCTTCGGGCAACCCAAAATATGGTGAGGAACCATATAATGATTTTCATATGCCTATACTCTATTTGGTTACCCTCCAGCAACTTAACTTGGCGATGGACAATCACCCCGTTCTTGTTGATGATCATCCCAATTTCCTTAAAACCCGTTTTTCTTCCAGCCAGCCATGTTAATCTCACTTTTCGGGAAACTGTCGGACCATCATCCCCATAGACTGTGAGTTTTGCATCCCATTCCTAGAGGGAATAGCCCCATCATTGTGATTCTATCCAGTGACTGGCAGTGGGTAACTGACAGCTTTCTCCAAGTATCACTTGGACCAAACGCAAAAGCCAAAAATCCAGTGGCTGGGAGGGAGCGAGTTACGGACGGGGTATCCCATTTTCCGTTCGATGGGAGCCAGTGAACTAAGACATAGCCTCCACCCTCTAACAGTGGGAAATGAAGGTCCCCAAGAAGAGAGGAAAAAAGAGATGATAGGAAACTGGTGGTCACTGTTGGTGGTCACTGTTGGTGGTCACTGTTGGGCTGTGTCCGAGAGAAGTATTAGAATATATTGGATTTTTTTCCGCCGTTCTTTCTGGGTTGTACCGACCAAAAATCAGATAAATTTGGTTAGATAAATCAGCATTGCCCAAATCTTTAAGCAGTAGGTCTCCAATAGTTATCTAAGTATCTAATATTCCCAACTCTTCCAATTCATAGTGTGCATATGTTTTTTTTTTCCCATCATTTTCCTCATCTAAAAAATTGTCACATCAAACGGGGGCATACCTCGTTATCCTCAAACACACCCACCCGAGGCGGCCAAGGTGCCCCCGCACCAGGCCTTGCAGAATGAGGCTGGGTATAGATATGTTGGCTGACTGGAGGGTAAGAATGGTAGTGGTAAAGGACAATGATAATGGCGATGCTTCTAGAACATTTTTTTTTGGAACGCACATAAATAAACGAACAAACAAATAAATAAATGAATAAATAAAGAAGTATATATATATACATATATACATAGAGATATGCCTATACGTAGATCATGGATAGTGCGTATGAGTTTGAGTGATATGGACAATGATAAGGACAAGGGCAACGAGCATGATTAACATACATCACAAGAAATCATTAGAATAGAGATAGACAGATAGATTAGATTAGATTAGATCAGATCAGATCAGATCGATAGATCGATAGATCGATAGATCGATAGATCGATAGATCGATAGATCGATAGATAGATAGATAGATAAGCAACACCCAGATAGCATCTCCATCATTTGGGGCCAAGAATAAACCATTCGAAAGCCCAAAAGTACTGCAGGGAGAATTTCGACTGGAGTCCGCAGAGGCCATTTTGTACACCTGAAATGAGTGTCAGATGTAGGGGAGGGCCCCTGATGTTGCGTGATGGCCATGAGAGGACGGTTTTTCCATCATTCAGATTTTGGATTTACCCTCTGGGTATTTAACATAGCCATGGAAAATCACAATTTTTAATAGGTAAACCATCTATACATGGGCCATTTCCCATGGCTATGTTAAATAACCAGAGGGTGCATTGCCGTCATTCGGGGGGGTGCGCCATTTGACTATCGGTATGGTTTCTCCCGCTGGCACTGAAATTTCCATCCAGGATCCGAACCCGGCAACGATCATGTTTTGCAACGATCAAACTGTAACTTGTGGGAATGTTCTGTTTTTTCAATCCAACAAGTTGAATATCTGATGACATATCTAACATAACTTTTCATATCTAAATAACAATTTTCAATATATCTTTCGATCTTTTATGTTTCATGGCTGAGTTCGCGAGTTCACTTTTTTGGGAAACAAACCACAACATTTGCTCCCGACTTTAGGCGTCAGCTGCCACCGCTGGTACCACAGGGAAAGTTCCCTTTCGGCATTGGGGCAGGTGATGTCAATGACGCAGCTGTGAAATTGAAACGATAGGTAACTTGTCGATTGGGGTAGCCATTCCCACGAATAAGGGTGAGTTGGTAGTGTTTTAAAATGAGACACTTGGCACTTGGGAGTAGGGCTCATGAATTCAAGCATCAAGATGGATGGTTGGTAGCTACAGGGCTGCACTGGTCACTAGACCAGTCGGAAGGTACTTGGAGGAACATTCCGATTGGTTGCCAGCTTTGCATGGGACAGTTCCCTTAGAGAATATGTTAGATGTTGGGTATGGTCTAGACCCTTCAAGCACGGATGATGATCTGCTTCAGAAACAAAGCAAGGAGATAGGGTCAAAGCTGACACAAACGGGGATTTTAATCAGCAAGGGTCTTGATTGAGTTGACCCATTCTGGAGTTGTAGAATGTGCCCCAATTTCGTCCAAATTCCATCATTTCCAAAAAGTCAACTTCTTAAAGTGGTCAAAAATGATTGAATCGTTTGCCCAGGCTGTGGCGACACTCCTAGCAACGACGGCCAAGGGAGCTCCCCCCAAGGCGGGGCTATGAGGGATTCACCCATACCATCACGACTTGCCATACATGGCCGGTAGAAATCACCTTCATATGGTGTTTTCTTTGCCTTAAAGAGTGGGTTTACCACAATGACTGTTTTCTGCATGAAAGGTCCCAATTCACAGTGACAGCAAGAGACTCCAAGAAGATTTGTTGGCGCGTCAAGCTTGGTAAATAGAGCCATCAACTAAAGTTGAACATGAAACGCAACCAACAAGAGTAACTCTGCAGATGGATCCCCATTGATATGACCCAGCTTTTTGACCCCCATATGGGTCCCTCCTTTAAGTTCCTCCCTTTCCGCTGGTGGTTCGGGGGCTTTTGGTCAGGCGCCTATGATGACCTCCCAGGCGCCGGGCCTAGTTGGTGGTGGGTTTTCAAGCAGCCCCAGATTCGGAGCTTCATCGCAGTAATTTTATTACACGGCATAGTGATAATGTTATGTTTTAAGGTTATGGTATGTTATGTTATGTTATGTTTTACCCTGTTTAAAGTACAAAATCCAGTTCTTTTGGAGTTGGCAGATGAAATGACAGTATTTGGCGGAAAAAGGACGTATCTATTTTACGATCCAGTTACATGGTCAATCGAGTTTCCTATTGTCTACAGAAATGGGGTGACATCCAGGCGCCGCTGCCTCCGCCTCCAAAGGCGCAGGCGTGTGGCTATCGCTATGCATAAGGTATGGCAGTATGGCATATGTCTTAATATTTAAAGGATCACCGAATATCATATACATATGTATAAAGGTATGGACATGGATATGTCAATTTACATGTACATGCATATACATGAAAAAATAAACAAATAAATAAATATGAATATGAATATAAATGAAAATATTCACAAATAAACACAAATAAATACAAATATACACAACATTCTACAAATATATACAAAAATAAATCTATATATCTAAATCTGAATCGAAATCTAAGCCTAAATCTAAATCTAATTCTAATTCTAAATATACATACATACATACGTACGTACGTACGTACGTACATACATACATACATACATACACGCATACTCGCATACTCGCATACACGCATACACGCATACACGCATACACGCATACACGCTACACGCATACACGCATACACGCACACTCGCATACTCGCATACACGCATACACGCATACACGCATACACGCATACACGCATACACGCATGCACGCATGCACGCATGCACGCATGCACGCATGCACGCATGCACGCATGCACGCATGCACGCATGCACGCATGCACGCATGCACGCATGCACGCATGCATATGCAAATACACATACACACACATACATGCATGCATACATACACACACTTGAAAGACCGTATCTCGTCTATGAGTCTTTTGATTCCCGATAGGGTATCTGAACTGAGTTCAGAAAGGCCGTCTTTGTCCACTTTGGACAAAAGTCGCAGAAATTGGTAAAAACTGAAAAAACTGAAAAATGCGTAACGGACTCCGATTTCTCGAATTATTCATGCATATGACAAAAGACTAACCGAAAATGCATCAACAAGCTTGAATAATGAGAAAACATCATGACCAACTGCAGGTACGTCAGGGTGATCAGCCCTGATATCCCATCCAAGACCGTAGCTTCGTTGCACACGGTGGGTCAAGGATGCCGTGTGCCCCTGCTTGTAAATTGGGAACTGTAACTAAAAATTGGACATGTGATAAAAGCCCTTCGGAACAGGGGTTGCCCCCACACACAAAGGCCGTATGTCGCGAAAATATATCACCCGTTGCTTTCAGCAACTGTGATCTTGAAAAAACTGTTCCCGCGAACTTCAAAATGATTCCATGGCGAAAGTCTGAGAAACGAATAAGGAAGGCATTACAAAAATGAGCCCACATAGAGGCAAGAAATGTAATGAGAAAAATGCAATGACAAAAATGCACGTCCATGAAGAAAACGGACAGCAACAATACTTACTTGCGCTGGTTGAGTGCTTGATCGACGTCAGGTTGGGAAAAAACCTTTCTGTACATATAAGGCACCCAGCTGCGTCAAGCTACTGGAAATTAAACTGGTGGATACGTGTATTTTCGAATTAAATGAGCCCGGCTTTTCAATCCACTCATTCTGAGTCGGAGTGACCCCTGCCTGTAAATTGGGAACTGAAACTAAAAATTGGACATGTGAAGAAAGCCCTTCGGAACAGGGGTTGCCCCCACACACAAAGGCCGTATGTCGCCAAAACATAGCATCCGTTGCTTTCAGCAACGGTGATCTTGAAAAAACTGGTCCCGCAAACTCCAAAGTGATTTCATGGCGAAAGTCTGAGAAACGAATCAGGAAGGCATTACAAAAATGAGCCAACATAGAGGCAAGAAATGTAATGACAAAATTGCAAGTCCATGAAGATATCGGGGGCAAAACGGACAGCAGCAATATTTACTTGCGCTGGTTAAGTGCTTGATCGACGTCAGGTTTGGAAAAACCTTTTCTGTACATAGAAGACGCCCAGCTGCGTCAAGCTACTGGAAATCAAACTGGTCGGATACGTGTATTTTTGAATTAAATGAGCCGGGCTTTTCAATCCCCTCATTCTGAGTCGGAGTGATCCCGCAGAGACGTAATCTCTAATCTGACATATGTCAGGTTGAAGATATTCAACAGTGCGTCTTTCAACGGATTATTCGAATTAGATGAGCCCGGGTTTTTGAGTCCACTCATTCTGAGACGGGCAGATCCCGCGGATACACAATCTCGAATTTGGTGCACATCCGGTACTGACTCCAGGTCAGAATCACAAGTGCAGGCAAAAAGCGACAGGTTCACAGGTGGTCAAAACACCTCGGATACCGGGTGACCCCCCACTTGAAAGCCGTTTTGTCGCAAACCATCATCATCGTAACGTGCTGTTTCATCTGGTTGAAAAATACGGTAAGTGGATAAAACGTCGGATCGATTAAAACTTTTCTGTACATATGCTAATGCGAAAAGGCTGTGATTAAAAATCCGGTGGAGACTTGGACTATGAAAAAATGCGAAACAAGCTTGCACAACGAGGAAAAAGGCAGGGCCAGACACTCAATGTGTGAGAGGCAGGATGAGAACGCAATGAAAAACAAGTTCCAGTTCAACTGGACTGCCACTAAAGTCCAAGCCTGTAAAGACTTGAGAAACGGAGGTCTGAAGGTGGTCTTTTCTGTACAATGGGAAACCTATTGTCGAATTATCAACGTATCTGACTACAAGATGATCGAAACAAGGTTGAGTCAAAATTTGAAACGTACTGCTCCACGACCGTTGGTTGTGGTCATGGCCAAATTCGACAGTGTGAAAGATGTCTGACTTCCGACTCCTACACTTCTAATCTGACGCAAAATCCAAATCAATGCGGAACAAGCTAGCATAATGGAGAAATCGCAATAGCGAGACATGTCAATGTCTGAAGATGGAAATCCTGTCTGTACATACAGCGGCGCTAATTCATGCAAAAAGTTCGGGTTTGTGACTACGAGTATTGAATTAACTGAGCACGACTTTTGAGCCCGATGCACCATGAGAATGCAAGGAAAACATAGGAAAACAAGTTCCAGTTCAGCTGGACTGCCACTAAAATCCAAGTCTGTAAAGACTTGAGAAACGGAGGTCTGAAGGTGGTCTCTGCTGTACAAGGAGAAACCTATTGTCGGCGTATCGACGCAGCTGACTACAAGATGTTCGAAACAAGGTTGAATGAAAATTTCGAAACGTACTGCTCCACGATCGTTCATTGTGGTCACGGCCAAATATTACAGTGTCAAAGAGGTCTAACTTCCGAGTCCTGCACTTCTAATCTGACGGAAATTCAAATCAGTGCGTAGCTAGCTTTCAAAATGGAGAAATGGCAAGGGCCAGGCACTGTCAATGTCTGAAGATGGAAATACTGTCTGTACATACAGCGGCGCTAATTTATGCAAAGAAATTCGGGTTTGTGACTACGAGTATTGAATTAAATGAGCAGGACTTTTGAGCCCGATGCACAATGAGAATGCAAGGAAAACAAGTTCCAGTTCAACTGGACTGCCACTAAAGTCCAAGTCTGTAAAGACTTGACAAACGGAGGTCTGAAGGTGGTCTTTTCTGTGCAATGAGAAACTTATTGTCGACGTATCAAAGTATCAGACTACACTACTCGAAGATCAAAACAAGGTTGAAACATTTTGGTTTTGAAAGGTAATGCTACACGATTGTTCAATGTGGCCACTGCCAAATTTGACAGTGTCAAAGATGTCTGACTTCCGATTCTTTCACTTCGGATCTGACGCCAAACGTTTCGGCAGGCTTTGCCACATGAGTGTGAAACAAGCTTGTATAATAGGGAAAAGTCAAACATTTCTGCAGGCTTTGCCACATGAATGTGAAACAAGCTTGTAAAATGAGGAAATGGCAGGGCCAAACACTGTCAATGTCTGAAGAATGAATTCTTGTCTGTACACACAGCTGCGCTAACTCATGCAAAGAAGTTCGGGTTTGTGACTACGAGTATTGAATTAAATGAGCATGGCTTTTTGAGCCCGCTCAAAGCAAGACGGAAGGTTCCGGCGGATACAGTGTCTCAAATCTGATGCCTGGCAGTGTGGACATCAGTGTTTGTTCAAGAATTGTAACAAATAAAAGTCCAAGTCTGTCAAGAATTGAAATTCTTGAGAAATCTAACGCAAATTCCAAATCAGTGCGATACAAGCTTGCACAATGGAGAAATCGCAATAGCGAGACATGTCAATGTCTGAAGATGGAAATCCTGTCTGTACATACAGCGGTGCTAATTCATGCAAAAAGTTCGGGTTTGTGACTACGAGTATTGAATTAACTGAGCACGACTTTTGAGCCCGATGCACCATGAGAATGCAAGGAAAACATAGGAAAACAAGTTCCAGTTCAACTGGACTGCCACTAAGGTCCAAGTCTGTAAAGACTTGAGAAGCGGAGGTCTGAAGGTGGTCTCTGCTGTGCAATGAGAAACCTATTGTCGCCGTTTCGACGCAGCTGAAGATGTTCGAAACAAGGTTGAATGAAAATTTCGAAACGTACTGCTCCACGATCGTTCATTGTGGTCACGGCCAAATATTACAGTGTCAAAGAGGTCTAACTTCCGAGTCCTGCACTTCTAATCTGACGGAAATTCAAATCAGTGCGTAACTAGCTTTCAAAATGGAGAAATGGCAGGGCCATACACTGTCAATGTCTGAAGAATGAATTCTTGTCTGTACATGCAGCGGTGCTAATTCATGCAAAGACTTTGGGGTTGGTGACTACGGGTACGTGTGTTGAATTAAATGAGCACGACTTTTGAGCCTGCTCAAGAAAATCGGTCGACAAGATCGAAGTGAGGATCTGAGCCATTATGGCATTCAGTCCAATGACAAGTTTAATTCAATATCGAATGAAAAATCAAGCTGCGAATGAAATTCAAAAAACCTGACCGGAGCTTGGGTATCCGATCGCCAAGCAATGCCTGTCAAATAGTGACAGTGGGTGTTTATCACCCACATGCGGCCACGTTTGTGATGCACGCATCCTTGCGAATTCGGGCCACGGGTGAGGTCAATGCACTCACCCTCTCCTCCATTGTGCACAGTTTTGCCTGTGCCCCAGGCTAGGCCCACAAATATGTCACCGCATTCGTTCTTGCTGAGATTCGTCCCATTGTGCAAGATACGACCTAATTCAGCCTGTGCCAGTAGCTGGGCTACATGTTGCAAAAAGGCTTCAGAAGTGGGATGCTCCTTGACTTGTTGATTCAAAAGGATTTCAAACAAGGAATACTCATGATCATTTAGCGGGACATGGCCTGACGGCGTGCTCGGAATCGAAAACGCATTAAAAGGAGCACTGCCTAAAGGCGTACTCAAAGATGTATTCGGAGCACTACGAACGGTCTGTGGCACCACCGGACGGAATGGCGGTGGCGGCGGCGGAGGTCTTTCTTAAAATTGGCCGCTTTGACCGTAAATATCAAATACTCCAAGTGAAGTTCCCCAATTCCCTGGTGGGTATGGATGATGGGCTTGCTGTAAAGAGCGAGCCTCTGATCGAACTTCACTGACACTAGGTCCTAGGGACCGAGATCGTGCACGGCTATCGGATCTAGATCTCGTTTGACGAGGTCTACGGGATCGAGAAGATCTGGATCTCAGTGGTGGAGGCTGTAAAGGTGTCAAACTTCTCGGTGCGGCTGGTGGTCTACCGATTTTCTGTACACCTGCAAGGACTACAGACATTGGTCCCGGTGGTCTTCTAGGGGGGTCGAAGCGTGCAGTACCATCTGTAATTGGCAGCGCAGGTCGGACCTCACTTTTGGGTCTCGACGTCGAAACCACGGCAGCCGGTGCTCGAGGCGGTGGTGCTTTTGCCGCCTGACGGCTGTAGTCCTGTGCAATGAAATACACATTGTATGACATGGCTGCAACTCTACGTGACGAAAATGGAAAATGGAAAATGGAAAACCATGCCCACATACCATTAAAAAGTCAACTGTACAAGTAACTACGTATGTTACGTTTTTTAATGTCTGGCTTCCTGAATGAACATGAAAAACATGAAAAACATGTCCGTTGAGCCAGAATGTCTGTACAGAAAACGAAAGCTGAGGTACTGTGAAAACACTGCATCGAAACTCTCACGGATCCGTCCTACGAGTAAATCGAAATGTTCTATTGCTGGTTCTTCTGTTTTGTTCCTTTTGTTCTTTTTTGTTCTTTTTTGGCCTTTTGTTTGGCGACTCATAGTTGTTTCAGAGGAGGGCCCGAAAGCCTTTGTTCAGGAATAACCCTGAATGTTCAGAGTAAATCAGAGTGAATCAGAGTAATTCAGAGGCACAAAGTGCAATCAGAGATTTTCAGAGATTTTTCAGAGATTCTTCAACGCCTGAGAAAACATGCACGACAATTTCCATGGAAATCTTCGATTTCCGTTGGAAAGTGGAACTCCGTAACACGAATTACTCATCTCGAGGGGACGGAAAGGAAAATTAGTCCCAAATCATATCGGATACGGTTCAAAGAAATACCGATGGCTACGATTCATGGTCAAAACGACCCAGTGGTATTGCCTTGTTGTTTTTCTCTGGACAAGGACCAGACATACCCCCGTTTTTTTGGTGGTGAAAAAAGTTGAGGGCCGAAGCCAAATCAGAAGGATACTGTTCACACGCCGGCAGTTACCGGATCACGACAGGACCATGACGGAATCTCTGCCGAAAACACACTTGAAAGACCGTATCTCGTCTATGAGTCTTTTGATTCCCGATAGGGTATCTGAACTGAGTTCAGAAAGGCCGTCTTTGTCCACTTTGGACAAAAGTCGCAGAAATTGGTAAAAACTGAAAAAACTGAAAAATGCGTAACGGACTCCGATTTCTCGAATTATTCATGCATATGACAAAAGACTAACCGAAAATGCATCAACAAGCTTGAATAATGAGAAAACATCATGACCAACTGCAGGTACGTCAGGGTGATCAGCCCTGATATCCCATCCAAGACCGTAGCTTCGTTGCACACGGTGGGTCAAGGATGCCGTGTGCCCCTGCTTGTAAATTGGGAACTGTAACTAAAAATTGGACATGTGATAAAAGCCCTTCGGAACAGGGGTTGCCCCCCCACACACACACACACATATATATATATATATACACATGCATACATTACATTACATTACGTCACATTACACTACATTACATTACATCACATTACATTACAGTCAGTACATTTACATTACATTTACATTACATTACATTTACATTACATTTACATTACATTTACATTACATTTACATTACATTTACATTACATTTACATTACATTTGCATTACATTTACATTACATTTACATTACATTTACATCACATTTACAATACATTTACATTACATTTACATTACATTTACATTACATTTACATTACATTTACATTAAATTTACATTACATTTACATTACATTTACATTAAATTTACATTACATTTACATTACATTTACATTACATTTACATTACATTTACATTACATTTACATTACATTTACATTACATGTACATTACATTTACAATACATTTACATTACATTTACATTACATTTACATTACATTTACATTACACTTACATTACATTTACATTACATTTACATCTACATTAGATTTACATTACATTTACATTAGATTTACATTAGATTTACATTACATTTACATTCATTTACATTACATTTACATTACATTTACATTACATTTACATTACATTTACATTACATTTACATTACATTTACATTACATTTACATTACATTACATTTACATTGCATCACATTTACATTACATTACATTACATTACATTTACATTACATTGCATTTACATTTACATTGCATTTACATTACATTACGTTTACATTACATTACATTTACATTACATTTACATTACATTTACATTACATTTACATTACATTACATTTACATTACATTTACATTACATTTACATTACATTTACATTACATTTACATTACATTTACATTACATTTACATTACATTTACATTGACATTTACATTACATTGACATTTACATTACATT
>CAMXCT020006504.1:281637-418086 GCA_947184155.2 Cladocopium goreaui
ATTACATTACATTTACATTACATTTACATTACATTTACATTACATTTACATTACATTTACATTACATTTACATTACATTTACATTACATTTACATTACATTTACATTACATGTACATTACATTTACATTACATTTACATTACATTTACATTACATTTACATTACATTTACATTACATTTACATTACATTTACATTACATTTACATTACATTTACATTACATTTACATTACATTTACATCACATTTGCATTACATTACATTTACATTACATTACATTTACATTACATCACATTTACAATACATTTACATTCATTTACATTACATTTACATTACATTTACATTACATTTACATTACATTGCATTTACATTACATTACATTTACATTACATTTACATTACATTTACATTACATTTACAGTACATTTACATTACATTTACATTACATCACATTTACATTACATCACATTTACATTACATTACATTACATTACGTTACATTTACATTACATTTACATTACATTACATTACATTTACATTACATTGCATTTACATTACATTACGTTTACATTACATTTACATTACATGTACATTACATTTACATTACGTTACATTACATTACATTACATTACATTACTCCATTACACACACACATATATATATATACAGTATATATTTATATATACACATACATATCTCGGTGTGTGTGTAGTAAATGTGTTCTAAAGTGGCTGGATTACAACTTGACCCAGGCACCCTCTATGCTGCAGCCGCTGCCCCCTCCGCAGGTGTGGAAATTTCGAACCAGGGGTGCTCAACAGCCCAATTTTTTTCCCACCCGGAAATGCCCTGCAAAATGGAAGTTTTAATGGGCATATCCACTACAATCCATCTAGTCCTATTTTTCGTGAATTTGTCCTGCGTTGCTTGGGCCTGGGATAATCCAACCATCCCATGGACCCGCAGAGGTTTTACAATGGGTGGAAGTCACCAGGATATGCTGTTTTTTTTGGATACAATGATTCAATAATACCAATAATCAATAAGTCCATAAGTCAATAATTAATATCCTTTTTGGTGAATCAATAAGTCAATGGATTCAATAATCCCATACCCACAGAGTTTCCCATTGAAATGCTGGGTCTCTATGCAAGAGCTCCCCTCTCAAGTCAACTTGGACTGATGAAGCACCAGTTTTCTCATGGGGGGGTAAATTGGGATAATCCCAGTTGCACATGGCACCCTGAATATTACTAAACTGGCTAAAGGGCTAAACTGATTAATCCAGATCCAGCTGGGTGTTTTTTGAATGGCTTCCCAATCCAATACGAAACCGCAAAAGACTATACGGTTTCTGGTGGGCGATCAAGAGAAGGGATCGTTTTTGGCGTGACCAGTGGTAATACAAGTCAACCATGGCTACTCTGGTAATTACGACTCGTTTCCCCTACATGCACACACACGCACACACACACACATATATATAATGCAATATAAGTGTGCATATGTATATATATATACATATACACATATCTTGTTTACACATACATACCGATATACATATAATTACATATAGATATCGGTATCCCTAGCCAGCTGGAAAAATGCAGTGGCCATGTTTTGATCGCCAACAGTTTCTTGCGCCAGGAGCCGCCCCCCTTCTCTGCGGAGATGGGCGAGGCCGGTGTGGCAGAATTTCATGATTGAAAATACTGCATCTAAATATGTTTGGATTCCTAATGTGTCCCTCTGAAGTCTATCCATACTGTAGCTCTGGAAGGTTGGCCCTATCACTATTTCACCACAGGTGATGTTTACCAACAGCGACCGGGCAAAATTTGTTCGAAAATGGGCAAAGTTTTCCGTGGGAAATCTGCAGAGGTGTCGGCAGCTCCCTACTCCGCACCTGTGCCTGGGCATGATTTCGCAGATGTAGATGATTGATGCTGATGTTCACAAGGCGACCTCGTTTTGGCATCCAGATACATCCCCCAGGCCCCATTTTGTGTTCCACATTGTTACCATAGACCTTAGCATGTCAACATATAGATATAGTGACCCCAACAAAAGATGCCAAGACGTGTTTCCAGAATGTGAATTAGATATTTACCTCATATTTACCTCATATTTCCAGGTTTTCCCACCTTTTCTTCTATCAGTTTTGTGGTTGCTACACTGCTACACTGCTCCGAACAAGCCGCTCAGATGTCGGTGCAGTATTCTGCCGAGCTTGGGGAGGCGCGGCGTTTTTTTTCATGATGGGTTGGTAGTTTTTTTTTCAAAAAATGGCTGGTTGGTGGTGACTGGAACCATGAAACTTTATGACTCCCAACTGACGAACTCATATTTTTCAGAGGGGTAGGTATACCACCAACCAGATGGAAATAATGATATATGATATATATCTATGGTAGTATATAGTAATATATTTTTGTATGGGCGTATTCCCTTCCCCCATTCATATGAAACACCCCCCTTACCATGTTTTTTTGAGGGAATTTACACATCAGGACGATAGAATGGGGGTGTTTAATATGAACGGGGGATGGGATAAGTGTCAATCAAAATGGTTACATGGGTATGGGACCACATATTTTAGTCTATTTGATGATTTTTAGCATACCCCATCCAATTATTGGGGTGCCCGATTTGGACCCATACCGATATAGGAATCTATTTTAATGGGAATGGTGATTCTTGTTGGCAGTATTTTTACCCATCTATTCTTGGCGGAAACAACAAAGTCCATGTGTACGGCCTTGGAGATCCTGAAATCTTGGGTTTCAAACCGTTTCCCATTCCTATATGTATATACCATAGATATAGATATAGATATAGATAGATAGATCGATAGATCGATAGATCGATAGATAGATGGATAGATGTAATGAAAACATATACATCTATATCCTTTGCGTGTTTTTGGATGGTGCTGTCACTTTCAATTCTTCTAGCCTCGATTTGCCAAAGCTTGTTCGACTGCCAGGAGAGTGGTGGTGAATCGGCGGTCGCTCGGTTTTTTGGGCTGGGAAAGGTCCAGAAACTGAGATAACTGGGATACAATGCTAATTTATACAATAGCTACTGTGTGTTTCTTTTTGGATAAGTTTGGAGGATCATTTGACGTTTGTCGTTGCTTCACCACCTTTTTTTCACTTCAATGATTCCACTTGTTGCATCAGTCAAGTATGCAAAGAATGTTGACGGTTGCTTGCCCTGAAATTTTGCCATCGAACGAGCACGTTGCCGATTCCAACAGGATTTTTTCCCCCTCATTCCACCTGCATACAGGCCAAGAATAGGATTCCATCCTTTGTTTTTTCGTAACATTTCCTTGACACCCAGTGCTCAATCCCACGGTTTTCTTTTGGGGCGGAAACCTCTATGGTCACCCTGTCAGGTCAAGGGCATGGGACCTGTGGAGAAACGCCATGGGTTTCCAGCACCCTAAGGACCTGGACGAGGAGGCCAAATTCCTTGACAAGAGTCGTGCCGCCGACTTCCAGCGGGAGTTCGAACGGGGCGGTGTGGGGAAAGGCAGGGCAAATGGATGTGGTTGCGACTGGGGGTTGCAATTGGGACATGGGGTTTAGTTCATGGAAAGTCCGCAAATCACATTGATGAAGGATGATGAATGGGGGTTTACCAGCATTTCAGGAAACCTCCATTTGTTGGATCTTGTTGGGTGGCTAGAGATCGAAAGAATGATTCTTTTGTGGCTGAACCATCTTAAACACATCTGGGGCCTTAGCAAAACGTTTGTGTTTTGCCAATGGTCACGATTGGTTCTGGCAGGCGATGACTTGGCAGACTGGTGCCTCCAGATCTACCGCGACTTCAAGGAGGAGCACCAAGATGAGCTGAAAGAGGAAGCAAGGGCAGGAAGAGAAAGCCAAATGCAGCAGATCCACCTGAAATTCCCCATGGCGCCTGAGCTGAAGGCCCTGTCAAGTGCCAAGGGGGGGGGTCAGTTCCATGCCGTTGGGGATGCTTTATTGTTGGGTTTACCTGGTTTACTTCTCAAAAATGGGACTTGCTAAGCACCATAAAATGTCACAGTAATGGAACGGTTTGGGGTTAATGTAGCGGTTGGAAGGCTCGATGTGTGTCTGAATTCTCGTGACTTCAAGTTCTTGTATCTACCCTCTTGCAATTCAACCGTTCGCTATGGAAAAGCACAAATTTTAATAGGTAAATCATCTATAAATGGTAATTTCCATAGCTATGTTAAAGCACTGCAGGCTAAGGCTCAAATGGTTCGTCGCGATTCACCTTCCAAATCTTCCTAACAACTAGCAGAACTTTCCACAGCATTTTCCATGAGCAGGACAGGGATGGGGCGGATGCGGTGATGGAGCACTACTTTTGGCACATGGGTGGGCTGCTGGGCATGGCCCGTGGCGTCTCGACCGCCGGGCTGCCGCCGGCCGGTGCATCGCCGGCGCCGGCCCGTGCAGCCAAGGACCCGGTGCGACGGAAGCGCGCGGCACCGCGGATGCTGGGACTGGAAAGGATCGGAACGCTGGGACCAAAGATTTGCCAAGATCTGGAATTGAGACTAATTTCTTTCTCCAGATTCATGAAAATTATATGCACTATATTTACATACATCCATACATATTTATGTATATAGACGAGCAAGTAAATACTCGGATGGCATTTAGAAAATACTTGGATTGCATTTACTCACAATAGATTTCACCAAATATCTTCAATCATCTGAAATCGACGTATTTGAACGTGCCATCCCAACCCAATTCAAATCCATAGATTGGTAAACACACACACAGCAAAAACGATACTTTTAAAACCCCCTTACAGCCACCACCCCAAAAAACACAGGTATAGAAAGAACGGGCGCATTTTGGGATTCACAATATTTGGAATGTTATTACGTGCGAAAGCTAGCTTGTGCTAGCTGAAGTTGCTCTTGCTTTAGCAAGCAATAGGCAGGCACCATTAGACTCCCTCCCCCCTGGCCGGCCCGGGTTGAATCCCCCTGCTCCCCTTCTTAGACGCCCCCCTGCACCTTCCCCCCCTTGACCATGGGTTGTCATCATCTCAAAGTCTCAAAGCTTCATTTTCAGCATTTCATCGTCAGCATTTGCATCACCATCATCAGGTGGTTTTGGGGCAGGTACAGGTTTCTACATCTTTGTCTTCGCTTTCTTCATTTTCTTCATCATCATCATCATCATCATCATCATCATCATCATCATCATAGTTATCATCATCATAATTATCATCATCATAGTTATCATCTGTAAAAACTCCTGCAGTAAAACCATGTATTGTATATATATCATCGATCTGCCCGATAGCGTTGGTTCAAAAGAGCTAAGTGCTGAACGGTTCTACCCCCATTGTTAGTACATTGGTGGCTGACCTTGTAAAATACAGGTTATCAGCCGTAGTCTCACTACTTTGCTATGTGGACCCCAATTGACCATCCTCTCGCCGTTCCAGGGTCAGGTCCATCGGCTGTCGCTGTGCCTAATATGGCCGGGGGCAACCCCGAGCCGATGGATGACGAAACAATGTTCCAACCCGTTGTTGCGTACTTTACCTTCATACAAAACAACCTGTCCCAGATTACTAGTGGGAATACCCTGCAAGTCATGAGGGAAGCTGAACAGAGGCACCTTCAGATAATGCATGGAGTAGTTGACTCAATTCGAAATGAATGGTCAAGTAGACTCGTAATGCAGGAGCAGGAGTATGAGCAAAGGCTGCAGGAGGTTGAAGGTAAGGCCATTAGTGCCCTCAACGAGGAGAGGAAACGAGGCGACGAGATGGAGGTCAGGTTGAATCAGGCTCAGGCATCGCATGACAAAAGAATAGAGGATGTAAAGGCAGAGGCAAACACAAAGCATGATCAGAAAATTGCAGAGGAAAGGAAACGTATCACTAGTGAATTCGAAGCTTCCTATGCACAGACAGTTGAACATGCAAAGAATGCCATAGCTGCCACAAAGAAGCAATATGAAGATCAGGCTGCAATTGATCAGGCCAGGTTCATCAGTTTGAGGACTGAGTTTGAGAACTACAAGAAGGAGATGGCCGACAAGATCAACGAGGCAGCGGCTCAGAACCTTAGCCTTCAGGACCAAATCGATGATCTTCAGGAGCAGTTAAAGCATGTTGCCAAAGCGCAGCATGCCTCCGTTCCGAAAGCATCCGTCCAGAATGCCGAGCCGGCCGCTACCACTAGCGTGCCCCACTTCAATATTGCCACTCCCAAAGCATCCGATGCACAGGCTGCCAGAGGCAGTGATGAGCCGATTCTTGAGTTGAAGACGCCTGCAGTGTTGGCACAGGAAGCAAAGGCCAAGTTGGATGAGCTGCTCAAAGGTGGCAGTCCCAAGCAAAAGCCGGCTGTCGGCAACGACCAGCCCCAATTGCCAACGCAGTCAGGGTTTTTCACTCCCACTGAAGCTATCAAAACTCCCCCAAATGAATCTCCTAAGAGCGCAACCAAGCAACAGCAAGTTATGGGTCCCTCAGATCTTATTGAATTGGTGAAAGCCTTAACCCAAAGGGAAGAAAAGGATAAGCCAAAAACTAAAGAGGCGGAACTCATCAAGCTGAACAACATGCCCGCTCCGGAGTCATATAGAACTTGGAAGAATCATGTCAGGGATGAAGTGAAAAGCTGTTCAGATCGCCCGGATGAGGCGTGGCTCTGGCTCAACGAGGTGTACGATCAAGAGTGCACCAGAGAGCAGTTGGAGAAGAAACTCCAAGATCCTGGAAAGTTCCTCACGCTGGATACAAAGTTATCAGCAGCGCTCACGCGCTCAGCCGGAGGGGACCTCGCAACTAGGATCTTGAATTTCAAGGAGCAGCAATCCCGAAAAGGCATCCAGGTCAGGGGAAGATATGTTCTGCTTATGTTTGAGGACTACTTCAAGACATCAGAAGAAGCAGGTAGCCTTTACAGAGTAGAAGATCTTTTGGGTGTTGTCAAAGTAGGCGATACTGTCCAGGATCTCCGAAGATTCATCAACAAATGGGACGCTACCCTAGCTGGCATGGCTGTCACCCCTGATGATGCTGTGTTAAGGGACATCTTGTTGAGGCAGATCCGACCAAGTCAGTTGCTGAAATATGACATCGAGGTGTTTGACCGTGCTCATGAGAAATCCCATGAAAAGTCTTACAGTTTTCTTCACCAATCCATGAAGAACTTGATCGATCGTGAACGATTGAGGGAGAACAGGAACCGCATTGCGGAGAAGAACAAGGCTGGGATTAAGGACACAAAGGCCGCACCCGCCAAAGGCGATGGTCGCGGCGGCCGAAAGGGCTCTCCAAGTCGCGGTAGATCGCAGGAACGAGGTGGCAAAGGTGACAAGATTTGCTATAAGTTCCAAAAGGGTACCTGTGATAAGGGGAAGAAGTGTCCATTCAAGCATGTCAAAGATGATAAATCTCGAACTCAATCACCCAGAAGAACCAAAACACGTTCACCATCAAGGGGCAATAAGGATGATAAGGGAAAGAAGATGTCCAAAGAAGAAATGGCCAAAACCCCATGCATCTATCATGCCCAGGGAAAGTGCAGACGTGGTGACAAATGTTTTTATAAACATGATGACAAAGCCGCTGCCGCCACCAAAGACACCAAAAGGGCCAATTCACCTGCTCCCAAGAAGAAGGGCAAGGATTCCACAGCCGCTCCATGTCTGATCCAGAAGTTTGCATGCATCGTCCGAAAACAGCCGAAGGCAACTTCGTGCTCTGATGAGGCAAGTGTTAGCATGAAGCGTCTTAGATTCCGAAAGGCCCCACATGTGATCGAGGTGAAGGCAGTCGGTCGTCAAGTCCCAGTCAAGCACCGTCCAAGAGAGTTCACTAAGGTGTACAAGACAACTGAAGATGTTCCAGTTTCATCAAAGGTTGAACAGCATGAAGCTCAGGTTCGTGCAAGACAGCTCCAAGAAACTGTGAAACTTCATGATTCAGATGTTGCACCAAGTTGTGGGTTTTGTTGTTGGGATGAGGACACACGCGACATCACATGCAAAGAGTGCAGGTTCATCAGCGGTCCCAAAGCCCTTAGAGACATTGGTCGTTTCCCGTCAATTGCCACAGCTGCGCCAAAGGCCGGCGTTAGTTGGCTTGTTGACTCAGGTAGTGAATCCGATCTTGTGTCCAAAGGAATGCTGAGGGATGTAAGTGCCAAGAACTGCCGTGCAGCCGAGCATCCGATTTCCTTAGTCACAGCCAATGGTTCGACCGAGGCAAACGAGGTTGCTGATGTCAAGTTGTCCGCATTGCCAGATCCCGTGCATCCATATGTACTTGATCATACCCCAGCTGTGCTCTCCGTAGGAACGAGATGTGTAGATCAGGGTTACAGTTTCGTATGGCCTGCCAATGGCAAACCAATCCTAGTCCGTCCAGATGACAAGGTCGTCCAGCTCAAGATCGAAGGTCATGTCCCAGTTTTGGATGATAGTTGCAAGGTTTATCCCAAAGATCAATTTCAAAAGGATAAGCAAAGATCAATTTCAAAAGGATAAGCACCTCAGAAAGTTGTTTGCAATGCCGACCTCACGGTCGAGCTCAAAAGCCAAACGGGACGAAGCCCAAGATGAAGAGCAATTGGACGAGCTGGTGGAGGATGACGCTCAGCAGGAGTACATCCGAAGCCGCAAGACTGAGGATTTGCTGGCTGAAGCTGTAAGTACCCAACATCAGTACACGCATTTCCCCAAGAACCCCTTTTGCAGAACCTGCCAACGAGCAAGGATGATGGCACCTCAGGCACGAAAGAAGGGTGGTCAGAAGAGAATCGAAACTGAAGTGTTTGGTGACCACATCATTGGGGATCATGTTATCATCAAGAAAAATGTAGAAGAGGGTTTCAGGGGGGAGCAGGTTGCGTTGTTGTTGAAAGATCTGCACACCCAATATCGGTATGTCTACCCTAGCCAGTCCAAGGACTCACAAAGCTGTGTTGATGGTTTGAATCACTTCATTGGATCAAAGGATGATGTTCAAGTTGTGTACACTGACAATTCCCCAGAATTGATCAGGGCCATCAAGGATTTGGGTTACAGACACCAAACTTCCATTGAATACGTAGATTCATCAAAGTCTTTTGCTGAGCGCGAAGTTCGTCAGATGTTGGAAGGTGCCCGGAGCAACTTGTTGCAATCAGGACTTCCTTTGAAGATGTGGCCATTGGCCATGCAGCATCACGCGACCGCGATCAATGCAAGCCCCCAGCTTGACGGCAGTGAATCCCCGTGGCAACTCAGGTTTGGTGAAGAGTTCCCTGCTATGCACATTCCTTTCGGTGCCAAAGTGTTGTTCTGGAATAACCCCAAGAGGTTGGATAACACATCAGGTAAACTCTCCCCAACAGCAAATGAAGGAATTTTCCTTGGGTATTACATCCAACCAGGTCATGATTGGAAGGGTGAATACTTAGTTGCCAAGTTGGAAGCCGCAGATTATCATGTCAACTGGGGTGCATTGGCAATCCAAAGAACAAAGAGGTTGGAATTGCCATCCGAGGGTTTCATCTTTCCTTTGAAAGCTCTGATTGACTCGAAAGCACCCAAAGCCGATCGCCTTGAGGATCAGGTCATTCCGCAGACACCTAAAGCTGTGCCACTTGAGTCCAGTTTGCATCCGCCACAAGATGAGTATGAATACGAGCCAGGAACGCCTCTACCAGCCGACAGTGATGTCGAGCCTGATGCACCCGAAGCGCCCGTATTTCCAGATCTCAAATTGACCCCCAAAGGTGAAATTATTCCAGATGGACATCATTGGGATGGTCACCGGATTGTACGTAACTACAAAGGTTCAAAGCGTCCGGAGGGGATCGACTCAGAACTGTGGAAGATGTTAGGACGTTAGGACCCCAAGATAGGAAGTTGATCATCGAGGAAGAAGCAAAGAAAGCAGCCAAGGAGCAGGAGGAAAAGCCAGCATCGTCATCTGGCAGCAAGGGCAAAAAGAAGAAGTCTTCACCGGCCCGGCTTGAGGCAACTCAATGCCCTCCTGCAACTGCAAAGCTCGTAGGCAATGTTTGGGAAATTATTCCAGCCACTTCCCAAAAGTTTTCCGCGTGCCGGCAATGCCAAAAGCTGCCGCGCCTGCCACAATTGAGCACCGGCCTCGAATTAGAGAGCTCGTCAGAGAGAAGATCAAGGAACTTGAGTTCAAGGTCGCACTCGAGCTTTTCGCTTCAGTTGCTAGGCTTGTATCAAAAGATGAGATTGCCAGCAACCCCAAGGCCAAGGCCGCCCTTGATAAGGAGTGGGATAATCTCCGTAATAAGGGTGTTTGGGATGAGAAGCGTGTTCGTGAATGCCGCGACATAGTAGCTGAGGCTCGTCGCAATGGCCAAACTGTGCACCTAGTGGATGGAGAATCTTGAGCTTGGGGGGAAAAAGTTGCTATGAGACGGGTAGTTGGCTGATTGCCGAAGTCAAGACCCCTCGCGAGCTAGAAGTTCAAGGTCAAGGAAAGGCAGGGGGACGGGTTGTGTCCAAAGGGAAACAATGTCAGAGAACTAGAAATGGGGTCCCGACTAGGAGGGAATAGGAGGGGAGAAAGGGGGGGGGGGGTAAAGGGAGAAAATAATCCGACGTCGACGGGGGTGCGGCGTCTCAACGAGTTAGGGGTAAAAAAGGCTCTTCCCCAGCATCCATGGAAGCAGCAAAGCTGCTAGATGCTTTCGGTAGTCAGCCCGGGTTCTCCAAACAGCAGGCAGATGCAATCCAAGCCTACATACAAGCCCTCTTCACAGGGGTGCCCACATGGCTGTCACTTCCACGCAACAGATGGCCCAAAGATTGGGAGAAAAAGTATTGGCAACCTATGGTTCCCATGTTACTTGCCCTTTATGGTCATCCCGATAGTGGGGGTATTTGGGAAAATCATCTCAATAGCCGTGTGGTAAAACAGGGTTGGAAGCAGATTTTACCTGACATTTGGCATTCAATTTTTCATCATCAAGAGCTCAACTGTCTTTTGGTTGTGTATGTAGATGACTTCAAGATGGCTGGCCCTACCGCCAATCTGGAGAAGGCATGGGCAAGCGTCAAGGCTGCAGTGAACATTGGTGATCCTGAGCCATATGACCGCTACTTTGGCTGTATGCACCGTGAATTTCAAAACATCCGGTTGCCTTCGCAGGCACACCCTTTTGCATTCGCCTTTGAAGCCAAGAAGTCAGCAGCCGCACAACACAGAACACAAGACTGGTGGGAGCATGATGAAACCAACATGGCATGGATAAGACACCACATTCAACCCCGCAAAAGATTGTACCAGCCGGTTGATGAGGGGGGAGATGTAACTTGTCAAAATTCGAGTCGCATTACTTTCTTTGACAAAAAGGTCACATTGAAAAGTTGTCCTAGCATCACCGACGGGAACAATCAGGGGGGCTATGATGTTTATACAGATGATTGGAAAACATCTAGCAATCAAACAAATGAATTCTGGACAGGAAAAACAGTCTTCTGTTATGGACAAGATGGACCTGACAAATTCAAGCAGTTTGCAATGGCAAGCAAAGCCAGACCAGGACCACATCGCGACAAACGCGAGGCGAAAAAGGAAGCCAAGGCCTCTAAGTTCAGGGGGGTTGAACACGCTGTGAAGAACAAAGCTGGCGTCATGGCCAAGCCCGTGAACTTAGTGAGGTACGACATGAGCGATTTCCTGGGGTCCTGTGTAGAAAATTACTGTAATCTTGCAAAAGTCAGCCCATCGTCCTTGAAAGAGGTGCCAACACCATTCACAGATGCTGGCATCGCACGGCCTACACTCAGTGAAGATGAAAAGCCTGGCAAACTCCAGCCAGTGGCCAGCAAAATCCTGATGAAGATCCTATTTGCCGCAAGAATGGCAAGGTTCGATTTGTTGCGTGCCACACAAAGCTTAGCATCAAGAGTGACAAAATGGTCCATAGAATGCGAAGTTGCCTTGCACAGATTGGTGTCATACATTAACTGTACAAAGCACCACTTCCTAGAGGGTTTCATTGGGGATGCCTTTGATGAATGCCAACTCTGGCTTTTTGCCGATGCAGACCATGCAGGCGAACATGATAGCAAGAGTACCACCGGCAGTGCCATTGTGCTTGTAGGCCCCAACACGTATTACCCCTTAAACGCATTCAGTAAGAAACAAACGGTTGTTGCCATATCTTCAACTGAGGCTGAGGTAGTTGCCGCAAATCACAGCATGAGAGCTGAGGGTATTCCGATGCTGGCCCTGTTTGAGCAGTTGAACCTTTTCAAGAAGCTACAGGGCAAACCAGCTCGCGACGCCGCGAAGCCCCAAGAAGATGCTGTGTTCACCAGAATCGACCCCGAAATTGATGAAATCCGTAATGGGAATGTCGATACGGGTTGTAGTGTTGCGGATATCAACTCCCTCAAAGCCAGTTTCCCTGAATTTTATCAAGTCAAATTCATGGAGGACAACCAAGCGACTATCACAGTCATGTCCACCGGTTCATCAGCATCCATGAGACACATGAACAAAACACAAAACATCAACTTCAAATGGTTGAAACAACAATTTGAATGTAAACAGTTCGATCTTCTCAACGTAGGAACCAGTTTCCAAGTTGCAGACATTCTTATTAAACCCTTTACCCGACCAGCCCTTTGGTTGCATGCCATACATCTCATTGGCATTGGCCCGACAAAGGTGGAAGAAGCAGCAGCCCGCCACACCGCGGCGCCGAACTCCACTAAGGTGCCAAAACTAGCAACCGCTGCCGGGAATCAGGGGGGCTCCCAAAAGTCTTTTAAGCCCAGAATGCTGATCGAATTTTGCTGCTCTGATGATTCGAAGCTTAGTACCCCAAGAAAGTCCAATGAAGATTGCCACTGCATTAGGGTTACCGAAAAGGAAGATGGTACCACTATCAGCTGTCGGCAACGGCTAGCCTCCCAAGTCCAGGATTTCAGAAATGATTTCAATGACGGCACTTTGATACTTTATGCATCATTGCCTTGTGTTGGGGGTAGCCCATGGGGGAACGTAAATGGCCTTACTGTTGAGGGTCAGGAAAGAATCAAAGAGCAACAAAAACAGTTTACCAAGTTGTTCAAATCTTTCGTCAAACTTGTGGATGAAGTTTATGATGAACGAACCTTGATAGCATTTGAACTGTCCAAGAATTGCAAATATTGGAGATGGCCGATGGTTAGAAAATTCCTTATAGAACGATCCATGACTACTCATCACTTTGATGGTTGCATGCTGGGTGTTCTTGGAAACAACGGCCAACCGATGAAGAAAAGTTGGACCATTGCGGGAAACTTCAAAGAACTTGCGGTGTTAGACTCATTTAAATGTGATGGCAAACATGAGCATGATCAAAGTAGGGGCAAAGCTCTTAAACTTGCCGAGAACTATACCTTCAAGTTGACTGACATGCTCCATGAGTGTTTCCGGGTAGCTGTGGTGGGCCAAACATCCAAAAGGATTTCACCCGCTGTCATTCGTGCCTGTCCTGCTAAAATGGCTGACTCGCGATATGCCACAGCACACCCGGCCAGCCGCGAGGCTGCGCTCGAAGCCACACGTGAGGCTAACAAAGAAGCATGGTTGCTCCTTCACAATCGCATTTTGTTTTCACTGGCCATGCGCAATGAAGGTGAGAATCAGGTTGCTCAGGACCTCGTGGATGGATTGATGACCGAATGGACGCCGGCCTCGGCCCTGAGGTTCTACGGTCGAGAGGATCCGCTTGCAGAATACCTTAGCTTCTGCTTTTTGCCAAAGGAGTCCCACATCGAAAAGATCATGTTGCCAGAGATGCCTGTCAATGAAGTAATCTGGATCTTAGTCTCTGACTCGTCATGTGCACTGATCACAGGGCGTAGGAAAACACTTAAGAAATACGATCTGTCCGAGCATTATCGACAGCGTAAGCCTAAGTATGTGACTGAGTTCATCCATGAGATGCTTTGGGGCAAAACTCTGCAGAAGTTGGTCAAACGTGGGATTGAATTGGCCGCGGACGCCCGCGAGCGCTACCCTGATGCCCGTATCAACCTGCATTTGTCCTGGTTCGGAAATGAATTGGTAGGTGAGGATGGGATTGCCCAAAATCCAAATTGGCCATACGACGGTCCCAACGGGCACTGGCCCACGATCATGGATGATTGTGAACGCCATTTGACTTGGTTTGTCAACAAAGCCCGGGAGTTGGACTTGCAATCGGCCGGTCTCACCACCGCGCCCTGGTCTGCTGACTATGGTATTCATCCGATTTTTGACCAGTTCTTTGAAGCATTGGAGCCAAAATTCAAAGCCTTGACCAGCAGCCTGCAAGGGCTTGCCAACCCGAAGTTTCCATGGTTGCGTGCAAAGGGGTACGCCGATGCAATGGAATTCAGAGACCAGTGGCATTTCGCCAACTCTGAAGAAAATCGCACGCGGCTCTCAGCATACTGGATGGCAACTTTGTTTGCCATTGACTGTGGATGGCGGGTTGGCCGAATAGGTCTTGAGCTTGCCCAATGTGGCCAGGAAACATGGGATGATTTGCGGAGGAACATGAGCGCCGTCCTCGACGAGCTGCCAAGATCCTATCAGGAGACATGCGCAAACATCACCAAGTTGCTCTTTGGAGAGTCCCGACGACACATCACGCCGACGGGCAGGTCATTCACCAGGGAGGACGTTGAAGCTCAACAACCAGACACCGAGGACTACATCGACGTCAAGACGATGCCCGAAGGAACTTTTGCTGAGCCTCCCAAAGAAGACCCTCCAAAGGCCGCCGGCGACGGCGAGCCCGCTGCATCCAGCAGAGCAACAATCATGGTCCAAACGGCTGAGGTCTTGTTGAAGTCGGGACCGAAAGCAGCACCGATCCCAGTGGATGAGTCCGCAGATGACACAAAAGCCACATCAAGCCAGTACCAGCCGCGGGCAACCGCGCGCTTGCAGGAGTATGCATCCGGCCACGTGAAAGCATATTGGATGGAAGAGCATTTGCCTGAATACCAATATACAATGGTGACCAATGCAGACGGGGACGATGTACCCGGAATCCTGTTTGAAGGTACGGCTTATGAATTGGAGCTGCTATCGGCATCCGACGTCGAGACCATTGCTGGCCAGACTCGCGTCGACAAGAAATTTTCTGATTTCGCAACCCGTGTCAATAAAGTTTGCAGGGGGCATGGATCCTGTGCCAAGGTACCAATGGACAAAGACCTTTGGATTGACTTGGAGGATTTTGCCAAAGCCTTCCGCAAGGAAGTGCTCCCAGACGTTTTCATCACCGTCTCAAACCTTTTTGGCACTGCGATGAAGATCGACAAGCATGGCAAGAGTAGGTTCCAATTCTTGTGTGCAAAGATCTCCCATTTCCCTGTCGACAATGGCCTAGGCATGCCGTATTACCCTGTGAAAATTCGTGCAATTCAGGGTCATTCCCAAGCTGCTTTGAGTACCGCCGGGGGCCTCTATGCCAATTCAACCATGGTGTATTGCTCAGACCAAGTTTCCCCCGAGCGAAAAGCCGCCTTCACTGGCGTGCCCCTGTGTGCCATGACTGAGGTCCCTGAAGTTGTTTCGCACGATGAAAAGCAGCTGGAAGAGCATCGCACAGAATGGCCTGATTCCAGGCGGCGGTGCAACAGTCAACAGTGGCCGTGCTCATATCTACATGGCAGAACACTGTATTGGCACGCAGGGATATCGATCTGGATTAAGAGCAAAATGTCCAATCGAAGTCAAAATCGCAATGCGGCAAGCAGTTGAAGCTGGTGTCATCTTTAGTCGCACAGAAATGGATGGGATTTTGTGCTCAGAACGCATCCCACCGCAGTTTCTGGTCAGCATCTCAGAAGAAGGACAGGTGCTTTGGTCCCGCGCCGAGAGCAATCTCGAGCCCAGCTCATGGACTGGCGCGGCATCAGCCTCAGCACCGAAATCCAAAGCGGTCACCTTGACTGCCCGAGATGATGCAAATGACGACCCAATGGATGACACCAGCACGGGGCGACCCGATGCCAAGTCCACTGATGATGATGCAGCCACTGCCCCGATGCAAGTTGACCAGCCGCCCGCAAGGACGCGCCGTGTTTACATTGCACCCAAGTACTGCGAACCTTTCATGGGCTCCTGTCCCCTCTGCCAGGTTGAGTACGTCAGTGGCCAAGTGACATGCACCACATGTGGGTTTGAGCCACTCCCAGTGGACGAAAGTGGCGATACAAAAGAGGCCAACAAACCCAACAGGAGGACCCGTATCCTTGAACGGCGAATGCAAAGTCTCGCCGGGTTCGGAATGTTTGGGAAGATGAGCGGAAGCTTGCTGACAGCCTTGACGGAAGAGCAAGCCAACCTGCTACGCCGAGAACTGGGCCCCAGGGGAATCACATCCGTGGAATCAGCAGTCCTCAAAGACTGCCGCGACAGGCATCGACGTGCAAAAGCGCTGGGCTACGAGGACGTGGAAGACAGATACTCCAGCGACGTCACTTTTTGCGACCGCATCCACGGTGAGGGGAAGGACCTGCAGGACTGCATATTCGACGACATGTTCGCATATGGCAACCTCCCCGATCCCCCAAGGACCAAAGCTCAGATCTCGGCTGGCGTCGCCGCCAATGCCCAAAATGAGAACTGCTTATCTAAGTTGATTTTCATGTCTCAGCCTCGAGGTGTTGATGGTTTCCCAGTTGAGTTCCGCAAAACATGGAAGAAGGTCTGGGGTTTCATGTTTGGCCGCCACATTTTTACAGAGGATGAATATGTCAGCTACATCGGCCGTCGTGGCGCATTCCGTGGCCTGTTGACCTGGAAGGGTACTGTCCAAGTTCCTTTTGATGGCACTCGTGATTTCCTCGAAAAGGTGTATGAGGAAAACCTTCCCTTGGTTCGGAGCAATCTTGAACGCAAAGAGAAGCAGAGCGCCGCTGCAAAGGCTGGAGGTCCTGGAGGTCATAAGGCCGACCCCACGGTCGCGCCCACCATTGAGCGAAAGCGCAAAGCCGAAGCTGATGCATCCGCAACCGCACCAGATGTCACAGCCGCCTCAAGCTCTGCTCGCGCAGACGCCTCGCACGCTGATGCCCCAGTTGACCCCAACAACGCACCATTTCTGGTACCTGAACCACCAACATCCAAAGCAGGAGCACGACCATTCTTGGAGCCTGAGACACCGCCCACTGCAAAAGCAGCAACCGCAGGAGTCACTTCGAAGGCTGCAAGCTCCGGTCGCCCGGATGCCTCTTGGAGTTGGAATCGTGATCACTATGGTGCACGCCGAGAATGGAGTTTCTGGCGTGGGGCTTGGTATTACCGTGACGAGGCCGGCGGCCGTTGGATCTTTTGGAACCGTTAGGGAGACGATGATTTTCTTTTGTAGCATAGCGCAAGATGTGGCATGGTATTGTGCCTTCCTTGCAACGCTGCGCTGGGTTTTACGGGCTTGAGCTTTTTAGAGGGACCTTTGAAAGACTGCACAAAATGTCTAAAACCAACTAAAGAAATTTGGCTACCCGCGAGGGTATGCTTTTCTGGGTTATTCGTTCTCCGCAGTCGTCCCTGCTCGCCCGAGGGGGGTGTAAAAACTCCTGCAGTAAAACCATGTATTGTATATATCATCGATCTGCCCGATAGCGTTGGTTCAAAACAGAGCTAGCAGCTTAGCGGATTTGAGGTTCACCCCATTGGTATTAACCCAATTGTTGGCTGACCTTGTAAAATACAATCATGTTCCCTTGTAGAAAAAATGTCGAATCATGGGACATCCCAGATTTTGAGGCGAACTCAAATCGGATGAGGGACAAAAATGATGAGTGAACCTTTCAGTTTCATAGGCATACCAGGCCGAAATTTCACGACGTGGAAGCATGTGGAACCTTCATTTCCCATAGGATCCATGGTGCTATATAAAATATATATGGTGTGCCATGGATCCCATCAACAAAAACCCCAGTCATTTTTTGGCATTTTTCTACCAGCACCGACAAACCGGATCCCCCCGTCATGGGTATTGAATCTCTAAGATCCGAAGGTAGCGAACTACCCACGAATCGTAAGTGGGTTAGTGAACTACCCAGTTTTTTGAGTGGATTAACCCGCTCCAAAAATCCCATGTCAATCACTGGGGTTATAACCCACTTATTAAGTGGAATGAGCCACCAAGTAGACATCCACAAAGATCATCGGTTAGACGCTCTTGTGGAATTTGAATGATCATGTTTTGACTTTGATGTTTAATCGATCAGCATGACATCGTCAGAATTTTTAGCTCCAGCTGCGTCCCATCAAACGCGACCCCAATCTGCTCCAATTTTTTTGGCAGCTTCTGGGATGAATGATTGAAGTAAAGTTCAGATTGATGGTCATCCATGGTCATGACAGTCAGAGGTTCTTACCTCCATAGTCCATCTTTTTATTTCGTTGATCTTGAAGAGATTTGTTCTCCCGAACAAAGGTTCCGTTCACTGAGAAATTTCCGCAAATCCAAGCATTTGGATGTTGCCTCAGTGCTGAGACTGACACAAAGATCTTGCTTCGCTACTTGAAAATTGAGGGGGGACACCCCTAAATCATCCTAAATCATCCGAAATCATCTTAAATCATCCTAAATCCACTAAGACCAGTTAAGCATCATTTTCGCCTTCAAGATTGCCATCATTCCGGCTGGTGTATACGCCGCGGCACCGCCGCCCATGATTTAGGTGAAGATCGCAGCATGGCTGAGCCCATTTGCATCGACTTAGATGACGAGGTGCCGTGCCGCCATGGGGGTTTTTTTCAGGGGCTGATGAATCTGGGTAAATTATAACGACCTCACTGTTCTCCCTCACTAAAATCATAGTTAGTAAGGGGAATCATTCCAAAATGGCCTTAATTCAGGTTAGTGAAATATTATAATTTACGCAGATGAATTCAAAAACCACCAGCGGTAACCAAACATGGCTGGAACAGCAGGACTGACCGTTTTTCGAATTTCTGGCCGAGTGCATTTCGCAAAACATTGACCACGGAACAGCATTATCTTCAGACTGGAGATGTGGAATCTAGCCACAGATTGATGATGGAGCTGTGTAACGTTGAAACGTGGTAAGCCCAAATACATATTTTTTTTTTGGGGGGTATGGTGTTGAATAATGTTAATACCACCGCAAATAATAGGGTACATTAAGTGGTGCCCCCTTGGCCACGAAATCGCGACAAGTTGGTGAACATGACTCCAATTTCAAGAACTGGTTATGGTTCAAAAATAATTATACTTACTGGGGATTAGAAACCAACGTTCACATAAGGTAAGTAGGTTGAAAAACCTCCAATTTCACCAGGGTTTATTTAGGGACTATATCTATAACATTCTAATGGCGGGGTTTATAAACCAACGTTCACCTTACATTTTGGGGCCCCACATTGTAGTTGGATGGCAGCAGGACACTTGGCGGCCGCCAGACCTCCTATGCGCCTTGGCTGACGCAAGGCTGAACATGGATAGGTTACCCTCTGGTATTGACTAACAGTTCGCGAACTTGAACATGGCCATTCAGTTCGTTACCCATGAATAGCATGGTGATTTTCCATGGTTTGTTTGTTTTTCCATGAGGGACTCCCCGCATTGTCCTTATTTTTCCTTGGTAAAACCACAATTTCATGGCCTCATTGGCTCCAAGATCAGTCCAAATCCAAGGCGAGCTCCTGTTGCCGCAGCAAGGTGCCAGGGCCATGGGAAAGTCATGAGAAAATCCGTGGAATTTATGGTTTCAAACCATGAAAGCTGGTGCCCTGCCTACTTAAGTTTTATAGTTGATTTACCCATTAACAATGGTGATTTTCCAATATTTTCCATAGTTATTTGTATGTTTAGCAGAGGGTAACTTTAACTTAACTAGGGTTAGTGGTAGATACATCTCTAGTTCGATGTTTTTTTTTTCAACCAACTATAACCAACTGTGGTGGTCCCCATCATTCACCACCTTGTGTTGCACATTTTATTATCCCTGCACGGGTTGGTGCACCAACATATTCCATATTGTTTGGTCCATAGGATTTACCCTGGCAATCTTCAAAGGAACGTGATTTTACCAAACTCATCGCCCCGTAAAAGGTGAAATTTCTAAATACCCACCAGATGGACCCCCAAGATTAGATGCATTATTGGACGGTCGAACAATATTTTTGGAATGGGGAAATAGTGAAACAGCACCAAGCAGATGTATCCTGATTTTATCAGTTTTTTGCTATTTGCCATGTAAACCCATGCTACTTAGAATTTGGGATTAATACATGATCATAATGTGGATGAAGGAAATCCTGCATCACCTTGGATGGTTGAAACCTTATAAATAATGGGATTTTGCCCACCTATCAAGAGGTGCAGGATTTCGCAACCATCCACCATACATCAATAAAAAACACGAACTTGGACAATTGGGGGTCTTTTGATCTATGAATTAAAGCCCCCAAAAAGAATAATTGTATAATACTGTAAATTGTATACAGTCTATTGGATAAAAAACAATAGGAAGCCCCCAACAGATTCAGGAAAGGAATCAATTCACCCCTATCTCAATAGTTATTTTGCGCCATTAAGTAGGTGAAACATATCCAATAAACATACTCCCTTTATATCCTACCAAATCCCATGACATCACCATTAAATCACATGAAATCACCATGACATCTCCTTAAAATACAATTTTTGGGTGGTGAATAGGCCCTGTTCCAGTTTTTTTTTTGGACTCAGCCCTAGGTGGTGAGAAACGTTCGGCTGGGGTGCTCGGTTTTCTGGTAATTTTTCCAGTGGATTCACATCCAAAAATTCCTGGATCCAGTTTCCAACCTGTGAATCATTGCCAGATGGTATCTCCAACTTTAGATTATAGATGATAAAGTGGATGTTCATATATCCGTTTTTTGGAGGTTTCCTAAGTAGTGGGTTAGTTACCCCCAAATAATCCAGTCGTCATGGATGACCGTATGACTTAGTCTTGAAGCCTATGGTGACTTGGGGCTTCCCCATTTTAAGACCCCCCATATCCCCCCATATTCGGATTTTACCCTCTGGTAAACATACAAAAAACTGGAAAATCACCACTCTAATAGGTAAATCATGGTAAATCAACGAACTCAATGGCCCATTTTCAATAGCTTTCTGTATGTTTACCGGAGGGCATCATTTCAAATCAAGGACTTTGACGATGGTGTGGAAACTCCCAGGATTTCCATCTCAACTGCGGCTGACAAAAAACCATGGTTGACTATAGCTACTGTATTAAGAAGCCTGCATATACGTTCAGGATCGTTCAGGTAATTCAGCATAGCTCTGAAAAATCAGTTTTTTTTTTTGAAGCAGCACGATTTTTCATAGTTATGCCGCACTGCATGTTGTAAAAACGTAATAAGCACCATTTTTCATCGTGATGTTACGTTACCAGAGGCCATTTGAGCAGTGGCTGCGATCCACCCCTGGCAGGGTTGATGAGTTGGGGGATGAAACTATCTACCCAATGTATTGGGAATTAGAACAATCCAAAGAATGGGGAATCCCTATGAACCAACCAGTCAATGGGAATTCCAGGATCCTAAAATGGAGGTACGTTAGTACCATATGTTTGGCCATATTTTGTAGGGATATTCCCTGAAAAATAGGCCTAACAAATAGGCCTTATATATGTTAGGTACCTCTAATTTAGGTTCCTGAAATGGCCATTGATCCAGTATAATGGAATGATAGAGAGATGGCTTGAACACTGCTCATTTATAGATGTTTTTTCCAGTAAAACCTCCATTGAGGATGATGAATTATGAATAAGTAGTAAGCCACATGTTTTTGATGCCACATGTAATAAGTAATAAGCTACATGAATTCTGAATAAGTAATAAACAACATAAGTAATAATAACACCTCCATAGTTATGTTAAATGGGTCATTTTCAATAACTATGTCAGTTTACCAGAGGGTAAACCTCCATTTTCCTATGGTTTTCCTATGGTTTTCCTATGGTTTTCCTATGGTTAGTCATTATGGCCTCGGCCGCTCTGCGCCACGAATCTTGCGGCTGAGGTGGGAGAAGCAACCATTAAGCAGATCTCAGGTGTCGCCAGACATTGGGCCATCAAGTTTTTCGTGCAGATGTAACTATAAACTATAGTATAATATACAATTAGTACTATATACATTATATAATACTAAGTATATGGTAATACATAAATATTGGTAATTGGTATATATACAGAATATCTGAGTCATACATAGTATATAAACTATTAGTATTGGTAATAACTATTGTGTACTATAGTTATAGAATACTATAGTATTTACTATGTTATAGTATACTATATATATATTAGTTATACTATTGGTAATAACTATTGTAACTATAGAATATCTGAGTTATAGAATATCCTGTGAGAATCCATGAAATATATGGAATTACCCTCTGGTAATGACTAACATAGCGAACTGGAAAATTGCCATTTATAGTTTGTATACCTATGAGACATGGTGATTTTCCAGTTCGCCATGTTAGTTTACTGGAGGGTACCCTCTGGTTATTTAACATAGCCATGGAACATCACCATTTTTAGTTCGGTAAACTATCTAAAACCAGATGGTATAAAATATTGGTAATACATAGTAAAAAAACTGTAAAAAAAATAGAATATCTTAGAGTTATTGGTAATATTTCTACTATTCTATAGTGTTTGCAAATCTGAGTTTTAACATGTTATAACTATTGGTAATATATATATATATACACATATTTGGTTGGTGGTTTCAAACATTTTTACGTTCCATTTCATATATGGGATGTCATCCTTCCCATTGACTCATATTTTTCAAGATGGTTATTGCACCACCAACCAGATATATACATCTATAACAAAGTTCAACAGGACGGGCACTTTGGATCTATTTTTTTCTTGGGGCTGACGATACATTTAACGTTTTCTTGGACGGCATAGTAGTGATGAAAATGCCAGCCTTTTGTCAGTTGCGCCTGTGGTTCAAGATATTTTTGGGATCCAATGGGATATTGGGATGTTAATATTTGGAAACCGCATATTAGGGATATGTGAATATTCTGATATTGGAATATGGGATATCTGAAATATTTGGGGTATTTGTCCATCCAGAATTTTAGTGTCAGGTTATGTAACATCAACTTTTCACATTTCTTAAGCATGAATTAACAAATTTTCCGTTGATCAATTCAGGGGGCTCCCGCCAGAGGGTAATGCTGGCATACTAAATGGCAACACCCCCCAACAATTCACCATTTCCAACAACCCCAAAAGTTGTTAATTCGGGATTGACTGTGCACCAAGATTGACCCACGGACAAAGTGACAAGCACCATTTACAGGTAACAAAGGTCAACGGTTACCTTGTGTGTGTCGTGGTCTAGAGTTGCACTATATACATTGGTTGGTGATTTCATTGGAATACCCTCTGGTAAACTAACATAACTATGGAAAATCACCATTTTCCATGGGACAATCCACTATAAATGGTGATTTTCCATATTTTTTTGTATGTTTACCAGAGGGTATATCCGTTATAAGGATTCCTCGTATGGGATATATAGGTAACCATACTCCATTAAGCCCATGGTTTGACCATGGCACGCGTGTAGTTGGCAAACTGCTGCCCGAACTGCTTGCCAGTTTCGGAGACCGTGACAGACTTGTATATATAAACCTCCCCACAATGCATCCATGTGGATCCAAATGGATTGAGATCCAAATGGCAAAATGACGCGCAAGTGTAGTTATTATATCATTATGGTTCATTTTCCATGTGTAATTACTTTAATAGAAATCTTAAAAGTTGAAAAGAATGGACGATTTTGTCCTTTTGGGGGTGACAACAGCAACCAGTCGGAGTTCTTGAGGGAGTAGTCGATCCTAGGATCATGTGGATGACCGAGCCGTTTTGCCCACGTTGATAGCGTCTCTTTTTGGTGGATTTTGAACATCAGCTTCAAGCATATGTAGGAGATTATATTCTGTTGGGTCGCGCGTTGGGTTATGTTTAATTAATTAGTACATTTACAAAATCTTGTAAATTGAGGTACAGTACAGTAGATACCTCCCAAACATGGATGGTCATCATCATACTCAAACATGTCCAGTCCAAAATCCAAGAAAAATCTTTGGATATTATGATGGCTTACATTTTGGATCCTTATTATGGATCTATATGTGATCAAAAATCCATGGATCGAACATCCAGAAAAAAAATCCATAGCCCAACTTGGTGCCTGTAAATTGTTGATCCCCCACGGTACATCCTTCAAGATCATGCAGGTGATGCTGGGTGCGCAGCTCAGTTGGGGATTTACCCTCTGGTAAACTGCCACATAACTATGGAAACTCACCATTTTTAATGGGAAAACTCACTATAAATGGCCATTTTCAATAGCTATGTTAAATTACCAGAGGGTAAGGGATGTCTTTTTTTTTTCGATTGAATGCACCCAATGACAATATCCAGAAAATCCAGTACAGGATGGGGCGCCAGTTCGTTAGCTAAGTTGGTGAACAGAACTATAACAACAATAGTGTGTGATACTTAATAATTGTATTTAGATGGGGTTATAAATCAACAAACATCTGCCTGGGGGGCACCATCCAGTAGAATGATCATCAGATTGGACTCAATTAGGATTTCGAGTTGAAGTGGAGGGTATCCCCAAAGGGAGCCCCAAGAGAAGGTGGTTCAAGAGGTGGTCAGGAAGCACGGAATCACAGCGACTTTCTGGTGGAACATGGTGAATTTCAGCCCTCAAAATCATCCCTTGAAAATATGAGAATGACAATCCCAACTGACTTTCACTCCATCATTTTTCAGAGGGGTAGGGCTCAACCACCAACCAGATTATTATAAACCATATATAATAACCATATATAATAACCATATAATAACCATATAATAACCATTCATAAATTTCAGCCACCCCTCACCAGAAGCCCTGAGCCCTGCTCCGATGTTTTTTTATTTTTCTGGATCTCAGGATGGCACTGTCCTTTTCAGTGGTCCCGGAGGCCTGGTAGCCGTAGCCATGGAGACCTGGAATTTATCTCCCAGGGGAAATGAAGCCAGGGGTCATAGATGTCCTAGATATCTTGGGATATCCCGGAAATATGGAAATATATACTTATTACATCTTACTACCATAGATGTCCCAAATTCCCATTGCTTGGTTGATGAAAAAAGAGGGCTTTGAAGGTTTACCCCTTGAACAACAGGTTTGTTTGATGATAGATGATGATAGATGGTATACCAAACCGGGCCCTCTATTTTTACCAAAAGGACATTATTGGGTGTAACAGAAAATCAAACCATCCTGGTTTCACACTTTTCGACGTCTTTTTTTGGGGTCACCCTCTGGTGGTTTGCTGGAAAATTGCCACACGAAATGGAGATTTCTAGGGAGCATCATCGAATTATCGAGCAAAAAAGGGACATTTCCAGCCATGGCAATGATTGTAGCAGGGTGCATGTCATGATATTCCATGATTATTCCATGATCATAAACACCCCGATGAACTGTGGTCTCAATGATGTAAACAAATTCCCAACAAACAACCATGGTTTTGAACTTGGGTGTGTTTAGTACTGTATTAGGGGGAAGGGATTGTATCCCCATTAAACCACCACAAAAATCTCAGTTAAATCACCGTGGCGCCTGTCCTTCGAGGTTGCGGTCCCCGTTCTGTTCTGAAAGAATTGTCACAATGGGTATCAAGCTACATGTTCGAACAAAAAAAACAAAAAAATAAACGGCATAGGCATATATACGTTATACGTTATACATTAGACATTATACAGTATAATACAGTACATATATATATATATACATATGTCCGGCTGAAGTAGCATATCTATTTTTTTTCGAAAGCTTCCGCAAGAGGCTATACATCCCCGGGGCGCCCTAAGTACCAGAAAAAAGTGTGATATTCAACAGAACCTACTTTTTAAGATCCGGGATGGGAAAGACTTGAAAAATTGAAATATAGCAATTTTTGTCATTTCAGGGGTTCTCGGGTTTTTCACACGCTTTGGCCGCCCTTTCCATTACATAGTAAGTATGTCAACTTGGCAGAAGATATGAAAAAGGCAATCCCCACAAAAATTGGTCGAGATGTCTGAGCTAAACTCTCACGACAAGTTGAAAACAGGTTTGCCAGAGATTTTTTTGTGGAAACCCAAAAAAAAACCCGAAACATTGATCGCGGAAATTTGCGGGAATATCGCAATTTGACAGATTTTTCAACCATTTCCCATAGGATCCATGGTGCTGGTATGTATGCTAACATAAAGGGGGTATATTGATGGGATCCATGTTACCATCTATAGCAGCACCGTTAGGATCCTATGGCTTTTAAAACCAACATTTCCAGCATGGCCATGGCCCAAAAACTCCAAGACCTTGCCTTACTGAAAATCCCAAGCAATTCCCCGAATCAAAAGGTGCCCAGACTTTATTGGAACGAGGCGGTGCCGAACCGCGGCAAAATCCATGGCATTTTTTTGGTTTTCCGCGTTGAACAAACCAAGATGGTCCATCGCGTTTCCTGGTATTTATTTCTTTTTGCAGTGTGTATATATGATACCATATATACAAAGTGGGGCCCCCTAGATAGCTAAGTTTGTTTATAACTCCAATTTCACTATGGTTTATGGTACTTATATCGAACTAGTTATTGGGGCTTATAGACCAACTTAATTATAACTAGGGGGCCCCTGATTGTACAATTCATCACATTATACATTATATTTATGGTACTATAATGTACTATATATACACTGGTTGGTGGTTTCAAACATTTTTTTTTCCATTTCATATATGGGATGTCATCCTTCCCATTGACGAAGTCATATTTTTCAGAGGGGTTGAAACCACCAACCAGGTTCTTATCAACCATCATTAACCATATAATAACCATATATTAACCATTTAAGACCACCAACCAGCTGGTAAATATATAACCAGTACATTAACCTTTTTGTATCTATAATAGTACATGTACTGGTTGATTTTTGTACTGTTAACCATATAATAACCATATATTAACCATATAATAACCATATAATAACCATATAATAACCATATAATAACCATATAATAAGCATATATTAACCAACCACTAACCAACTATATATATTAACTATTTAACCAGTACATGTATAGATACAAAAAGCCGCGATGCCTCGAACTCCGCCATGCACCCGTCAGGCCGGACAGCGAGTGCGGCAGCAGTCTGTGCCAAGCACGGTGCGGATGCTTAGACTTGATCTGCGCCGCAAATGGATGGCTGGTTGAATGGGGATATAAACCAAGAACGATGGATTAATATGTATATGTATATGTATATGTATATGTATATGTATATGTATATGTATATGTATATACATATGTATATATATAATATATATATACTTACATATATATATATGTATATGTATATATATGGCAATTAATGGGATATCAATGGGGATATAATATTAATATGATAGGATAGAAATAGATTTAACCATCAGAAAATGGTGATTTTTCATGACTTACCAACTTTCTAATGAATCTCATCCCCGAGGAGATGTAAAATAGATGGAAAGCAACTGGATGAGTAGTTGAACGGTTGAACCTGAGATATAACGGAATACCCTGCCTGGTAAACATACAAAAAACGATGGAAAATCACCATCTTAATGGGAAAAACAACTATTTCAATGGCAATTTTCAATAGTTATGTTAGTTTACCAGAGGGTAATGATGGGATTTCACCCAGAAATGATATGAATGGACGGAATAGTGGCGAAATCAGCTGAAATTAAACAACCCCAGAAACCCTTTAAAAAAGGGATAAAAACATATATTTGGAATCATAGAATGGGGATGTTTAATATGAATGGGGATTGGGATTATACATAATCTTTGCATGACTTTGTGACTGTCCAAAACTGAAATGATGCAAAAGCTTATCAAATTCAGGTATTCTAAATTCAGACAAATATAAATGGGAATGGATAAACATGTCAAGCACAGGGGACCGGAAATTGTAATATGCAATACTATTTTAAATATCTTTGGTAATAAGGCATGCTATGTTGGGATACTAACTTTGATCATGCCCATATCTGAGAGGGTCATATTTGAAAGTTGCTCCCTATCACAGGTACACTCTGAAAATTCGACTGGAAAGCCCTCTATTTGTGCAAAATTTATTTACAAAGTGAGGCCCCCTAGTTATGTTTGTTGGTTTATAACAACCTTTAACTATAGTACATATCATGTTATATCCCCAGAAGCCATAGAATTCACCAAAATATACCAACTTAGCTATTAGAAATAAACTATATATACCCTCTGGTTATTTAACATAGCCATGGTATAGATGGCCCAGAGAAATAGATGGTTTACCGAACTTAAAAATGGTGGATCTTTCCATGACTATGTTAGTCATAACCAGAGGGTATATATATAGAGTTATATCATGTTATATCCCCCAGAAACCATAGAATTCACCAACTTATAAACCAACTTAGCTATCAGAAATACACTCTATATCTATATCTATATCTATCTATCTATCTATATATATATATATATATCCATATAAAATCCCATCAAATCCCAGCATTTCTCCCAGTGAAACCACCGGATGTTTCCTACGATTTGAATGGCTGCGTTGATGAACACAGGGTCACCCAATTGCTGATCCTTCCAATATGATAAATGATATCTGCAAGTATGCATACATATAGAATACTGTATATATATATATATACATACATAGTATCCCCAAAAAGAGCGAACAGATAATTTATCACTATTTTGGGTGGATTTCTCTTTTTCTATCCTCTTCGGGGCTTGTTATATATGTAGATACATGCTATAGTATATTAGCAGATTTTTTCCATGCCAAGAAAACAACACCGAAAACGGGTAGATTCATCACACGGGCCAAAAAAAAGATGTCCAGGTGATTTCGCACCTCACGGTTGAGTCCACTTCCACGTCAGGGCGGCCCAGGGGGATCCATTCTGAAAAATGGGTGGTAAAAATGGCATTGTTTTACCTGCATTACAAGAATAGATGTGTTTAATTGTGTTTACGTGTACATATATATATATATATATACATAATTATATACATATAATTATATACATATGTAGTGGTGTGTGTTGGACCTACTGCGGTCTGACGTTGTTGATACCTTTTTTTTGGGGGCGGGCAGAAGGACGAATGTGAGGCGGATACTGAGACAAGACTCGGGATATCGCCTTCAACCAGTAGGTTTGGTGATGATAGAAGGTGACCTAAGCCTCTAAGCTGTTCTCAGTTAGTGGATCACTGTTGGTTTAACGAGTGAGTAGCCTCTGGTAATTTAATCTAGTCAGAGAGTCATGGAATATGCCCCATTTATAGATGATTTGCATTGATTTACATTGATTTACCCATTGAAATGGGATTTCTCCAGAATTCTCGCGGGAGTTTTGCCTCTTGAAATTCTCTGTTTAACGAACTTCCACAGCGCTTTTCGTATCGAGCAGATCGCCTCAAATCGCCATGTTCCCAGGATTGTCTTGAAACTCTTGAAGCCCGTCTTCTGGCAGGTGCGGTTTCCCTTAAAAACACCCCAATTTATGGTCCCAAAATTGGGACAATGTCCCACTTGTTTGTGTAAACCCCTAGAAAAAACCACGGTTTTGTTTGTTTGGGGCTGTTTAGTATGTGGAAGGGATGAACATATCCCATTCATATCAGCATTAAGATGGAGCATTTCCCCATGATTCCATAATTAGTTCATACTAGGGCCATATTACATTCATAGTTTCCCCATTCATGTCCCATGAAAGGCGAACCGTACAGTAGTTAGTTGGATATTCCATATGGTTTCCATGGTTTCATTTCCATACATACACTATACATTATACCCTCTGGTTATTTAACATAGCCATGGTATCGATGGCCCATAGAAATAGATGGTTTACCTATTAAAAATGGTGATTTTCCATGGCTATGTTAGTCATAACCAGAGGGTATATATTTCATGGTTTCATATTACGCCATATTACGCCGTAATATACATCCTGGAATCGAGGATTGGGCTTCAGTTTTTTTTCCTCGCAAAGTCATCTACCAGGCCCTAGAAGAATGGTGCGAGCGACTGCACAAAAAACGGGAAACAACTTCAATAAAGGGGTTTCTTAAAAGGGGGGAATCCCCAATAGCTGGATGGTTTATAATGGAACATCCTATTAAAATGGATGATTTGGGGGTAACCCCATTTTTATGAAACCTCCATATGATCGAAAGGAAGCCCAGATTCTGGCTTTGAATTTGACACCAAGGTGGAGATGCTGTGTTGAAGCGCGAAACAGAAATGAGTCCGGCGGGAAAAAATACAGGCCCCCAGGCTCCAGAGAAAGGAAAGCAAGACGCCCGACTTGAAGGAGTTGCACAACAAGGAAAAACTCGTTGAATAGACTGATGCTTGGTGGTTAATGGTGGTTAATGGTGGTTAATGGTGGTTAATGGTGGTTAATGGTGGTTAATGGTGGTTAATGGTGGTTAATGCTGGTTACTTGACAGATCAGAAAAGGAAGCAGTTCGCAGTGCAGTGCACAGCATATTTTTCCATTCTCCAACTGGCCAATGGGATGACTTCCAGTCCAATGACTTGCATTATCTAATCGTAACACTTCAATCAAGTATAAATCTATAATATATATATATAATATATATATAGATATTAAACATCAATAGACACCATTAGGATTTCAAACTATGATATAACAACGCTAATTTAGGCTTCCTTTTATTTTTTCCACATAACCAGGGGGTGTCCTTAAGACGTTAGATCGGTGGATGGGCCCCTGGGTTATTGCAGCGCATAGGATCTGCAAGGATAAAGATCGGAGGCCTGAAATCAGCGAAATTCTTCCGTTTGGTACGTCTGAAAAATGAATACTTGTCTCTAATTTTTGTACCAAGCAAAAAGGCAGCCTCAATTAATTCATGTCTATTGTTATATCATAGATCTATATATCCGATTCATTCCGATTCCCTCGTGAATAGATGTTACATCAAGGGCTATTTCAGGTCAGTTTATGGGCTATTCTATGTGCATGGTCCAAAGATGGGCGTTCTACCGCACTCGAACGGGAAATCCTATTCAGAAAATCATGATAAGCTGGTTGGTGGTTTGGAACATTTTATATTTTTCAATATATTGGGAACAATAATCCCAGTTGACTCATATTTTTCAGAGGGGTTGAAACCACCAACCAGTAAGCCATCTAATTTTCAGAGAAACCCTAATTTTTATCGTGCATCAGTGCCATAACTTTCATACGGAACCCCACTTGAATGGAGATTGGAAGATGAGCTGCCGCGCAACGGTCCATGGAAACTGCGCAACGATTTTGGAGGAGGGCTACCCTCTGGTAATGACTAACATAGCTATTGAAAATGGTCCATTTTGTTCGTTGATTTACCCACTAAAATGGTGATTTTCAACAGCTATCTTAGTTTACCAGAGGGTACCCTCTGGTAAACTAACATAGCTATGGAAAATCACTATTTTAATAGGTAAATCAACTATAAATTGATCATTTTCTATAGCTATGTTAGTTTACCAGAGGGTAGATGCCGATTTTCTTGATGCGAAACCATGGATGTAAAGGATTACACCATGGATAAAACCGCCTTTCAATCAGGACCATCGACGGGTAAGAAACAGATTGGGATGTTCGCAATGCTCGCATCGACATGTTCGTCAAGTCCGGCACCTCACTGAATATCTCTGAATCATCAGGTATACCAATCCGGTAGGGAAAATCACCGGATTAAAATGGCTATTTACCATTTGGTTATTTAACATAGCCATGGACAATCACCATGCTATTAATAGGTAAACCATCCATTTCTATGGGCCATCTATACCATGGCGAACTGTTAAATAACCAGAGGGTACATGGGAAAAAGCCGTCAGCTTTCTAATCGCGGATTTTCGCCATGATGCCATGATTCCCAGGGTTCAAGTTAGTACCCTATAGTACGCCAAAACGAATTTGACTCATGACCTTCATTTTTTTGGGGGTTGATTAGAAGTGACTGATAAACTGACCTTCATCCCTTCCAAATCTAATATATTAATATATCTATCTATATATATCTAATCATCCCCCAGCGAAAACATGGTGGCACGGTGGGGATGAAACCATATGAAACCTGTGGGTCCGTGGGCTGTTTTGGCTGTTTTATATGAAGGGATGGGATTAAGAGATTGAGTTGATCAACCCATGATTCCATGCTTGTCTCATGGAAAGTGATACCCGGCCTGGTGAACATACAAAAAACGATGGAAAATCACCATGCTATGTAGCTGGGTAAATCAAGGATTTCTAAGTGGCAATTTTCAAGTTCGCGAACTGTTAAATTACCGGAGGGTAATATTCACCCACAAGGTTTGATTTTTAGGAAGCTTTTGACTCTATGATCAAGGTACGTTGTGTACATTGTCTCTGATCTAAACACCAATTGTCTATTAATTACCACTCCCCCAAGAATACAGTTCGATGACATTTTCCACAAACTCCTCCTGGTTGTGCCATTCTTTGGATCTTAGAGGCTGAAGATATTCCAATGAAATCTCATCGAGTTGGAGAAAATTTTCCCAAGATGTTCCCAAAAGTTGAGACTTTTCCACCGGCAATGAATAACATTTTCCACCAATTGCCACCAATATATTCCACCATTTTCCTACGGAATTCGGATTTCCCATGGGAGCAGACCAACTGACTAAGCAGCTGAGCAGATTTCGAGCAGATTTCCGTCGCCAATCCTGGTGAAATGATCGCAGAGATGTGTCAAGCCTCAATCCTATCCTACGAGTTACATCGAGTTACTATTAGATACTCCCCATATATGGAGGCCAGAAATTGAATAGATCATAATAGATCATAATAGATCATAATAGATCTACGAAATCAGTTTTTTTTTTCCCGGGGGTTGTTGAATGGGTTAGTGGTTGGTGGTCAACAAGGCCTATCGAAAAATCGACCTGGAATGACAAAGGCACGGCAGCTCCATATGAATCCCCAAGAATGATTCCATTCAATTTCAACTACATCATTTTTGATGGTATATTGCATGATTCCCTTCAAATCCAACCATCCCCAATTTTCATGGTAAAATCACATGAACCCACCATTTTATACCATTTTCTTATCATTTTCCCATCATTTTCCCATCATTTTTCACGTGTCATGGTAAAAATATCTCTGCTTCCCATGGCTGCCCCAGCGGTGCCAGGTCTCTGCCGATCAGGGTGATTACTTGGATCACTTGGCGCTGGTCACGAACGAGCCGGAGGTGCCAATGGGAATTTTTCGTTGGAAGATCTATTGGACAAGTTGGGGGCCACATAACTCCAATGTGGGGATGGGTCAAAACCCTTGTACTCCTGGTGAACATCAAAATAGCTGGTAAATGGATGTTCATTCCCCTAAAAATGGTATTAATAGGTTTTGATCCATACCCATGTCACTATGGAAAATAGGTATAAAAATAGGTATATCTATGGTTAATGTATGGTAAATCTATGATTTTATGGGTAAATCTATGGAATATCTATTGGAATATCTATGAAAATAGCCCAGTCGAAATCGTGGATTTACCAATTTCATAGCATGGGAAGATCCATCATGGAATGGGATGATCTATGGCAATGGCAATGGGAATCGAATGGATTAATGGATTGGTGCAAACTGGACCATAGACAGTTCGTTGATTTACCCATTTTCATAGCATGGTGATTTTCCATATATATATATAAAATTATATATATATAGTGGTTGGTGCTTTGGAACCATGGAATTTTGAATGACTTTCCATATGGGAAAACTTGATATCATGGTGATTCTAATGGTGATTCATGGGGAATTCACCAACCAATTCATGGGGTATGAATAGGAAATAGCCTCTGGTATGACTTTCGATATATTGGGAATAATCATCCCAACTGATTCAACTGGCGAACTCCATCATTTTTCAGAGGGGTAGGGCTCAACCACCAACCAGTATGGATCTTCGTAGGATTTAGACAATACGGGGGGCCCCCTTAAGGCCACGAAATCGCGACAAGTTGGGGGCCACATAACTCCGATTTCACTATGAAAAATAGGTACTTATAACTATAATTGCTGGGATTTTTACTGATTTATCTATGGTTAATAAGGAACTATTATGATGGTAAATCTATGGAATATATGGTATATCTATGGTTAATGCATGGTAAATCTATGATTTTATCAATGGGTAAATCTATGGAAGATCTATGGTTTTTATAGGGAAATCATCCCCAAATGGCCGAACTATTCAGGTAGTGAAATATGATAATTTTACACTGATATAATGATTTGTACATGTTTAGGACATGTTTTTCCATCCTTTTTTCCATCTTTTTTTCTACATCTGAAATCATCTGAATGTAAGCAATATATATAAGTGCAAGTTGGTGAACCATATCGGGTTGATGAACTAACTTAATTGGTTAATATAGTCTGGATGAATGATAGTGACCTCACGTCGTGATGTGAGTGGAATGATGGTTAGATTGCGGGAATCATCCCCAAATGGCCGTGTGGTAACAGCTATTTTCAGCTTAGTGAATCATTATGATTCAGCCAGACAAATCAATGGATTGGTTTGGGTAAAATCGAGAGGAAACTGCAGGAAACCATGGATTTTTTGCTAATTTTTTTGCCAGTCATTATTCGGCTTTCCCGTAAATTGATGATATTTCCCATATTGGTACAATGTGGGGCCCCCCAGTCATAAGTTGGTTTATAACCCCCATTAACTATAGATATATCTACCATAAGTCCTAGTTATTAGAGTTATTAACCAACTTAATTAGCTATCTATGGGGCACCACCTTGTAAGTGAATCTTAAACATGGCTTGCTGGAAAAAAATCCACAATAGATTATCACATTAAGTAACAAACACATGGTGCAATTAACCGACGATTTGGAAATGAAAGTACGTAGACTCAGGATGTTATTGTTTCTAATTAAGTTGCAACAAAAATACAAATTTGGGATATGAACTCAGAAACAATAGTCAATAGTCAAATATGGGGTCGGTCATAAGGGTGAAAGAGGGTGTGATGTAGCTATCAAGCAAGGCATCAACAATATTCAGCCACAAATGTTGGGATGTAAATCAGAGATGGGGTCATACAAAGCGATGGCAGAGTAGCCTCTGGTAAACAGCCACATAACGAACTGGAAAATCACCATGCTATTAATGGGTAAATCCGCGAACTAAATAGCAATTTTCAATAGCCTTTTGTATGTTTACCAGGCCGGGTAATTCCCATGCAATATGGGAACCAATATCAACCAGTAAGTTTGTTTTTTTTTTTTTCTCAGGTTTCAGTGACATGATCGTCAGCAAGAGAAACCATCCCAAAATGCTGTCATTTCCTCCAGTGACCTTCTGGTTTTCATGCCGATTTTGCCATGGAAAATCACCATTTCTTTCGGCAAAATCAACCAAAGAATGGAATTCCGCTATGGAAAATCACATTTTTTTTTTCAAGTCTCCGATCCGATCGGTGGTCAAGGCCTGTGCCGCGGTATCACCGATGGCGCCAAATCAACGAGCCTGTTATGACTTGTCTCCTTTCGGAACTCCCACGTCCCACGCATGCTGTAGCCACTGTAGCGGCATTCCGTGGGATGATACTCCAAGGCTGTTAGAAAATGATATTCAGTGGATTATTCCATTCAAAAAACGGGTGGTTCCATTGTGGTTCATTATCCCTCCCGCATGAGTAATAGGTGGTATATATATATAATGAAATATTATGTACCCGGTATATGGATGATATATGATAATTAATATTATATTGGAATATTATATCATGTGGGAAAAAACAATGCCATTTTTACCACCCATGACTGGACATGGTTTATTTGTACCACCTATAAAAATGGTGATGACTGGGGGATGGTTTATGAAGTTGTACCCACATGATTCCATTCAAAAAAACGGCGTGATAACTGTGGTTACAAACCAGTCGGTACTCGTAAGATTATAACCCTGGTTGGTGGTTTCAAACGTCTTTTATTTTCCATAATATATGGGATGATCAAGTCCTTCCAACTGACGAACTCATATTTTTCAAGATGGTTATATAAAACCATCAACCAGCATAACATCACCATTTTTTATGGGTAAATCCACTATAAATGGCAATTTTCAATAGCCTTTTGTATGTTTACCAGAGGGTAACCGGTTGCAATTGAACACCACCCATTTATAGATGTTTTGTCCATTACAACCTCCATTCCTCCATTGGGGGGATCCCAGCAACGTTTGATGACACCAGAGGGTACGTCCCACTTCTCATGAATATTCCATCAAATCCCCATGATATCCCCATCAAAGCACCATGTTTGCTAGTTAAATCATCAAAACATATCATAACTGGTTGGTGGTTTCATTTAAATTTAATTTTCCATAATAATATATGGGATAATCCTTCCCATTGACGAATTCATATTTTTCAAGATGGTTAAACCATGTTAAAACCACCAACCAGCATAACATCACCAAACAATGATCATCAAATCCAGTGGAGCCTATGGGTTTTGCCATCCGATGGGCCTTTTTGGGCCAGTTTCACATGGTGCTGTCGACCTTGCGTTGGTGGTTACCCCATGTGGTGGTTTGGGGAGCCCAGAGTCCGTTGTTGTGGTTCCGGGGAAGTGTAGCGCAGCTCGGCGCAGCGAGCGCAGCTGGGGATTGGAACATCAATGAAGCATTGACTCTTGTGGTTCCCCATTACCCTCTGGTAAACGTTTACATAACTATGGAAAATCACCATGTTGAATGGGAAAATCCACTATAAATGGCCATTTTCAATAGCTATGTTAGTCATTACCAGAGGGTAACCATAAATGGAGTACCATAAACATGGTAAACATGGTACATAAACACATAGTGGTTACTATGGTTTACAATACATACATATTAGAATGGTTTGTGGTATATAAATATTCTAAAATATTATTGTGGTTACTCCTCCTACGAAAAAAACTATGGATTATGGTACGCAAATAACAAACTAGTTACTGTTTTTTTTTGTCAACTTATAACTGGGAGGCCCCACATTGTAGAACTATTAAACTACGATAAAAAAGTACTCAGTAAAGAATTGTGGACATATTATTTGGTTAAGAACCTTAAATACCACTTTGGTTATTCATATTACCCTCTGGTGATTTAACAGTTCGCCATGGTATAGATGGCCCATAGAAATAGATGGTTTACCTATTAATAGCATGGTGATTTTCCATGGCTGTGTTAATACATTTGGTGATGTTGAGGCTCCATGGCTTCGTGTGAAAATAGGGGACTACGGCAGACTACGGTATACCGGTCATTAACCATTTTATACAATGTGGTGCCCCCAAGATAGCTAAGTTGGTTTATAACTCTAATAACTAGGACTTATGGTAGATATATCTATAGTTAATGGGATTATAAACCAACTTATAACTGGGGGGCACCACCTTGTAGGGAAAGATGTGGAAAAACTAAGTGACAAATGGGTGAACTAAGCGACTATTTGTTGGGGTAACCCTGGTTTTGTGAATGGGATAAGGAGGGGCAATCTCCACCTATAACTAGGGTGAACTAACCTACGAGCCGTGGGATGAACCACCAAGTAGAATGGGGGTACCCCCAAAATGGGATGGTATTTAATGGAAAATCCACACTAAAATGGATGATTTGGGGGCACCCCTGTTTTAGGAAACCTCGAAATCAAGCCTTCAACATATTTCCGTTGATTCTTATAGAAGGTTATAGTACCTGGCCTATTGGGGACCATTACTAGCTGTAGAGATCATTGCTACCTATACAATGAGATGGGATAGGGGTATTTTGAATGGCTCACTTGGAACACAACATGTATTTTCAAACAAAAAAAATGGCGGAGACTTCTCAGTCTAAACAATAAAACTTGTGGCGGGCGAAATCCGTGCCCTGGTCGTAGACGGTATCCGAATCCATATGGGACATTTTGGGGAGGATTTTCCTCCATCCAATCCGACCGGTCGGAACGTTGCATCCCCAGTCGTGCCTGGAAAGGTGCAGGGGACTTTACCACAACAGCTGGAGAAGGTGGGACCGTGGGACCTGGGACCTGACCGAACCGATTTCGCGAAATCGCTGGCGAAGTTGATAGGAAGTGCACAAAATAGGCTGAGGCCAGACTAAGTTCAAATGATTTTCTACTGGCCTGCATTGCCTTGTTTGACGAAAATGTGGAGTGATGTCCAGTCCACTTCTGTCTTGAAAGTTCTTGTCAACTTGCTGTCAAATTGGTCTCGGGGTTGTTACAAGAGATTGATATGGGCGTAAGTCCAAAGTAGCACCCCACCAGCTTGGGGTGGCGCAAGCCAGCAAGAAACAACAAATTTTGTGGGTTTGTATTGGTTCCGCATGAAAATCTGCAGCTTAAAACAACCATATCCATCATCAAAAATCCCAACAAAATATCCCAGAGATTAGTCAGATGGATTAACTGCTGCAGGTCAGAAATATCCATGAAAATGAGATGATCCTGGATTCCAGGAAGATTAAATCCATATTTTTATCGCAATCCATCATGACAAAAAACCCAAAATGATCCATGACTCCATGATTACCCTCTGGTAAACAGCCACATAACTATAGAAAATCACCATTTTTAATGGGAAAACTCACTATAAATGGTCATTTTCAATAGCTTTTTGTTAGTTTACCAGAGGGTAATCCATGTTGAATCCAGATGAATCCAATCATTTTCCCAGGATCCGGTGGTGCTTCGACTGGAGGGCATCTCACTTACAGCCTCTGGGCCCAAGAGGACGCCGATTTCTGGAAAAAGGTCATGGGTTTTCCACCATTTCCAGAAGAAAATCATTGGAATTCCGATTTGGATGGGATTTTCATGGGATCTGAAGGAGATTTTGATGGAATTTGAATGGGCTTTTCAGGAGATTATAATGGGATGATGTGATTTTGATGGACTTTGAACGGGATTCTATGTATATTTTTGGTGATTCTTGATTGAATTAATGCAACCAAGAAGAAATAGGGATGTGTTCCCTTGGTTGCACACCCAGGCTTAAACCAATTTGTCGTGGCTTCCGCCAGAAGGATGAAGAAAGTTTGACCCACACATGATGGAAAAAAACATGGTAGAGTGCCAACTCTGCCCGGAAAGCACCCGAAATGAGGGGCCCATGAATAGATCCTAATAGATCCAATACTACAGCGAGTTTCGATTGGGATGTATCTAATCATATCTAATCATTACGGTTAGTACTTGGTGGCTCATCCCACTTAGTAAGTGGGTTATAACCCCAGTTATAAATGGGATAAGTAGGGTTAATCCACTTATAACTGGGGTTACACCCCCCTAACTAAGTGGGATGAGCCACCAAGTATTGAAACATATTGAAACCCATGGGTTTTAAGGAGATCATGACTTCAGAAACCCCATGAAACCCCCCACATCTCTGCTGAGGCCCGAGATATCGAGCTGCTGGGAGATGAGCAATGCCTCAACGACTCGGTAGCGGAGTGGCGGATGGGAATGGCCATGTGCAAAATTTCAGGGCAAAGCTGGTCACTTCCAACAGTTAGTTTCGTTTGTTTAGTTTTTTTTTGAGGGGATTTGATTTGTTTTTCTTTTTTGGGTGATTTGATGTGATTTGTTTAACAGTTTTGGGATTTGTTGAGGAGTCGTGGAAAAAAACATTAGAGTCAGGTGGCAATTTTTGCGGTACGATATGAGTCGGGCAACGAGTTTGAGTTCTCGGGAAAGTCGTTTTGGCAAATCCTTCCCCGAATATGAAACACCCTCTGGTAAACTAACATAAGTATGGAAAATCACCATTTTTAATGGGTAAATCCACTATAAATTAATGGCAATTTTCAAAATCTTTGTTAGTTTACCAGAGGGTACACCCCAATTGAAACCATGGCGTACTGTTCTATTCATTTGGGGTCACTTCTGGGAGGTATTTCGATATTACAGTAAATGGATGGAATTACACTTATCATAGTTTTTTGGGAAAAAGTGGGAGTGACATGATTTGCAAGCCGACGGTTTAATGATGATTGAGGCTTTGGTTTTGAAAAAATGCGCTTCCTTTGCTACATTTTTCAACAACACATTCCCAGGTCATCATAATATGGCAGTTGACAATGCTGAACATGTCCAATTTACAGATCATTTACCCAGCAAATATCGAGATTTTGTCCAACTATTTTCTACTACCATGTTGGATTCGGGTACATTTCCTTGGATTTCCTTGAGATTTCCTGGGATTTTTGTTGAATAAACTATTGACTCTCTGGCCATTGAGGGTGGCTCACGCTGGGGTAGTAGATGGCTATATATGGCTATGGAAAATCCCACAATTGGACTCCCATTAAAATGACAATTGATCATGCAGGATGGTGCCCCCCAGTGATGTGAACGTTGGTTTCTAACCCCCATGAACTAGTTCGTTATATCTGCCATAAACCATAGGTTTGATGGGAGTTATGTTCACCAACTTAGCTAACGAACTGGGGCACCATCTTGTGGATTTCCAATTGCAATGTTTGATTGCGGGTGCCAACATTGACCCAACATTGACCCAAACTTTTTTTCCCTCCTATTAGGAAGGAAACCTCCACCCATTGTGTATATATATATATATATACAGATTATATATATATATATATTCTATTTTTCCCAAACATCTCTTTGATGCTTCAGATACACAAAACCTGAGCACATTTCTTGGAGATCTAGCGAAAATCGGCTACCCCTCTATATAGTCCTACTGTGGAGGGTTGCGAAATCCTGCACCACCTGGGATGCTAGAAATGCTAGAAAGCCAAACAAAATCATGGGAGTTGGGAAAAACCACCTATTAACTGGTGCAGGATTTCGCTGGCCCATCCACAGTATGGTTGATCATTTCCCTATCCATTGGTATACAGAACAATTATGCCATCAAATGCCATTGTATATCCATGGTTAAAATCCTTCCCTATTATCTAATGCCATCATTTGGGGTCACAAAATCCGGAGGTCCTCGACTTCTTCCTGAAGCTTGCAGTGGATTTGGTCGCGCCCGAGCACCTGAAAGGCCACCGACTGTTTCGAGTTGGGAAAAAAGTCCCCAAACGACTGGATTTTCCGTATAACCTGGGTTTGTTTAAGGCGATTTTTTTGGGATTAACGTGGATTAAGGTGGATTTTTTGGGGAATATGATCAACAATTATGTATATCTGGTTGGTGGTGACTGGAACCATGGAATTTCATGAATTTCCATTCAGTTAGGAATAGTAACCCCAACTGACGAACTCATATTTTTTTCAGAGGGGTTGAAACCACCAATCAGGTGTAAGTGAATTATTCGAATTTACCCAGATCGTATGGATCAGGAGGGTGCCGGTTATAAACGGAGTTTATAATGGTTTAGCGCATCGAACCCAAGAAATTTCTACCATAAATCCGATTGTTAGCTTGGATGTAAAGCAACTTATCTATTCTTTGGGGACCTGTCCTTAAATGAACCCACTTGGTGATTTATGGCGCCCAACTATCTCAGAAGGATGCAAAAACAGTTTTGAGTTATACGGTCACAAAGTGGCGGACGGACCCCTAATTTATGGCCATCACTATTTCTTGGATCACACTATTCTCAGAGAAAGCCACAGCAATTGACAATATGATGGAAATTATTTACGGTATATATAGTATAGTAATTGAGGGTATATTTGTGTATGATTGGTGTCCTGCCAGGTGACTTGTACGTGGCCAGCACTTTCTTCTATCAGAAGTTGACCGCTGGTGGTGTGGAGCGACCTGGGACGGTATTGCGGCAATGCCATGAGAACCATCAAAAAAACCCATAAAACTCATGATTCTTATGGCTGGTCAAAAACCATCCCGTTATGGTAGGTTTATTATGGTTTAACATTTGTCACATTGCTATCCAGCTTGACAGAATAGGGCAGCCAGGCTGGAACGAGCTGTTTTTTTGGATGGTGAGCCACTCCCATACAGCTTTAGTGGTGTGACAGCAGATGACCATTTTCTGTCTCCGTAGGGATGGTCCTCAGTTTCAAATGACTAGCAAGGGAAGCTTTCAACTATGAAAAATCATATGGAAGTAGAAGTAGTAATAGTAGTAGTAGTGGTGGTAGTGGTAGTGGTAGTGGTAGTCGTAGTCGTCGTCGTCGTAGTCGTCGTAGTAGTCGTAGTAGTCGTAGTAGTCGTAGTAGTCGTAGTAGTCGTAGTAGTCGTAGTAGTCGTAGTCGTAGTAGTAGTAGTAGTAGTAGCAGTAGTAGTAGTACTAGTAGTACTAGTAGTACTAGTAGTACTAGTAGTACTAGTAGTACTAGTAGTACTAGTAACTAGTACTAGTACTTGTACTTGTACTAGATTATCGTTTAGTAACCTGTACTTATCAGTGCGAATAATTCCGGTGATTACTAATTAGAATACTAGTATCAATAATTTGATTATCATACATGCCAGCCAGAACACACCAAGAAGGGATGGACACGGTTCTGCAGTTCAAGATAGATCTGACTTCCAGGGAAATGAGGTGAATTTATCTTGCTCTCTGAAAGCAATACGTTTCAACATTTCCTGGTTGGTTGTTTCGCAACAATTGAGTGAAACCACTTGAAGAAAAAGGAGGAGCTCACCTGAAATCTTGAGGAGGCCAGAGTCCGAAGGAGTCAATGTCGCAGAGATGCAGCACCCAATGCGGCAATGCTAGGAGCTTGGATCACGCGGCTGCAGTTGCTCGTGTTGCTCGTGCCTCATTTTGCCGGACATTGTGGAGATTACACCCTGATTATATCTGATTATCTGATTACACCCTGGAAATTCGTCAGGCGCGCTTCTTTCTATTACACCCAAGACCCAGCAAAACCTGGCAGCTTGGGGCTTGCAGTTCAAAAGCTTTTTCGTTGGAAAACATTACATGTCTTGAGCCCACCACACATACTGAGATTTGAACAGATTTGATACATCTGAAATTCAACCAAAGAAAATGGGCAATTTTTTTCACGAGGGCACATAGCTGGAACCCAAAGAAGTGGTTTTTCAGCAGTGTTCAAAGCCCGTGTTTTTCCGGGAAGTTCGGGATTGTACCCTCCATTTGGGGGAATATCATCATCCATGAATGGGGATTCCTATCAACAAAGCTGTATAAGAATAAAATGACTGGTTGGTGGTTGGGAATTCTTTTATTTTCCATAATATATGGGATGTCATCCTTCCCATTGACTTTCACATTTTTCAAGATGGTTAAAACCACCAACCAGAAATGATATTGATCTGGGTAAATTATAACGACCTCACTGTTCTCCCTCACTGGAATCGTGGCTAATAAGGGAAATCATCCCCAAATGGCCTTAATTCAGGTTAGTGAAAGATTATAATTTACCCAGATATTGATTGCTGATTGATGTTTAGTTTGTGATTCTACTACTCCCTTTCTAAACGGAGGCTCTCCCCCAGGACCTAAGTCATGGGTACCCCGAAATCATCCAAATCATGGATTACCCTCTGGTAAACAGCCACATAACTATGGAAAATCACCATTTTTAATGGGAAAACTCACTATTTCTATGGCCATTTTCAAGTTCGCAAACTGTTAGTTTACCAGAGGGTACCCTGACTTAGTTTCTCGAAACAATCATGGTTTTGGTTGAGGATCCCCCATGACTTGGGGATGATCAGATCCATAAGGTGGTGCCCACCTTTGATGTTTGTTGGCTCAGAAAACCCTCATGAATACAAGTGAATACTATAATATCATGACCATAAACCCAGATAAACCCATATAAACCTTAGTGACTAGTTAGTTATTTGCACCAACTTAGCTAGTCGTCAGCCGGCTGGATCCTGCGAGGAGAACGGTGAGGCCGGTTGGCAAAACGTTCGCCGTTGGACCAGGTTGGCGGCCGGCCGGCCGTTCGACGTGGGAAATGACAAACTTGGAGGGTCACATCAGTTACAAACATACCAACTATGGGATATCATTGGGATATCATTGGAATATTATTGGCTGATGACACCAACTTAACCAAAATATCCTAAAACAAAAGATGTTACCCTCTGGTAAACTAACAGTTTGCTATTGAACATGGCCATTTAGTTTGTTGATTTACCCATGAAACATGTTTTTTTTTTTTTTTCCAAAGTTTTTTGTTAGTTTACCAGAGGGTACTAGGTCAACCTTGACTACATACAGTTATAGCTGGTTAGTAGTTAGCACCAGCTATAAAGTACTATATTGAACCAGCTATAATATCTATAGTACTTTAATCTTTTGCTAATAGGAAAAACTACGTTCACCAGCTAAGAAGTTTGCATTTTTTGTAGGTTATCCTAAGAGTGGCAATGGTTAGTAAATCGTTAGTAACTGGAATTACCCATTGAGAAGTGGAATAAACCATTTTTTTGTGCAATGAGTTTCCAACTGGGACAATCATCTAGAAATCTGGGTAAATGATGTTGCGACCGAACCCTGTTGAAACTAACCCTGGAAAACATGGTGAATAAGGGACATCATTCCCATGGTGGGCCGAACTATTCAGGTTAGTGAATTATTATAATTTGCCCAGATAAATGGTAGCTAAGTTGCTTATTTGACTGGTTGAATAGTACGTTTTCTGGGGTTTACCAACAATATCATGGGATAGTATGGGATATAATGCAATCATCTATAATAAGCTACCAACAATACCATGGGGTAATATTGAATAATCTATAATCAGATGATTTTACCTTCCAGCACACTAACAACATAGCTCTGGAACATTACCATTTTTTCATTGGTATAGCTATGTAGATAGATATATATATATATATATCATCTATAAATGGGCAACTTTCTGTAGCTATGATAGTTTACGAGAAACTTTATTATTTGTACCAAAACATGAAGAGATTCAATACAGAACCAGGGTAGGGAAAGTTCTGGCTGATAGATGGATGGTTGGGATATCAACCAAGGCTTCCAAGGCGCCACGTACGGTGGATGGTTGCGAAATGAATCACCAGTTGGTAACCATTGGTTTACAACCATGAAACACTGGGACTACAATGGGAATATAATGGGATTTCTACCATCTACCAACTGGTGCAGGATTTCCCAACGATCCACAGTAGAATAAACAGGGGAGTTGGAAGTAGTAAAGGGTAGGGGATTCTGGTAGTATCAATTGCCTACTGACCAGTCATTGTAAGGATCTTGTGCGTTTGTTTTCGGCTGTTTTGCAAATGGGAACCCACAACGCCCTCTGTGCTATATGCCAATATTGTAGACGGAATAGGCTCAAACCGGCATGTGACCAACCGAACACATGGAGATTTATCCAAAATTCTTTGGGTGCTAGTTGGCGGAACATGGGGGCAATATTGAAGCCCCTCAAACCCAGAATTGGATCCCTGCAAAAGCCACTGCAGACAGTCACACTTGAAGTAGGAACCTCCACAGCAATTGGTACTGTCCTCCTTTGTTGGTTATACCCGCTGGTAATTTAACAGTTTGCTATTGAAAAGGACCCATTTATAATTGATTTACCTATTAAAGATGGTGATTTTCCATAGCTATGTTAGTTTACCAGAGGGTAGTTCCACTCTTTTTTTAATTTCCTTTTGTTGCATTCTTCGCTTCGTTGATTGCATCATCTCCGTCGAGTGCAGAGATCTGATGTTTGCAGTCTCGTTAATTCATATTAATTCCAATATCCTAGAATTGGCTTCAATGAAAATGTGCAGGAACCGGAACCCCTATAGATTTGGATGTGTAACATAGCACAAGGGGCCATGCTTTCCTGGAATGGGTTAGTTTAACATGTTCAACCCAGTGTCTGTACAAAATTGGTCCCAGAACTGGTTCAAGAGGTTGGTGCATTACATGTGTAACATTATGTAATATGATAATACATATAATATAATATAATATAATATAATATAATATAATATGAACTAATATAATATAATGAAATACACTATAATATAATATAATATAATATGATGTAATATAATATAATATAATATAACATGATATAATATAATATAATATAATATAATATAAGATAATATAAGATAAGATAATATATAATATAATATAACATAACATAATATAATATATAAGTATAATATGCTATATTACAGATATATGATATAATGATATATATATACACGATATAATGATATATATATATATATGATATAATGATATATATATATACATATACACATATTCATTCTTTTTTTGGTATATGCATTGATTACCCATTTGATGGTTCCATTCCCCGCATGGCAAAGTTCCAGGGCTCTGCCTCATGGCTTGCTGGGACAGAGGCATGGCACGACACGACCATTTTATAGGGAAACATGTGGAAAAACTAAGTGAACTAGGGTGAACTACCCTACTATTTGTTGGGGTAACCCTGGTTTTGTTAATGGGATAAGGAGCGGGTTACTCCACTTATAACTAGGGCGAACTAACCTACGAGCCGTGGGTAATTCACCACCAAGCAGAATGGGGAATTCATTGGATCGGTTGGAGGGAAAAACTACAGGAAAGCCTCATAATCTTAATGGTAAAAACCATGGTTTCCGGTTCAAGATGTTCCCTTAAACCAATCCAATGAGTAATGTGGTATACCCATTTGGGGGTACCTCAATAGCTGGATGGTTTATTTCATGGAAAATCGGCAAATTATATAAATGGATGATTTGGGGGTACGGCTATTTTGGGAAACCTCCATTTAACCCTTTTTAGAGGGAAACATGATGATGAACCAGAGGATAATTATGGGGTAGTCCAATTTTGGGCAAACCCAGCTTGTGAATGAACACCAATCATATATAATGCCATGATACCAATGATGATACCAATCACATACTGGCGGGTTGATAGGATTGATTGCCTGTTCATGAATTGTAGTGGTGATATTACATACCCTCCAGTAAATTAACATAGACCCTGGCAGATAGGGGTTGGAAGATTAGTTTCCATTAAAAATTGGTTATTTTCAGGGTCTATGTTAATTTACCAGAGGGTATCTCATTGCAATAATTGTATACCATTACAATTCATGACCAGGAAATCATAGGATTGCCATTGATATTCCCCTATATACAGTAACATACATATTACATATGTGTTAGATTTTATTAGTATAATCCCCACGGATCAACTGATTATCATGATTATCAACTATATCTATATACTATAATGATTATGATCAAGATACTAAAATTATTATCATTTATCAACTAGTTATCAACTATATCTATATGCTATATCCCCATAACTCATTTATTGGCCAGTAAAAAAGCCTGAAGAAATCATCAACCAACCAAAGTTTAGCACTGCAGCTGCAGCAACTCAAAAAAACCAAGGGCTCTGCAAGGTTTACCTTTTCCTCTTACAGATGACCATTCTGGGGTATATAAAAAACGAATTACCCTCTGGTAAACTAACATGGCGAACTGGAAAATCACCATCCTTTCAGTTCGGTAAATCAACGATTTCTAAATGGGCCATGGCTTCCAGTTCGCAAACGGCTAGTCATTACCAGAAGGTAAGGGGATGAGCCATCCAATTTATTGGAAAAAAATCTGACGAAACCCCACAGTAGGGCCTTAAATATCTAGGAAATCTAGGTATTGATCCGTCTCCATCCCCGATTCTACCATAAATGGATGCTATATGATGCTATAAACCATGAAAATATGGGATTACTATTGCTTCACAAAGATTCCTGGGGATTCAGGTGGATGTAAGGGGAATATGATCAACAATTATGTGTATGGATTTACCATTTTTCCATTATATTCCATTGAATCCTGCTTGGTTCAGAACCGGATTACCACTTCATGGATGCTAACCACCAACTCTTTGAGAGGTTAGAAGTATAACCCCCACACCAATACTCAGTGGGAATTTCAGGACCCTGAAATGGAGGTACTTTAACATATAAAGCCATAGAAATTCGGGGTATTATCCCCTTACAAAGCCATTTTCAAAACTGACCTTGCATCTGGTAGGTACCTCCAATTTACCCTCTGGTAATTTAGCAGTTTGCTATTGAAATAGCCATTTAGTTCGTTGATTTACCCATTAAAAATAGTGATTTTCCATCGTTTTTTGTAAGTTTACCAGAGGGTAAGTTCCTGAAATGGCAATTGAGCCGCTCTAAAAACCTCCGTTTACATTTTCAGTAAGGGCCTTGTCATGTTCGGGTTTTCAGAATGGCTCAATTGATACAAAAATCCTGGCTTTTGACCCATCTCTCTGACAGGTTTGTGGTGGTGCCCATTAACGAGCAGAACATCCATTGGTGGTGGCTCGGCAGTTTCATCGGGTCTAGTTCTGTTGTGGTTTGTTTAGGGATTTATTTAAGCTCGTTTTAGGGTCTACTTGCGGTTGGTTCAAATTTTCTTTAGGGTTTGTTTAGTTAATTAGGTTGTTTTAGGGTCTATTTCGGGTTATTTGTGATTGATTTAGGGTTGGTTTAGGGTTTATTTAGGGTTAGGTTATTTTGGTGCTCTTTCAAAGTCTTGCGTTTTGTTGTGGTTTTAGCCAACGGCACGACAGAGTGCAAATTACGAAAGATATATCCATTTAAGACATGCTCCAAAAGGTGATTTTGGCACCGTCTTAAGCGCCTAAACATGCCAAATTTGCAAGTTTTTAGTTATATATCATCATATATCAATGTATGTCATATTTTACTATAGTCATACATCCATATTTTGTATTAGCCAAGCCAAGCAATATAAATGAATATATCAATATTTCATATGCTACAATGTGCCCCCCCAGTTATAAGTTGGTTATAAACCATAAACCTCATAAACCATAGTGACATTGGAAATATGTTCACCAACTTAGCTATCGTTCCCCACTTTGTAACTAATATCTAGTTGGTGGTTTGGAACATTTTTTATTTTCCATTTCATATATGGGATGTCATCCTTCCCATTGACGAACTCCATCATTTTTCAAGATGGTTATTGCACCACCAAGCAGTTAAAAAATAGTGATTTTCCCAGTAGTTTTTTGTATGTTTACCAGAGGGTCATCCCTTAAGACCATTATGTTTGGTCATCCCATTGTATACCCTCTGGTAAACATACAAAAAACTACTGGGAAAATCACCATTTTTCATGGGAAAACTCACTATTTCTATGGCAATTTTCAATAGCTACGAAAAAAGACCGAAACAACACAGCCTCAACGAGGCTGGCGGTGGTGTGCCACGCGCGACATGCCTTGGAGCCGGTGGATGAAGCGGCCTTGGGGAAGGCGATGAAGTGGCCCTGTTTTTATGGGTCAAATGTCACCCAATGGATCCCAAAAGGTTGGGTCAATAAATGTCAGTACCCTCTGGTAAACATACAAAAAGCTATTGAAAATGGCCAGTTATAGTGGATTTTTTCCCATTAAACATGGTGATTTTCCATAGTTATGTTAGTTTACCAGAGGGTAACTTCCAATAGATTGGTGAAGATTGGTGAAGATTGGTGAAGATAGCTATAGACTATAACTCCAATGAATCTATGCTATTTTTGTTGGGGGCTCATGATGCTCATGTGGGGAAAAAGAGAATGACATGGAATAGAAATCCATGATTTTGGCTTAAGTGTACGATGTGGGGCCCGGTGATGTGAAGGTTGGTGTATAAACCCCGTTAAATTATAGCATCAATTATAACATCAATTGACATCAATTAACATCAATTAACATCAATTAACATCAATCAACTATAGTTAACAGTTGTAAACATCATATCCCTCGTATATCCTCCTCAATGTTAGGGCCTCCCAGTGATGCTTGTTTAGATTCACCCCAGTAACTAGTTCGTTAAGTACCACAACATGCGATCTAACGGTTAGTCTAACATCAACTAACATCAATCAAATATAATCAATTATAGTTCATAAACATCATATTGAACCAGTTATCAATTAAGTATGGTGATAGTTTATAGATATACCATAGATATTCCATGATATTCCAATCAGATTTACCATCATAATTCCTTATTAACCATAGATAGATCATTATAAACCCCAGCAATGATAGTTATAAGTAACATGAACTAACATCAATAACATCAACTAATATCGACTAACATTAACTATAGTTTTAAGTTATAAATATCATAAATATATGGGATAATCCTTCCCATTGACTTTCATATTTTTCAAGATGGTTACAACCACCAGCCAGTTATGGATTTACCCAAAAAATCTTTCCATTCCATTTGCTAACATCAACTAACCATAGTTTTAAGTTATAAATTATAAATATCATAAACCATGGTGAACTTGGACTTCTGTGGCCCACAGCCGAAAAAAAATCGAAGGCGCCCCGCATCGTCTGCCTGGACTCGGCGCAAGAGCCGCCCTTGAAGAATCGCACCGTGGCCTTTCTCCGAGGTGCCCGGAATAGGGTCCTGTTTTGAAGGCTGACAGAAACCAAGACCATGAGAGAAGCTATGAAAATTGCTACCCTCTGGTAAACTTACAAAAAGCTATTGAAAATGGCCATAGAAATAGTGGATTTTCCCATTAATAGCATGGTGATTTTCCCAGTAGTTTTTTGTATGTTTACCAGAGGCTATGTTTTTTGGTGATTTTAGAAGCAACAAGATGGTGTTCTATTAGCAGGAAAAAACTGATGAGTTCAGTGGCAAAACATTGTGATTTTAGCAGCAGAACACATGTGATTTAAGCAGCAAAACATTGTGTTTAAAGCAGCCAAAATGGTGGTTTAGAAGCAAAACATGATGTTTTAAGCAGCAAACATTGTGATTTTAGCAGCAAATCATGGTTATTTAACTAGGTTTCAAGGAGTTTCAAGGTGTGGATTTAGGTGAATCTGATATTAAGCATCCACATTGTGGAGGGCATTTTGCTGGATTTCATTGAGCAATGGGAAAATCTCGGTAAGATCATCGAAAAGACAAGGATTCCCCTCGATCCGGGAAGGGCGCTTCTCTGCGAAGGATACCTCTGGAAAGAATGGTGCGAACGACATCCTTCCGTCGCTCAGTGGGGAATTGGTGAACCTGGTGAACCCTCTGCAAACTGAGGATGAAGCAGTGGTATAGCAGCTGTTAGCTCTCGAATGGACTTGCCATTCAGCGCGACCTCACCATACGTAGATATATGTAGATATATGATGATATATGTAGATATATGTTATTGGAATGTAAGGGGAACATCGCTAAAATCACCTGATTTGAGATTGATTGTTGTGGACAACGTGGTCAGCCAAAAGATGGGTGGGAGATCCAAATTGACTATGGATTTTTCGGGTTTGAAACATTTGAAACCGTCACCCAAATATATTTATATTGTAGAGATTTGTTGCTTGTATAGCATTTGTTAATCCCCTTATATCTGATTGGTGGTTTGGAACATTTTTTACTTTTCCATATATTGGGAATAATCATCCTCACTGACTTTCACATTTTTCAGAGGGGTAGGTATACCACCAACCAGATATGATGCCATGAACACTATGGTATGTTTGTTCTTCATTGACATGTTCAAGATCTGGATAAATTGCCATGTCGTTACACAGTAGTTACGTTACATCCCAACTGTTATCGGCCGAGAAATATTCCCCAACTTGGTGATCGTCAGCTTAGCTAGCACAAATCAGGTCTTGGAATCCGAATGTATCTCCATATACAGTATCATATATCATCATATACAGTATCCATACATATATATATATAATATATGTATATATATATATACATATACGTACATATACATACATATATCCATATATACATAATATATATATATATATCATATAAATCTCATTAAATCCCCATATTTTTCTTCGTTCAATGAGGGGTCGTCCAAGGCCATGAGTGAAGAAGGCACTTTGGATAAGGCGCGGCGGGATCTGGGGATTCGGCTGGTGATTCGGCTGGTGATGTTCGGCTGGAGAAACCCATGGGGATTTTCATGGGATAACCCAAGGCTCAATCTAAAAAAGGCAACCTAAAAAAATAGACATTTGGATGGGGATGGGGGGATTTTTTGGATGGGATTTTTTCAAGGGATTCTATGATCATTGGTGATTTTATGGTGATTTAACTCACCGTTTTATGGATGTTTCATGGGGATAGAATGGGGATGTACCCTTCGGTAATCAAATGTGGCTGGCAATGGAAGAGCCTCTGTATAATGGAGGTGTTAATGGGAAAATCATCTATAAATAGTGGATTTTCCGACCAGCACGACATGTTTTATTACCGGAGGGTATACCTAGGAAACCTAGGATAAATTTACCTAGGATAACCTCTGGGAACTTTAACGGAGCTATGGCAAATCACCATTTTACAGTTCGGTGAATTATCATTTCTATGATCTTTTTTAAAGGGCCATTTTGCACAGCTATGTCAAATAACATGTAAACCAACAACAATGGCATATTATTGCTAAAGTTTGGATAAGGATCATGGAGAGTTTACCTAGAACAAGTTTGGGTGGTTGTTTCAGAAGTTACTGTACTTACGTCTAGTGAGTCTAGTAAGAATTCACATTTGCCTTGTATTGAATCCGGGTTGATCTTGTTTCACAAACATCCCCCCCCAAAAAGCTACACCTCACATTGGGACCCTGAAATGAAGGGAACCAGTACTGAACCAACTAGGCCCAGATTCGTGCCCCTTTGTTGGGCCCGTGTTCGAAACTTGGGTGCCGTGAACCTGCGCATCATTCATGGCTTGCTGTGACGACTCAAAGGATCATTGGCGATTTAAGTGGTGCTTTTTCGATGGTCTTCTAACCGCTGGTTTTTTAGGGGAGAACCGATGAATTGTCAACGGAGATTCCGGGATGCGAATTTATTGGAAGGCAATGTATTCAGCCAAAAATGGTCAGTGTCTGTATGTTTGGTGCTGTGTGATCCTGGAGAATTCCTGTACCTTCCGTTTCTATTCCCAAGCTCAACTCCGAACGAGCCATCGACATCAACGTCGGCAAACCTGTTTGTTTGGAGAATTCCAATTTATACATGTTGCATTTCTCAGCCATGTTCATGCAGGTTGGAACGATTTTTTTTTGGGTTATTCCCCCCATGACTATCACATTCTTGGTGGTTCGGTACCTCGTCTGTACACGCTGGTGCTCCTATGAAAAGCTTACTTCCCTATTTGCTATGGAGGAGAAGGCCCAGGGTTTTGCTGAATTATCTTAATTGCTTCATGTTGTTTTCTTAATTTGCAAATCCAGTAAACATCGAATTAATTAGTTCAGGTTGTACTTCTGAATGTTATTTGCTATTTTCAAAGCTTCCGAATCCCTTCCCTCTACAAAGTGGGGCCACCGTTTACGATAGCTAAGTTGGTTAATAAGTCCAATAACTATGGTTTATGGTACAAAAATAACTATAGTTACTAGATGTTACTAGGGTTTATGGTACTTATAACATCTTATAACTATAGTTCCTGGGGCTTATAAACCAACAAACATCACTGGGGGGTCCCTTGTACAGGAATACAAACAAGAAACGAAACAGCTGGGTCCACTGATGATCAGTTGCAGCGTCAGGTGTCGGGCTTGGTGAATCTCCAGGTGTCGATGCGAGAAGAGTCTGTCTGCAGCTGTTGTCATACTATAACAGTAGTATATACTGTAGTATATATATGTCTGGGTAAATTATAACGACCTCACTGCGACCTCACTGGAAATCATGGTTAGTAAGGGGAATCATCCCCAAATGGCCTTAATTCAGGTTAGTGAATTATTCTAATTTACCCAGATATGTATATATATATATTTATATATTTGAAAATATAGATACATATAAGCACATAGTATAGTATAGAACATTACAGAATATTATAGAATAGTATAGTTTTTTTTTTTTTAAATAGAATATTAATCATAGAAATTTATAGAGTAAATTTATAGAAGATATTGCAATTTGATAAGACTTAATCACGTTTTCCATGTTAAGATCATGTTTTCAGTCCGGGATGAGAATGGGCTTGTCTGAGGGTAAAGCTGGCGGTCATGTTTACCATCCCCCAGTGTCAGTCATTTTTTTTTGGCATTTTTGTAGGTGCTGACTGGTTTACCATTCCCAAAATGGGTGGTTTAAGGCATTTGATCCTAAAATGGAGGTACATAAACGTACCATATGTTTGGCCATATTTTGTGAGGATATTCCCTGAAATTTAGGCCTGGAAAATAGGCCTTATATATGGTAGGTACCTCGAATCTAGGATCCTGAAATGGCCATTGATTATATCCAATCTTCAGACAAAGCCACTTTTCACAATGAGAGCTTGCCCAGTCATGGGCGATCTCCCGTGACTGATTTGAAAGGCTTGGGTGTACCCTAAACCATCCTAAAACCATACAAAGTGGGGCCCCCGAAAACGAAATCGCTAAGCTGGTTGATAACTCCAATTTCACTATGGTTTATGGATGTTTATGGTACAAACGAACTAGTTACTGGGGCTTAAAAACCAACAAACATCACTGGGAGGCCCCACTAATTGTAGGTTTCAATACTACAGTCGAACTTTGGAGGTTGGAGCTACCCCAATTTCTCGGCCTCCGCAGAGGGTTGATTTACACCATCTGAGGGACACCCTCATTCCCATGCCTCCAGATTCGGCACATCATTTTCTGGACCCAGTTCTACCCTCTGGTAAACTAACATAACTATGGAAAATCACCATTTTTAATGGGACAATCCACTATAAATGGCAATTTTCAATAGCAAACTGTTAGTTTACCAGAGGGTACCCGAGTCTTGACTTTGGACCCTTAGCAGATCTTAGCCATCTCTTTCCCGATGGATGCCGAAGGCGATAGCTGCTGATGTTCCAAAGCAAGCCAACAGTTCCTTGGATGATGGCCATGGGCGTTGAAATCACCAAAAACATATACCCTACTTGGTGGCGAACTACCCACGGCTCGTAAGTGGGTTAGTGAACTACCCAGTGATTTACATGGGATAAGTAGGGTTAATCCACTTATAATTGGGGTGAACTAACCCACTTACGATTCGTGGGATGAGCCACCGAGTACATATACCTTACATAGGCATACATACTGTGGATGGTTGCGAAATCCTGCACCAGTTAATAGGTGAGCAAAATTCCATTATTTATAGGCTTTCTAGCATCCCAGGTGGTGCAGGATTTCGCAACCATCCACAGTATGGTAGGCACCTCCACTATACCTGAAATGTCCCCTGATGGAATGAGATGGCCATAGTTTTGCTTCTCCTGCCCAGCTTCACTATAAAATCGGGATCATCAAGGTACCCCTGGGGGTTGCACCAGGATGTTTGTTTCAGAAAAGCAGCACAGTAAGCAGCTGCAAAACCCATAACTGCCGAGGTGTGGGAAGTTTGGGACCCCAAATGAAAAAGCATTGGAATTACTGTATGTGGAATTGATAAATTTCATGTGGGATTTAAACATATTTAAACCATTGGATTTTGGGTTACCCGTTTTTATACAAACCAAACAAAGTGGGGAACATTTGCCTCGTTGCTGGATGTCGGCAAAAGTTTGACCCGATTTCGTCCAAGAGCTATCAGAAGACGATCCGTTGAGAAAAAATATCAGAAGCATTTACCCGGCCTGGTGAACTAACAGTTTGCTATTGAAAATGGCTATTTATAGTGGATTTTCCCATTAAGAATGGTGATTTTCCATTGCTATGTTAGTTCACCAGAGGGTAACGTTGTAACAGATATATATATATATAAAGCATAATTCCGGTTCGGAACAAATGAGGAACATCACATTGAAAATAACATTCATATAGTCTTTACTACTATAATTCACCCACGTTTCTCTATATGTTTAAATAACATTAAATAACATTAAATAACATCATTTTATATCTAGTATATATATATATATCATGTTCCTTGAATTATTCAGATAAGGATCGTTTGGATAAATGCGTTGCTTATTTCCTGTGCACCAAGTACTGCCGGTGAAGCTCAGGTTTCGACTGTGGAATCTTCATCATCGAGTCTCAGGGCCCAGGGGGGCCGGAACGGGTCCGGAAGGTGTGGAGATTGACAGGGTCGATCAACGAAATCTGGCCAGGACATCTGGGGATAAATATATATATATATATATTCCCATGAAGTCATATATATATATAGCTATAAAAGGATGATTTTCCATAGATTACCCATCAAAAATGGTGGATTTTCCATAGATTTCCATTGTTTTTTCGATGTTTACCAGAGGCGCCTTGGTGGTTGTCTGGCGATGATGGTAACCCATGATAGGGATACCCGGGTACTTTACTCGTTGGCCATCAACTATATAGTGGATAAATATAGATAATATATATATCTATATAATACAAATATTATTGTATATATAATCCTAATATATTATATCTACTATATAGATAAAGACTATAGTATATATATATATATACACATAATCTCTACCACCCTTGAACCAATCCCGGGCTCGAGGTACTTGTTGCACCTGCTGCGCTCCAAGACAGCCTTGGCCGGTCTAGGCCGATTGGCGTCCCTATATCCGTACCAAACGGTAGCCTAAGTCATAGCTGGTCAATGGATGGGTATTTCACCAAATATGGTAACATATAATAGTAATAGGTTTTGACCCATCCCCACATAATATCATATAATCCCATCCCCCATATGAAACACACCCCCGAAACCATGGTTTTTTGTCGGGATTTACACCTTTAATTTTTCGATCATACTATGGGGGTGTTTCATATTAGGATGGGATTATATTACTGACTGGTGGTTAACATGTTCACTATGGTTTAGGGGGGATATATGGCCATTTATAGTGAGTTTTCCCATTAAAAATGGTGATTTTCCATAGCTATGTTAGTTTACCAGAGGGTAACTATAATTGTGATTAATGGGGGTTCATGATTACATGATAACAAACTACTGTGGATGGAAGAAATATGAAGAAATGAAGAAATCCTGCACCAGTTGGTAACTATTGGGATTCCTATGAAACACTGCAACAAAAAGAAATTATAATGGGATGTTCATTTACCAACTGGTGCAGGATTTATTCTATCCACAGTATTACTGACTGGTACTAAGTTGGTGGAATTTATAAGGACCTCTTCCCATAAGCCTCCCATACTACTCCCACATGGGAATTTCAGGATCCTAAGTTGGAGGTACCTGCCATATCCTGCCATGTATTTTTCAGGCCTAAATTTCAGGGAATATCCCCACAAAATATGGCCAAAAATATGGTACAGTACCTCCATTTTAGGATCCTGGAATGACCATTGAGTTTGGGAAAAATCAGCATTCTGTTCTCCCCAACTCCCTAAGCCACCACCAAATCATCACTGCCTTGCAGGGATCTGTTTGGTGATCCTGGAATGACCATTGATAGTATATTAACTACATTATAACCATAGTTAATCCATAAACCATAGTTAATCCATTTTCTTAATCCATATATAATCCCATATTCCCATTGATCGATCGTATCGATAGTATTGATTCTGGGTCCCCATAAATCCCATGGACACGGAGCAGAGGGAGCAGCAGTTCAGCAGTTCTGTTCCGAGCTACAAAGGCTTTCCCAGCCACAAAAATAGATATAATAAGTGGGTTAGTTCACCCCAATTTTTTCAGTGGATTAACCCTACTTATCCCATGTAAATCACTGGGTAGTTCACTAATAATGGATAATTAATGTAGATTATAAGTGGATTAACCATGATTAACCCTATAAATAATGGAATTTTGCTCACCTATTAACTGGTGCAGGATTTCGCATCCACAGTATGTATATGTAAGGTATATGTACTTGGTGGCTCATCCCACTTAGTAAGTGGGTTAGTTCACCCCAATTTGTTCAGTGGATTAACCATGATTAACCCTTATAATGGAATTTTGCCCACCTATTAACTGGTGCAGGATTTCGCATCCACAGTATGCCTATGTAAGGTATATGTACTCGGTGGCTCATCCCACTTAGTAAGTGGGTTAGTTCACCCCAATTTGTTCAGTGGATTAACCATGATTAACCCTTATAATGGAATTTTGCCCACCTATTAACTGGTGCAGGATTTCGCATCCACAGTATGCCTATGTAAGGTATATGTACTTGGTGGCTCATCCCACTTAGTAAGTGGGTTAGTTCACCCCAATTTGTTCAGTGGATTAACCATGATTAACCCTTATAATGGAATTTTGCCCACCTATTAACTGGTGCAGGATTTCGCATCCACAGTATGCCTATGTAAGGTATATGTACTTGGTGGCTCATCCCACTTAGTAAGTGGGTTAGTTCACCCCAATTTTTTCAGTGGATTAACCCGCTCCCAAAAATCCCATGTAAATCACTGGGTAGTTCACTAACCCACAACCACGATTCGTGGGTAGTTCGCCACCAAGTAATATCGATATTGGTTGATTCATTATATCATTCGTTATATCACGGGACAATTCTTAATTTTCAATAGCCTTCGGTGTCATCGTTGACGTGGCTTGAACATCCACCAGCAATACTTCGATCTGAAACGAGTTCGTTGACGAATGTTCAGAAATGGTGCACCAAAGGTATGGTATAATGGTATGGTGCACTTTTTATATGAATCAGGTATGTCACAGTATGTCAGGTTATCAGGTTGTTGATGGATTTTTTTGTATTGCTAAAACTGTATTGCTAAAATGATGATCCGCCATCTATGGTTTTGAGGCAGGACGCAAAAAATGCATAAATTTTGTGTTTCACTAATGTCGCGTCTCCCAGAAGTGGTTGAACCATCTCTTCTTTAGGCCCTCTCTCGAGGGCCTAAAGAAGAATAATAAGGTCGTTCCCCTAATATTAACCCTCCAGACACCCATGGTTTAGTAGGGGATGTTCACAGATATTTGGTAGAACAGGGGTGTGGGATTGCCCAGCTATAGGGAACAAAAATCCAGGAGGTATCTACGATTGCCATGGGGCCATGGTAGTTCTAACCTGCCAAGCCACAAGACATCATTAGTGGTGCCCCATCATGAAAACAGAATGCTTGGGCTTGCCAATATTCAAATGGCAAGCCACGAGTGACCCCAAACACGGAATTGTCTCACAGCGGTCCTTCCTTAACTTTTTGGATCGTTAATGACATATATGATATATAGACACTTAATAATAGCCCTTGGATCCTTGATTATATATACATGATAAAGGAATGACCGCAGTATTTTTTCACAACGAAGTAAAGGCGGGTGCCCCAAAAAATTATCCAAATCGGCCAAATCGATCCATCAGATTAAGTAATTCGAATCATGTAGCCTGAAATGAATGGATCCAATAGTATTTTGGGAATGATAACCAAATCATAACCCAATCTAACCCCGTTAAATAGGACATATCCTAAGTTTTGTATGGATGATATACCGAACTTGCCACAAGGGATGCCCCGTAGGTAGGTCATAAGGGGATCACTTTCGGCAGGCTTGGCAGCGCACAAGCACTGGTTCGGTCAAGCGTGGGAAGCCCCCAGGGGGACTGAGAATGCGATGCTGTGCTTGGAAGGTCCCTAGCTATGATAAGGGGGTATCCCTAGATATGTTGATTTACCCTCTGGTAATTTAACATAGCTATTGAAAATGAACATTTATAGTGGATTTACCCATTGAAAATGATGATTTTCCATAGTTATGTTAGTTTACCAGAGGGTATATACTATTGAGAACGCCCCATGCACCATTGTTATTCCCCAACCACCTGAAGAACTACAATTATAAGTGCCATAAACCCTAGTTCACAAAGTTGAAATCCAACTTAGCTATCATTTTGGGTGCCTCCTTGCCCAGGAAACCCCGAATTTGATGGAGAAAAACCCATGGTGAATCCGGCTAAGAATTTCCCTTCAATCCAGTGATAGTTGATTTTTCAATGAGAATGTCTATAATAGGTCAATGGCTATTTCAGGAACCGATTTATTGGAGGTACCTACCATATATTTTTGGCCTATTTTTCAGGGAATATCCCAGCAAAATATGGCCAAACATATGGTACGTTTACGTACCTCCATGTATTGGATCCTGAAATTCCCATTGAATAGGGGATTCTAGCAAGCCATGTTTCATAGCACCGGAGGGTAACTCATCTTCTGCACCAAAAGTGGAGGCTGTATGTCTTTCTGGGACCACGCGTATGTCTGAACATGGGGATTGACCCCTCAATTCATGGCATTTTCATACAAAGTGGGGCCCCCGTTTACGATAGCTAAGTTGGTTTATAACTCCAATAACTATGAATAACTATGGTTTATGGTACTTATAACTATAGTTACTAGGGTTTATAAACCAACAAACATCAATGGGGGGCCCCACATTGTAGGATCAATCATGATCAACAAGATGGGGTAGCCTGGGTACTTTGATGACCGCCATCTCGCAGTGATTTTTTTGACGACATCAACTGGTTGGTGCAGTCCATTTCTCTTAAACTTATCTCTAGAAATCGAGAAGATTATCCTAGGACCAGCATTTTTTTTCGCCATTTTGATTTGGATGAAGGGACATTTTAGAGAAACCTAAACCAACATCATTAAATCTGGTTGGTGGTTTGGAACATCCATATTATTTTTCCATTCAGTTGGGAATTTCATCATCCCAACTGACAAACTCCATCAGTTTTCAGATGGGTAGGTCAACCACCAACATCTTTAAATGTGTGGAAACATGTCCCGGTGTTTAAGATGGTGCTTAGAAGAGCAGCAATCCGTTGTGATTTTGGCATCTCCATCCGAAGAGGTCACCGGTATTCACCGGTCACCGGCATGGTGTTTTGATCCCGTTGATCCCCTTTTGACCATGGTTTTTACCACGGGGGCTGTTCAGAAATCCCTTATATATAGAATGGTACAGGGTGGTGCCCCAGTTCGGAATCGCGTTCAGTTGGGATTCACATAAGTCCAATTTCACTATGGTTTATAGGCGATATATCTATATAGTAAATGGGGTTTATAAACCAATTACAACGTTTGGGGGGCACCACCTTGTATAGAATGGGGACATCCAGTAGCTTTCCAGCTGTTTTATATCCTATAATTATTTGGGGTAATGGGATTAGTCATAGTTGGTTAGTCTAAATCATGAAATGTACCCATTCATATCCGTACTATCCCACTACATCACCATTTCTGATGGTTAAGTATATTTATATCCCGTTATACATATATACAGTATATATATATATACAGTATATCCCATTAAATCCCATTAAATCCCATTAAATCCCATCAAATTTCATTAAATCCCATGAAGTCTGCATTAATTTTCATTAAATCCTCATTAAATTTCATCCCATTAAATTTGAAATTTCAGTCCCACAAAATCCCATGAATCACCATCAAAAGAACCCGACACAAATCAGTCCCGAGGTCCGTGTCGTACCGGCGGACACGGCTCAAGTGGATCGCAAATCTGTGGCTCGGCGACGGGGCGTCTCCCGGGGTTAGGGTTTTTTTGGGGAGAAGCCGGAGAAGTTCGGCACGGTGAACCATTCGAACCTTGGATTTCATGTTGACTTTATGGTGAACTGACAAAAATGGGATTTGGAATTTTACATATGTCAATGTGCTAACCAACGTTCTTTTATTTCCCGAGTATCTAGGATTCGTCGATTCTTCATGCGGGGACCGCTTTTGGCGCTTCGCCACAGGCCTAATGAGACAATAAAGCAATTCTTGTCGCAGATCCAAGTAGAAATCATATATCCATAATACAGTAGATACATAGACAGACAGACAGACAGACAGACAGACAGACAGACAGACAGACAGACAGACAGACAGACAGACAGACAGATAGATAGATAGATAGATAGATCCATGGACAGATAGATAGATAGATAGATAGATAGATAGATAGATAGATAGATAGATATGTAGATAGGTAGATAGATAGATAGTTATATGGATACTTGTGACATACACAGATATATACCAGTCCATTCCATAGATCTTTGTGTTAGCTATCAATATTTGTTTAGGAACTATTTGGAGCATCATCGTGTGGATGGCTGTTGGCCACCTAGCAGTTTTTTTTTCTGATCTTTAGTATTGATCTGGATACAAATGGGTGATTTAACTGGCACAAATTGGTCTTAGCCAAAAAAGTGGTGGCAAAATAGGGATTTTCATGGGATATAGTTGAGATATCTGGATTAATTATAGTGACCTCACGTCGTGACGTCGCGACGTCATGATGGTTGAGGGGAATCATCCCCAAATGGCCTTATTTCAGACATGTTCAGGTTAGTGAAGCAGTTTAGTTCAGGCAGATTTATCATGCCGTTTGATGTATTGCTGAAAGACACAAAGCCAGAAACCATGACTGCGGGTCATTTTACATCATCCGAGTCATATAGGGTATACCCAATTTCATAAACCACTATTGGGAATGGTTTCTGGCATTGGGTTTACGGCATTACTTGGATCAAAATCAGGACCATGGTTTCTCGCAGTTGTTCTCCATGACAACAAGTGGGTCTTGTCTCCCACTCGCTTCGAGGTTGCAGCACCAAGCGAAACGTTTGGGCGAGACGGATGTGAACCGACTGCTACAGGCGCGCCCCGATTTGCCGGAGGAAACGGCGGTGGGTTGCCCCGTGCCCCTGTTTCCAAAGGTTTTTGTTTGCTTCAGTGAACTGCACTAAAGAAACAAAGCTGCATGATAGGGTTAATCAGTTCACCACTATACTAAACTGTTTCCAAAGCTGGTTGGTGGTGACTGGAACCATGGAATTTTGAATGACTTTCAGTTGGGAAGTTCATCCCAACTGACTTTCACTCCATCATTTTTCAGAGGGGTTGGGCTCAACCACCAACCAGTTCTGGTAGATATAACTATATTTACTATGTAAAATCACCAGTTTTAATGGGTTTATGGGGGTTCTATCTATAGTTCAACCAGTTAAATTGAGATTGGAGGCTCGGTAGACTGGGAAAATCAACTCCTGCGAACTGGTGCTTGTTTTTTTTATAGCCTGCCAAGCGTACGCCACGTTTGATGACGAGGGTAGACTGGGTACATTTTTTACTTTCAAGGACTAGGGTGGATACAATGAGGATAAGAATGGGATCATGTACTGCCCAGTTTCTTTTGAGTTTTCCGGTGTAGCTATCTAGTCTTTATTCCAAGTTGAATTCTGCTAGCCTCTGGTAAACGTTTACAAAAAACTATGGAAAATCACCATGCTATTAATGGGTAAATCAACGAACTAAATGGCCATTTTCAATAGCGAACTGTTTGTTTACCAGAGGGTAATATTTGATGTTGAAAAGACGTGTTATTCAGGGTGCTTTGCTGGGTATCACCGGTATCACCTCATATCATTGTAAGGTTACTGGACATGTCCTATCGACTTTGTTCGCGCTCCCACTCTTTTTGAGTACTGAGTACTGTTTGAATTTCTCGTGGAATTGGGACCCTGAAAAAGCCACCAACATGACTCCTTCATACCAGATACCCATGTTTTTGTGAAAACTTTTTGGATGTTCCCTTTCGTCCAATCAACAATAGGCACTACTAAGGCTTGGATACTTTCTAAGTAGGCAGGCAGGATAAATATAGCACCTGTTTCCAACTTTCCATTTCTATAGTCTTTGATTCGAAAGAGGTTCCAACACATTCGAAAACCATATTACCATGTTTCATTATAAATTATATTTCATTGTTGAACATGTTTTAGAAATCGGCTCCAAAAAGCAGTTGTGTTTCGCAGGGCCTTGGATATCCAAATGGTTGTGCCTCCCCTCACATTGCTTCTTTTGATCAGGAACCGAAAGTGCGTCGAGCGGTGGTCGGGAGACTTGAATGGGACAACTGGGCGGGGATACAGAAGATGAAAAAAGTGAACTCGTCTGATGAGATATGGAGGTTTCCCAAGTCATGGCTCTGACACGACTCTTATAATAATTGCTTTCCAATTGCAAATTCATAGAGGAGCAACTCATACAGTAATGAAGATGGTGAATGGATATGATATGGTGGCTACACTAGGGTGGCCCCTTCAGATTTCCCAAGAGGACACGGTTGGTGCAACGTGCAGACAGTTTGAACTGAAGCAGATGCTAAGACCCATGCGGTTTGGGACCAGCTGGCCCAGCAGATGAGCAGATGAAGCCTGCGGCGTTGATCTTGACCACGGTCTACCACTCGAAGGGATTATGTTTTTTTTCATTGAGCAGAATCTCTTTCAGAACCTTACCCACTGGTAAACGTTTACATAGCGAACTGGAACATCACCATACTATTAATGGGTAAATCCACGATTTCTATGGCAATTTTCAATAGCAAACTGTTAGTTTACCAGAGGGTAAACCTCCATTTTCCTATGGTTTTCCTATGGTTTTCCTATGGTTTTCCTATGGTTTACCTATGGTTTACCAGAGGATATCTCCGGTGTTTTCCGCGGTGTTTGACAGGCAGTTCCACTGTTCCACTCTCCAACAGAGTCGATCGACTAGGAGGATCGGAGTTTGTTGGTTCGACTGAGTTTGTTGAAGTTGAAGTCCTTGGATTTTTCGAATAACTCCAGTTCTCTGACTATATATTTCCCTCTGGTTATTTAACATAGCCATGGAAAATCCCTTATAAATGGAGGTTTTTATGGGACAATCATCTATAAATGGGCCATTTTCCATGGCTATGTTAAATAACCAGATGGTATATTGACTTTCAGATTCTAATCATTTGATTCAAATAACATCAAATAACCAGGACGGGGATCCAAGTAGCCTCGCAGGGCAGGTTTATATAAAAAGGTCATTTATCCATGGATGTCCTTAGACTTTGCCTGGTAGTTGTTTCCCCCATTTGCCAAGTTCAGTTTCCTGCAAGAGTGGTGAAACTACGGAATAAATAAGTCAACCCCAGGTTCTTATTCACTAGGCTGTTGAATCAAGCACAATTTGTAATAGCCAACTATCACCGTTTTGGTGGAACTGGCAATCACTCATTGTTAGCTTAAATCGGGCTAGCCGAATTCGAGCCAATCCTACTGATCCCAACCTAATTAATCATAATTGATCAACCTATCACAATGAAGTAGCCAACCCTTAGGGGTTTAAGTGTTGATGATTTATTACATTTTATTACCCTCTGGTATCATCCCTGGTGCAGACTGAAACATCACCCAGCCATAGTTTGATGATTTTCATGGATTTTCGAGCTTGCAATGTTTGGTGATCTCAGAGACCTATCGACAACCCTGGGTTGAAGGCTAAAAAAATGTTTGACTATCAAATTAAAATAAATTAAACCCCATTAAATCTAATGTTTTCCCATGTTTTCCCATGTTTTCCCCACTAAAACATTTAAAAGATTCCCGCCGCGGCCGCCATGGCACAGGCCATGGCCCTGACTGAGCTTCCTCGGAAGGCACTGCAGCAAGCTGTGCCCAAAAAGATAGTTCAGAACAGCACTATACTAAGATACCCTCTGGTAAACATACAAAAAGCTATTGAAAATGGCCATTTATAGTGAGTTTTCCCATTTCAAATGGTGATTTTCCATAGTTACGTTAGTTTACCAGAGGGTAGGGGTAAGTTACTATTCCCTATCCCTTTTTGTTGGGGGTTAATCATGTTAATCACTACATGGCCACTCGCCTGCTCGCAATTCTGAAGTTGGTCAGCGATCCGGAGCTGGGTTGAAGCCGTTTACTCGGAAGATCATCCCACGAATATCATAAGTGGATGTAAGTGGTAAGTATTCCTGATTAGTATATCCCTGCAAGTGGATGAAAATTATTCCGAATTATTCCATAGATCAGATCCAAATATAATATATATATATACATATAATATATATATATATACATAATATATATATATACATATATATACATATATATGTATATATATGTATATATATATATTAAATACATGTACACATATAAACGGCTTATAATCCTATGATCACCAACCAATCTGCGGATCTGTGGGATCCTCCAACTTAGTTTTGTGACTGATGTTTTTAAACCCCTTCGGAATACGTGGGATGATACCCCCCAGTGATATGTATTATATAGAATAGTATTATAATTATATATATAATATATAAATAAAATAATTTTAATAACCCCATCTAAATAGAATTATATAGAATTATGAGAGTATCATACAGTTAGTTGGTCATTACAGTTGTGTTCACCAACTTAGCTAACGAACTGGGGCCCATCCTGTACTATAGTTATATCTTCCTAACCAACCATTGGACTTCACCAAGAATTCACAACCTGCATCAAGTCCACGCGGGATGGTGGCGAACTACCCACGTTCATCGTGGGCTCGTGGGTTAGTGAACTACCCAGTGATTTACATGGGATTTTTGGAGCGGGTTAATCCACTGAAAAAATTGGGGTGAACTAACCCACAACCACGATTCGTGGGTAGTTCGCCACCAAGTATATTTTACCCTTGTTGGGTCGGTGCACCGGAAACTGTTCCCAAAGCCCACAGATCCCCACAGGCTCTAGCGGATAAGGCCAGCCTCGTAGTGTGTGGAGACCCGGTGACTGGCGAACTTAGATATCATGTTCCTCCAAAAGAAGGGGTACCCTCTGGTAAACATACAAAAAACTATGGAAAATCACCATGCTATTGATGGGTAAATCCACTATAAATCACCATTTTAAATAGCTATGTTTATATGTGGTTTACCCTCTGGTAAACTGCCACATAGCGAACTGGAAAATCACCATCTTTAAGTTCGGTAAATCAACGAACTAAATGGGCCATGTTCAATAGCGAACTGTTAGTCATTACCAGAGGGTGCAGTAGATGCAGCCCTCCTAGACCTTTGAAATGTTTCGAATGTTCATTCGCACTGTTGTTTGGACATGTTTGGACGGTATATGTGGTATGGTTATCCATTCATCACGAGAATCCAAGAATGATGCAATATAAATCATTATGCATCCCTACCAAAAATGGAATAAAATTACCATCCTCCAAGATCTTTGTTGGGAGATGTTGAGTGGTTTGGTGGACGACACATACTCCATTCAACACTATTCAACATTCCGGAAGCTGCTTCAGGAATCGTATCCCTTCAAGGTAAAACTCCCAAACCATGGTGGATGTAGGGAATGAGAAAGACACATATGGTGGTTTCCTGAAATACGGGTACCCCCAAATCATCAATTTTAATGGGATTTGTCATTTTAAACCAACAATTTTTGGATACCCCCAAATATAGGAAACCCCCATATGACTGGGACATACTGCAACCATCTGCAACCATCTGCATGGGGGGTGCGAAAAAAATGATCGGAGGGAATGGGATGATGTATTACTGTATATAGCCTCCAGTAAACTCTACTTGGTGGCTCATCCCACGAATCGTAAGTGGGTTGTAACCCCAGTGATTTACATGGGATAAGGAGCGGGTTAACCCACTCAAAAAACTGGGGTTATAACCCACTTATTAAGTGGGTAGTTCGCCACCAAGTAAGGAAAATCCTTGGAAAATCCACTAACTATGTCATTTGTAAACTAACGCTTAAATCAGTGGGAAGTCCATGAAGTCTTGTCATTACCAGCTGGGTACAAATCAGCTGGGTAAATTTTATCACGACCGAACCCTGTTCTCCCGAACCCTGGAATCATGGCTGTTAGGGCAATCATCCCCATTCATGGCCGCAAGATTCAGGTAAGTGAAATATTATAATTTACCCAGAAATCATCCCCAAATCGTAGGTTTATGATTGGCTTCACTATATGATTTTATACCTTTGATACCTGACAGTGAATTGAAAGTGCTTCTAAAACTGCAGGTCTTGGGTAGAACATGGACCCGGCGCCGGTACACGCTGTTGGGATGTCTTGAATTCCATTAATATATTTGGTGGCGAACTACCCACGTTCATCGTGGGCTCGTGGGTTAGTGAACTATACCCAGTGATTTACATAGGAGTTTTGGAGCGGGTTAGTCCACTTATAATTGGAACCCACTTACTAAATGTGATGAGCCACCAAATATATATATATATATGGGATGGATATATATATATATATGGAGGTTTTCATAAATAAATGGGGGTATCCCCAAATGGATGGTTAGTAATGGAGAATCCCATTAAAATGGATGATTTGGGGGTACCCCTATTTCAGGACACCTATGGACACCTCCATATATATTTGAAGTGGAGGCGGTTTGTGTGTGTGTTATAGATGTTATAGTGTATCATCCATGCCAGATGTTCTAACAATTCATTCAGATACCCTCTGGTAAACTAACATAACTATAGAAAATCACCATTTTTAATGGGTAAACTCACTATAAATGACAATTTTCAATAGCAAACTGTTTGTTTACCAGAGGGTAGATTGCCCAATAATGTCCAATGTAAGGATATGGTCAAACATAGGGCACCCAGGGGCCCCCATGACCCGCGATTTGTGCAGGCCATTTTTGGGAACTTGAACCACCCATGTTTTGGGAGTAAATAATTCTAAGTCATTCCCACAGTGGTGTTTTTCCTCTCCAAAAACAACATACGTAAATTACCATTTACCAAACATAGTTGACAGAAGTTTTGTACCAGTTGATTTTTTTTGTGTGGACCTAGTGGTTTTTACTAGAAATGATAGTATATATGAGTGGAACACCAGCCATTTGCAAGTCAAACAATCCGTCAGAAACCCATGGCCTAAATTTCCATTGGATGAAGCCTGGTTTTGACACAAAAAAAGACGTCACCTTTGAAGAAGGCATGTGTATTGGTGGATCGAATGTTTTTCCAGATTTCTTTTCCCAGATAACTATCCAGAATAACAATCTATCACCAGAATTTGGCTTTTCATAACTATCCAGATTATTATAGCCAAGAATAATGTATACTTTATAATCCATTTGGCCTTTCATAACTATCCAGTGAAATGTTATTAAAACTAACTATCCAGTCATTTAAGGTGAGTTCTGTGAATAGTCTTGAGCCATTCTGCCAACCAATCAACCCCTCTGAATGTGGCTGAAAAAAAAAACAATTGTGAGCAGGGGATTTTTTCCATAAAGAAAGCTACCAAAAGAACCCCCAGAAACCGAAAGTCCGCATAAAAGTGGTTCCGGGATGTTTCTGCATAGTTTCCTGAATATTTCCACATCCCCCCTGGTCAACGTTTACAGTTTGCGAACTTGAAAATTGCCCAGTCGAAATAGTTGATTTAGCCATTAATAGCATGGTGATTTTCCATAGTTATGTTACAGTTTACCAGAGGGTTAACTGGTTTATTGGCGATGATGGTAATCCATGATAGGGATACCCTGGTACTATCGATGATACCCTGGTAATCCATAGTTTCCTGAATATTTCCCCGTATGTTATAACCTATCGATGATGGTTTTCCTGGCCGCTTCGCCGCTTCGCCCTGAGGTCCAAATTGAAACGTTCCAGTGCTTCACCTGAGGAGCGGTTCACTGTGGATTCCATGGTGATGTGGGGGTTTTTATGGTGATCTAAACCACATATAACTCGTACATATAACTGGTCACTCAAGGGTTTTGGTGATGGGTATAATTATGACTGGTTGGTGGTTTCAAACATGAATTTTATTTTCTTGACTAATATTTTTCAAGATGGTTAAAACCACCAACCAGGATTTCCCATGTTTGGGATTGGTCCTTCCCCAGCTTCGGGCTCGGTCCGTCCCTTGGGGTATTTGGATGTACTAACAGTTAGCGAATTGGAAAATCCACACATCATGCTATTAAGTTCGGTAAACCAACTATTTCTATGGGCCATCGTAATAACCATGGCGAACTGTTAGTCATAACCAGAGGGTATAGATGATTCTCATTGATTTTCCAATATTTTCCCATATTAGCCATCTATAAATGGGCAATTTTCCATGGCTATGTTAGTCATAACCAGAGGGTATCTATGTCTACTGGAGTTGAGCCCAGAACCAATCGGGGAATCGGAGGCTTCGATGTCATTCAACCTTTCATTCAACCAGGCCGGAGACGCAAAGAAACCAAAGACTGAGGCCACTTGAGCTTGTGATTCAAGATGATGCCAGAGATGTGGTGCCTTCAACATGTTAAAGTACCTAAAATGGAGGTAATTTCTGTAATTACCAGATGTTTAGTCAATGGCCATGCAACAGGAACCGATTGATTGGAGGTACCGATTCCATATATTTTTGGCCTATTTTTTAGGGCTATGTAAGGGGATATACCCCCAAAATATGGTCAAAAATATTGTACTAATGTACCTCCATGTATTGGATCCTGGAGATCTCCCATTGAAGAGATGTTTTGTGCCTTCAACATGTTTCAACATGTTTCAACGAAGATTGTTATTTTTTTCCGCATCTGGAAGACGATTTTCGAAATGGGGGACGCCCTCAACATGCCCCAATTGAAATCCCTATAGATCCAGGCTTGCTTGGGGGCTCATCCCACGGCTCGTAAGTGGGTTAGTTCACCCCAGTTATAAGTGGATTAACCCTACTTATCCCATTTATAACTGGGGTTATAACCCACTTACTAAGTGGGATGAGCCACCAAGTAGTACCTGGGTACTTGATCCCAAAGTCCAACCCCCACATGTTTCCTCAGAAGATACGACTGGATCCAGAGGGAATAGTCTGATTTTTGGCATATTCGGAGAACTGATTCAAGGCCTGAAAAGAATCAATCCCCAGTTTTTGCGAATAGATTTCCGGAAACTAACCTATGGATGGACGAATAATTTTATACTAGAGATGGAAGTGCAATTATATATTGGAGATGTAGTGAAGATATCACAGAATGTAGCCAGGAGATATATGGAAACTTTGTATGATTAGGAAACAATTCATTGAAACTCTGGGACCAATCATCGTAAAAGTATGTAAAAGTGAGGTTGCAGTCAACCATAGATTTTGCGGTGCCAGATGGGTCTTTAACATTCTTCAACATTTGCTGACATGTGGGGAAGAACCATCCAAAATGTCGGTAAGACTGTTTAGTAGTTTCAAATGTGCTTTCAGTTTTCCATCTCATTACATTGGTTAACTGTTATTTACGAAAGGACCTGGTTATTTGACATAGCTAGGAAACTGGTCCATTTATAAATGATTTATGATGATTTACGCATCAACAAAAACATGATAAACATGTGATTTTCCATAGCAAACTATGAAATAACCATACCGGATCATGTTTTTTTTGGTTACATGTTTAAAGATAGGCGGCTTTTCGGAGTGTTTCTGAACGACTCAATGATGCAATGGGACTCATGGGGAAAAAATCCCATGGATTGGTGACTGGTTGGGATGGGACTCACCGGAAACCATGGGTATTTTCCCATTTTTTCCATGGGGAAAAATTCCGGTGTCAATTTTCCCAAGCAAACCAATCCATTGAGAAAATGGAGGTGCTTAAGTTGGTGCCATTGATGACGTAGCGATTTGCTGAAGATGATTTTTTTTTTATGTTTTTCCATGGGAAATCCACTGCTTGGGGAATCGATTGAGGGAATACGTTGAAGCACCAAATTTGGTGGTTCCTGTTACATCCAGGATAGCCGGCCAAACTGCCACTATTTCTATGGAAAATCACCATTTTCAATGGGTAAATCCACTTTTCTTAATGGGTACCAGTTTTTCGCATAGGGATCAGCAACTTCTGGCATCACATCTGGCGCCAGTGCTGCCAGTGCTGCCATGGCCCCATGGCACCAGCGTGGAAGACGCCACAGACGCTCGCTGCTGGGTGTCAAAAGTTGGGGACTCTGATGATCTCTGATGATGGGAAAACAGAGATTGGTGACTGGTTGGTGGTGACTGGAACCATGGAATTTTATGATTTTCCATTCAGTTGGGAAGTTCATCATCCCAACTGACGAACTCAGATTTTTCAGAGGGGTAGGTATACTACAACCAGGTGATCATTGAATCATCGATGGCTATTAAATCCCTCTGGTAAACATACAAAAAACGATGGAAAATCCCAACTGTTCATAGAAAAATATATTATTTCTATGGCCATGTTCAATAGCGAAGTGTCAAAAATGACCAGAGGATTATCATCCCATTGACGTTTGGATCGTAAACTTCAACCAGAAAGTCATGGGAGTTTTCCCAGCCAGTTATCATCCCTTTGATAGATGGGTTTTCCATGAAATAAATGAAATAAAGCATCCAGCTTTTGTGGTACCATGACATATGGAAACCTCCAGTTGGTAGATATTTTTTTGGAATCTACCTGTTGGCCCTTGTCCAGGGTTTCTGACAGTGTTTCTTGAATGAATTGAGACAAAAAATGAGAGTTGGCTGCGAGGAGTTGGAATTACTGTTGGACATGAACAAGTCTGACTTGTTCACTATCCAATAAGTTCACCTATTTTAAATCCCTTTTCCAATATACCCCAAGTTCATTATGCATAAAATGATAGTTCTTGGTTAACTTGGCTTCACTCACGACCAAGTTCGAAGAGAAATGGCCAGGACTTATGTGACTTGGCCTTCCTGTCCACAGCATTTTTGCGGTTTGGAAATGGCCTGGGCACCTGATGCTAAACCTGCAGGGTATACCATGGCATACCAGCTTACTTGTGCATGTCATGTTTTTCAAGATGAGTTTTTCTTCAGGGACGATGACGACAAATCACGACTGAACGACGACCCACGTCTCTTGGTACCGGTCATCGAAATTTCCTCGGTTTTTTTCGGGGTTGGACTGCAGCACGTTTTTTGCTTAAGCTGAGAAGATGCCAGCTGAAGATCTGGCCCCATATTTCAAGGGATGAACATGATGAACGGCCCGGCCCCGGCGCACCGGATAGCACAGGTTCCGAAGTAGACGCTGCACAAAAATGGCCTGGGAAGATGACAACAGCGAATTTTCACATCGAAGTGTTCATGACTGGCGAATTTCAATTACCCGCTGGTAAACGTTTACATAACTATGGAAAATCATCATTTTAATGTGTAAATCAACGAACTAAATGGCCATTTTCAAAGCGAACTGTTAAATTACCGGAGGGTATCCATGGCAAATGAATGAACATGACTCTTGATTGATCTCATTTGTGAATGATTTAGGCGCAGGTTTTCAAAAAACACCATGGGGAGTTGCCCTTTACAATCCCACAGAAACTTCGAGCGTCGCGGCGTCACGACCCGTTTTGACCACGGTCGGAGATCACCTACAAGGTGGTGCCCCATAGTTAGCCAAGTTGGTGAACATAACTCCAATTTCACTATGGTTTATGGCAGATATAACTATATTTAATGAAGGTTAGAAACCAACAAACATCACTGGGGGGCACCATCCTGTACAAATGGTCCCCATATCATTCCAATGTCAGAATTCCCCCACAGGAAAAAGTGGGAAAAAGGCTCCAGCTCCAACGAAAAAGCCATGGAACGTGTGGGAATCGCCCAATTGTTGCGACGCAGAGGTGGGGGTTTTCGGTTCTCGGGGGTGTCCAGTGACACAGTGGCTAAATAAAGCGCTCTTGATGATCTTGGGTTGATAATTACTATCCTTTATCTGTTGATATCTATTGATATCTTATTGATATCTGATACTATCAATATCAACAAAAATTCATATCTATTTTTATCTGATATCCCAAAAAATCATCTTTATCTCATATCTTTTTTGGGATGTTTTCGGTGATCACCTCATTTTTTGGGGATTTTTGGATCCGTTGGATCTCTGTGGGATGATGTGGACATCGTGGGGGTGGATGATGTTTGTCAACGCAGAGGATTTACCCGGCCTGGTAAACTAACATTGCTATGGAAAATCACAATTTTTAATGGCTAAATCCACTATAAATGACCATTTTCAGTAGCTATGTTAAATTACCAGAGGGTACCCTCTGGTAAATTAAACATACAAAAAACGATGGAAAATCACCATGGTTAATGGGTAAATCAACGAACTACATTTTTTAAATGGGCCATTTTCAAGTTCGCGAACTGTTAAATTGCCAGAGGGTAAAAAGGGTTACTCTCTTGTAAATTAACGGTTTGACCCTGAAAATAGCCCAGCTTTAATGGAAACTAATCTTCCAACCCTGATGACTGCCAGGGTCTATGTTAATTTACTGCAGGGTATCATAATGTACCCTCTGGTAAACTAACATAGCTGCTATTGAAAATGGCCATAGAAATCGTGGATTTACCCATTAAAAATGGTGATTTTCCATAGTTTTGTAAACGTTTACCAGAGGGTATCATAGATTTACATAAAATGTTGCTTCGAAAAATCCTTCGGAGCCTTGACATGACCAGCATTTTGCTGGTCCATTGGTAACGCAATGTTTTGACCCACACCCATTTTGTTGCTTGCTATAGTCAATGCATTGGTTTAAGGGCAAAATTACAGGACCCCCCCCCCCATATTTCATGGGAAAATCCTTGGTTTCTGGTTTCGATATTCCCTTTCACAAATCCATTGCTAATCATTTTCGGTGATGAACTCCCCATTAAAGTATGAAATCTCATTATATCGAGCGCCCTATTGTCAATAATTCTTCATGGTTAAAGCCTTCATTTTTCCGCAGAAATCCCTACCTTTGGTTTCAGACCCAGCAATTTTCTCTTTTCAGCTTTCGTCATGGGGTCAGGCGCCGGAGAACTCTCCCGAGAGGATTTCTTTCGCTGTGCGGATGCACAGTGCAAAAGCCTTGATGTCATTTAACATGACTAGCTGGAGAATATCACCTTTTGATGGGAAAATATGGTAGAATCAATGAGAATCATCTATATATATATATGATTTTCCGTTGCATAGCTTCTAGATCATTGAAAAAATCCAGTGGTTAGGATGGAGCGAAAAAAGAGCTATGGCAATTCCATTTTTTTCCTGGTTATGGAGCCAAGAAGCTACGTCATGGTGCAGTTGTGCAGCCATAGGGAAAGGAAGCCCCGCGCCCTTCAGGATGGTGCCCCCAAACGTGATGTGAACGTTGGTTTAGATTCAGCCCATGAACTATAGTTCGTTATATCTGCCATAAACCATAGTGAAATTGGAGTTATGTTCACCAACTTAGCTAACGAACTGGGGCACCACCTTGTTCAGATGCACCGTTTTTTTACCATTTTTTTGAAGATTCAATCAAGTCTGAAGTGGTGAAATCATGTAAAAACGTTGAGCAGTTTTTCGCTGTACTGTGGATGGGCCAGCGAAATGTGGCGAAATCCATCTATCACCAGTTTTTCTAGATGGGCATTTTATCCCATTATTCATAGGGTTAATCATGGTTAATCCACTTATAATTGGGGTGAACTAACCCACTTATTCATAGGGTTACTGGCCCATCCCAAATTGGTGGTGCCACTTATTTTGCGGCCGCCCATCCACAGAAATGTACCGTCTGAGGGCCCAGCTCATGGGTGGATCTTTCCAGTTCGCTAACTGTGAGTCATAACCAGATGGTATCATGATTATCAGTATAATATAATACTTAAAATTTATGGATGATATATATATATATATATATATATCTAGCATAAACCTAAGTGGTTAACCGTGAAAGCGGTCATGTTTAACATGAATTTTCGTTGGCCCCGTTGCGGAACTGGAGCACCATCTCAGGGCAGCTGCTTGCTTACAGAAACTGTAGGCCTAGCAAGCGAGTTTTCGATGTGTTTTTCTCTGTGTTCCATTTGCATCCATTTATAGCGAGTTTTCCCATGAAAAATGGTCCATTTTCCAAAGTTATGTTAGTTTACCATAGGGTAATGTGAAACCATGAAATATACCATCTGGTTATGACTAACAGTTTGCCATGGAAAGATCCACCCATGTTCAAGTTCGGTAAACCATCTATTTCGATTAGGGCCATCGTAATAACCATGGCTATGTTCAACAGCCAGAGGGTAAACAAATCATGTTTTCGCAGCCATGTTGAATGTTGATTTCTTTTGTGAAACGGTATTAAGCTAGAGATCTAAAAACTAATTTTGACACTGTAATTCAGAGTTCCAGTTTCACATCCTCATCATGCTAGTGACTAGTGGCTATGGAATGCCATCCGAAAGGAAGATGAGTGGACCCCAAGCTAGGTGATGGTAATTTAACATAGCTATTGAAAATGACCATTGATAGTGGATTTTCCCATTAAAAATGGTGATTTTCCATAGCTATGGTAGGTGATGGTTGTTGATTTTCAATCCCACCTCTGATGTTCCGCAATTTTTCATCATACTTTTGGGACGGGTTGAAAGTTGAAACCACCAAGAAATAGCTGAATTTCGGAGCCATGTAGGGATAATAAGTCCTCCCGTATTTTCCAAGCATTTTGGGAATATTTTTTGGAATCATGATCCCCAATGCCCAATGTTTTTCTAATCAGATCGGACAATCGTTCCCTGGTTGAGATGGTTGAGTCAAAGGGACCATGGATCATGGACATTGATTTTGCTCTTCTTAGCTTAGCCCTTTGGAGACGGTGCCGCGTCTAACTTGAACTTTACCTGACAATCATGGACAATTTTGGGGTTTCCATAAATTGGGGTACCCCCAATAGCTGGATGGTTTATAATGGACAATCTAGATGATTTTTCATGGACAATTTTCCATTATGTTCGGATTTTCCATGAAATGGATGATTTATAAAACCATGAAAATATATGATTTATAAAACCATGAAAATAGATGATTTATAAAACCTGGTTGGTGGTTTGGAACATGCATTTTATTTTCCCATACATTGGGAATATCATCATCCCAACTGACGAACTCCATCATTTTTCAGAGGGGTAGGGCTCAACCACCAACATTATTATTATTAACCATCATTAACCATATAATAACCATATAATAGCTATCATTAACCATATACTGTAATATGGTTGTTGGTAGGTAAATTAACATTCATTAACCATATAATATGGTTGTTGGTAGGTAAAATGGTGAAATAAATGGTTTAAAATGGTTTGAAATGGATGAAAGCCTGCGGGTACCATGGATTGGAAACCTCCACTGGCTTCAGGGTCTCCCATCCCACCCATCCCATCGCTGCCCGAGGTCTGAATGACTTGAAAGCCTCCACTCCCACCACGCGCAGTTCCGAAGGTGCCAGCGCCTGGCGGCTGACGCCTGAAACATGACGGGGCAAAGCAAGGGCTGGAAGGTAGTTACTACAGTTACTGGTTGGTGGTTTGGAACATTTTTTTTCCCATGTATTGGGAATAGTAACCCCAACTGACTAATATTTTTCGGAGGGGTTGAAACCACCAACCAGGTTATAAATGGTTGTAAATGGTATTAAATGGTCATATATAGGGGTTTAAAAAATCCATAGATGGGCTGATTTCACTTATAACTGTTATTTCGGGCCATAACTGTAATAGTTTGCACATATGCTTGCAGAAGTTTGTTTAATTAATTAGTTGGGGGAATACACCAACATGGCAATTTGAATTGACTATTAGTGGAGAACATGATGATTAACTATGAGAGTATGGGTACCGAACTGTCATAGACGTCCAAAAATTGGGATAGTTACATTATACCCAGCCATTTATTCTTGCAGGGTGTCTTTGATTTTCAATGTTGATATCCACAGTAAGCTTTTGGCACTACCGAGGATGTCAGGCATGGTTTCTGGGGCTCACTTTCTTCCAATCTTGAGGCATCGGCTAAGTGGCTTGGTCCGTGAAGCCCATGGAACCATGGGGTCGCCAGATTCATCCCCCGGCCTGGGAAAACACCACATTTTCAGACGCTGTTTAGCCAAGTTCCAAGGACATCGGCGACCAAGTTCCAGCCATGTTTGAAACGATGGTTTTGCTTATGGAGTTTTGCATCCAAAAAGGAGATACCATGGGACGCCCGCCCCTTTTTTCTGGGACGCAAACTGGCCATTTCTTCGCGAACAAAAATCATGAACCAGGCGATGAAATGGGGTACTCTTTACAATCCCAAATTTGGTGGTTTGCATTGCAGCTTTGGACAACATGTTTGTTGTTAATGTTGTTAATGGGGATCCAGTCCCATTTTGACACTTTGATCGGGGGTTCTTTTTTTTGCATTTTCATCACGTTTGTGGCATGTTGTGGCTATGAAGTACTGTGGATGTACTATGGATGGAATGCGGCACCAGTTGATAGATGGTTGGTTTATCCCATTATAATCTCCTCTTTTTTGCAGTGTTTCAAAGGAACCCATTAAATCATTAGTTCGGATGGCTTGTCCGTCCATGGCTTGTCCATCCGAAAAAGGAGATGAAAACAGCGAACTGGAAACATAGCGAACTGGAAAGATCCACCATTCTTAATGGGAAAATCCACGATTTCGAATGGGCCATGTTCAATAGCGAACTGTTACTTTACCAGAGGGTATCACACACAGCCCAGTCAGGTGGGATCTATATATGCCATGGTCATGTTCGCTGGTTTAAAAACTTGGTTTAGAAATTCACCGTTTCACCCCATGAATTTCTTTGGTTATATCCCCCAAAAAAAGCCATAGAATTCACCAAATTATAAGATGCTATAAGTGTTATAAGTTAACTTCGCTATCTAGGGCCTCACCTTGTAAAATCACTCGAATGTTTCCTTGGTTTCACTTTCGCGTGGGGTCCACCATGGTCCACCATTGGAACTGTCAAGCTCTGCAGGTGTCGATCTACAGGCCTGCGGCGTGGCGTTTAAGTGACTTGGGGCTGAGAATCGTCTATGGTCAACATCCTGGAAAAAAACAATCACCGTTTTATAGTTACCCTCTGGTAATGACTAACAAGAAGCTATTGAAAATGGCCCAGTCGAAATAGTGGATTTTCCCATTGATAGCATGGTGATTTTCTATAGTTATGGTGATACGTTTACCAGAGGCTAGGTAAATCATGGTAAATCATCAAACAAAAAATGGGCCATAGCTATGTCGCGAAGTGTCAAATTCTTTAAGAGGCTAAGAATTCTTCATGGATATTTAGGGGAAAACAAGTAGCCCATAGCCCATTTTTTTTGGGCAAAGCCACGTGACATTTTAGGATCCAATATGGCTTTGGTCAAGAGCAAAGTTCCCAAAAGTGAACATCCCAAACATGGACAGAACACACACACATATATATATATATACGTATATTATAAACAGTATAAAAAATATACAATACCTATATAGTTGATTTTGCTTGGAACAGATATGATATATTCACATATATTCTACTGCTGATTTTATACCGAAACAGTTTGATTTTGGTAACATTGGATCACTATGTGTTCTAAACAACATCACTGAAAATCAGGAACCATCTTTGCCTGGGAGGATGATTCCTAAACGGCACCTTTTTTACTCTGAAATACACTTGGATTTGCTGAAGATGATTTTGTATTTTTTTCCATGAGAAATTCACTACTTGGGGAATCTATAGGAAATCTATTTTTTTACTTTTTGATGGTTCGAGTTTCGCAAATCCATATCCATGGGTGAACTCTTTAAATGTCTTTTCTTAACCTGGTTGGTGGTTTGGAACATTGTTTATTTTTCCATTCAGTTGGGAATGTCATCATCCCAACTGACTTTCACTCCATGATTTTTCAGAGGGCTAGGGCGAAAAACCACCAACCAGTAACATGTTGGGCATTTCTGGGCCCAAAAAAACGACTCGAATTTGCCTCGAGCGACTCCGGGTCTGCAATTCCCCAACTCTTGATTTGATGAACCTGGCAGGGTGGTGCCCCAGTGAGGTAAATCGCGTTCAGTTGGGGTTCACATAAGTCCAATAACTCACGAACTGGTCCAATTTCACGATGGCTGGTTTTTGTTGGTGATATATCTATAGTATTTTTATTGGGTTTATGTTCACCAATTTATAACTAGACTTGGGCTTTACCTTGTGAAATCCGGAGCCAAGTGGTGAGCCATATCCATGAAATATGAGGCTTTCCCACATATCAGATACGTTTGTTTACCAAATAACCTCCATGATCCCCATTGCAAGCGAAATCTCCGACCTTCTGAGGATACAAAACGGTGGCGAACTACCCACGAATCGTAAGTGGGCTCGTGGGTTAGTGAACTACCCAGTGATTTACATGGGATAAGGAGCGGTTAATCCACTCAAAAAACTGGGGTGAACTAACCCACTTACGTTTCATGGGATGAGCCACCAAGTACAAAACCATTGAATTATGTTGTCACGTGAATCTGGTTGCCACTTGAAGTCGCTTCGGGTTCATGATGGTTCATGATCAGGCATCTCCCAGATTGTTTGGCTCTCAGATGTTTTCCTGGGTCAAAACATGGTCGATTTTCCGATCATAGGGGGCCTGGCCATGCCTCCATCAGTAGGGCCCACATAGTTTTACCATGTTTTACCATCAGAATCCCTCATGATGGTGGGATGATTTTGTAGCCCATAAACCAAGCAACTTGGTTCGGGGTGATATGGATATAACAAACAACACTCTAGAGCCTAGGCGCTTATCAAAACTGTCAATGAAAACACATGCTGTATTGAATTATAGTGGCAATGAAAAGAGATGTTTTTTAAATTATTTTTCTATGATATTGATATCGAGGCTGGACTTTCCATTGCCACATTGGATATTTGAGCATTACAGCATGATATGTGGCTGTATATATATATATATGAACAACACATAAGATACATAAGTGAAATATATTATTAAGTGTTTCAACACTTTAGCAGCTTTAGCGGGAATCAGCAGCAATCAACAAACATATCTAACATCTCAAAATTGATCACCAGCAGCTTTAATCACGGTGCCAAGCGTTACCAAAGTTACCAAAGTTTGGATATATCTGGTAATTTAACATAGCCATGGAAAATGGCCCATTTATAGATGGTTTACCGAACTTAAACATGGTGATTTTCCATGGCTATGTTAGTCATAACCAGGCCGGGTATCCCTGATGCCCAAGTTGTGTGCCCCCCAAGTCGTCGTCGCCACACATCCCCTAACCTAAGGCCCCACCAAGCGGTACAAGCTCAACGTTTAGGCGGGCGCCCATAGGGATGATCATGGATGATCCTACATGTATGTCCCATTCCAAAGGCTTTTATTATTACTATTACTAATGGATTAAAATGTAATTTTTATTATAGTAATTAAATGTAAATGTAATTAATCCATAGTATTTAATTATTAATTATTTATGGATCCTACATGTTCTATGTGCTAATACTGTTACTGTACTATTATTACCACTATTGCTTTTATTATTATTATTGTGGTTATTGTGATAAAATTATATAAAATAATCATCATTAGTGGCGGATAATCCATTAACCGTTAAGACTTCAGGCTTAAAACTGGGACGATTCTCCCAGAGTTGTTCCATACAGATCGGTGCCGGGATGACCATCACGACGGATTTTTTTTCAGAAAATTTGGGGATACCCTCTGGTAAACTGCCACGTAGCGAACTGGAACATCACCATTTTTAATGGGAAAATCCACTATAAGTTGGGGTTACCCGGTTACCCTCTGGTAAACATACAAAAAAACTATTGAAAATGGCCATTTATAGTGTGTTTTCCCATTAAAAATGGTCATTTTCAATAGCTATGTTAAAGTACCAGAGGGTAACCACCAGAATCATTGTTTTGTACAGGGAAAATGAATGAACATGATGTACCATGAGGGAAAATGATGAACCATTAGACTGAATGATAATTGTACAAGGTGGTGCCCCCGTTCGATAGCTAAGTTGGTGAACATAACTCTAGTTTCACTAGGACTTATGGTAGATATATCTATAGTATTCTATAGTTAATGGGATTATAAACCAACTCGTAACTGGGGGGGCACCACCTTGTATGAAACAATATGGGAAAATGATGAACCATTAGATGGCTTAGATTTATGGTGCCCTATTTTCAGACACACCTGTGTATCGAGTATAAAGTTTGGTTACACCAAAATACACTGACTACTACACATTTCCAGCTCACCTATCTGAAACTTGATAAAGTCAGAAAGCTGTTTTTTTTTTTTTAAAATAAGGATTGTGAAACGACACATCATAAAAAAGTAGCTGTGAAAGAACTTAAGTGTTTGATGCGCAGGAAACTCGGTTTCCTTCCAAAAAATGCTGGAAAAGCTTCGGGACCAAAACCGTGGCTCAAACTCATCAAACTCGTTGCCTTGCGAATTTCATGGTTACTTGTTTTTGTTGCGTACAGCTCAAAAACAGTTCTTGTAGGGTATGATTGGCCAAGTTGAGGAGAAAAGAGCAATAATAAGCCCTGGGTTCTGGGGTACCCCAATTTCAGAATCTATGATGAGTTATCCAGTAGTTCTTAGAGTAATGAGCAGGTGGACACCATTCATCCAGACATTCTGTCAGTAATTGCTGGCCATTCTGTCAGTAGGTCTCGGGGACTCGGGTCAGATTTCCATCAAATGTTGAGATGGAACCTGAAAGATTGGGTTCAATTTCATGATGATTGCCATATGAGGGGTTTCCTAAAATGGCGGTGTACCCCCAAGTCATCCATTTTAGATTGGGATTTTCCATGATTTTTATAGCATCCAGCGATCTACTGGGGTACCCCAATTGAAGGAAACCGCCATAGGTTGCATCATTTTCTTCATGAATTTTCTGCTATCGCTTTTCTAAATTTTGGGGGTGGAACTTCCAGGTCGTATCCAATGCTCCCCAATGGATGGCTGCCGAAACTGTCCGAAAGAAAATGGATGGTGCGATGCTAAAATTCACTCCATACTTGGTGGCTCATTCCACTTAGTAAGTGGGTTATAACCCCAGTTATAAGTGGATTAACCCTACTTATCCCATTTGATGATTTTTGCCCAAGCAATCGCTACCCCAACTTGGTAGTCAGCCACGTGGCTGGAAAATCCAAAAAAAATAGAAATTCCATTTCCTTCCATGATTTTCTCCCTGTTGAAGACCTTCATTCAAATACACTCCGGTGTCATCAGTCACATGGCTGGGACATCAATGACATCAACAAAAAATAACAAACATGCAGGGTTTGAATGAGATGATGCATTGAGTGGCGCTCATGAACTTCCAAAGCAAATGTCCTTGGTTTTGATGTTGAAACCAGATAGTATTGGAGGACATTCACTCAAGGTTCCAGGTCTGCATTTTTTTAAAGATCTTTGGCCCGTTTTTCCCCCCCTTACTTGCATGTTTTATGTCTTTATTTCTTTGAAAATGCATATTGCTTGCTTGCAATTTTGCACCAGTTTGCTGATCTTGGTTTTTATTGTTTGTTGCTTTTTGTTTCATGTAGGTACCTAGCTTATACAAGGTTATTTTTGCAATTTTTCATTATTTTTGAGAATTTATTGTATTTGTTTTGTTTTTTTGTTTCCTTTTTTTTCCTTTTTTTTTGCTTTTTGTCTTTCCTTTTTTTTTCCCTTTTTTTTCCCTTTTATTTTGCTTTTGTGTTTTTTGGATTTTGCTGATTTGCTTTTTGTTTTTTCCATTTTTTTTTGCATTTTTCGCGCTTTTTTTCAAGTTTTTAAAAAATAAGAACTAACGGTGGTTTGGTGAACATAACATTAATCATCTATAAATAGGTTCCCATTGCCATCATTGCCATGTTGGACGGATCCGGAGCCTGTCAGGTGAGGCACGAACTCCACGAACACGTCCTTGGTCCTCACCGGGCTCCAGGACAAGAAGTCGCCATCAAAATCCATCAAAATCTATCAAAATCCATCAAAATCTATCAAAATCCATCAAAATCATTGAAAATCCATAAGTTGATAGTGAGATATGCTGGAAAATCCATAGATCTTTTGACTTGATCTTATGATTTTTGTTAAGTGACACTATGAACACTCTGAACAGAGACCTATCATGACCTATCCATGATTTTATAGTGATATATTATATGCTGAGTAATTCTATAATTGTCATGTTTCGGATTCGTCATTATGCTAGAATTTCTCCTCCTGTTCTACCAGACGGCATGGGGCCGCAAAAGTAGCTGCATTTTTTTCGGTTGCCTTCTGGGGAAGGAAGCGAAATCAAGGTAAAACAAGCAACGGGATTCAGCTCGAATCACTTCAGTGACCTAATTTCCTCGTCCAGTGTGTGTCTGTGTCCGCATTTGTGTCGCCTACAATGTGGGCCCCCTCAGTTATGAGTTGGTGTATAATTCCCAGTAACTATAGTTCTAAGATCATAAACCATAGTTATTGAAGTTATTAGAGTCATTCACCCACTTAGCTATCGTAAACGGGGGCCCCACTTTGTATGTTTTTACCGATCAAAAGTTACCAACAGAACTGCTCGGTTTTCCTGTTTCAGCCCACCTTCCTGGGTATCCATATCCCCATGGGGAGCCAAGGAATTCCAATGTTGCAAATTGAGTTTCTCAACTGTTGTTGTGATTCATCTTGTTTGTTGTTGTTTGTTGATGTTTGTTGGTTATGTTTGTTGGTTATGTTTGTTGGTGATGTTTCGGCATTTGTTGCTTCCCTTGCTGAGTGGTTTCTTCGAGTTATGGTGCCCACTGACATCATCTAATGAATCTGAATCTTGCAGTTGATGTTGTTGATGCCTTCAGTTGGGATTGCGCCAAGTGGATCCAAGTGGTTTAATGGGGACTTCTGGATCGCAACGGATTCATGGCGCTCCACTCTGATCATGAGGAGTTCTGGATCTTCATTTGCTTTGCGTGCGAAACTCAGTTCCGGCTGGATGATTTTCACGGGAAATTCTGGATGAAACAAGCCAGGACAAGGTCATGAAAGGGATCAAACAGGGAGCATTCTGACAAAAAAGGGTCATTTTTTTGCCTCATTCAGGTGTTAAATCCCTTCTGCGGCTTTTAAATTTCTGATTGGATGGGTGAGTTGGGGTCAATCTGGTTTCTGGCTCTTGTTTTTGGCTCGAAACTGGGAAGAAATAGCCATTTGGAGATTTGGATGGTTCTGGATTTGCACATAGTTGCACCGTTTTTTCGCCCCAAATGGAAATGGAGGTACTTCTCATCACTTTTTGCCATGTGGCTAGCCATTTTGCAGACTTTTGGTGGCATTTTCTGGGTAAAGTGGTCCACAGCCTCGATCTTTGAAGCTACCTCTGGCCATTTCTATCCCAAGGGTCTGCTAAAAAATGCCGGGAGAAACTGATCTCTTGGGTTCATTGGTGTCCACAGCAGACATATCTCTACATGCTTGATATATATATATATATTTTTCAATTTTTTCATGTATTTTATTGGGGTCAAAGGTAGCTGTCCTAACTAATCCCATTATCAGCGCAAATTGTCAAGAGATATTCCAGAGCGGATAAACAGGGCCGTGGCATGTCAGGCAATTACCATGCTAGTGAGCAGTTGTTTTTGGCTCAACTTGTGTTGCAGTTATATAACGTGTTCCAGTGGGGAAACAAATCAAGGTTCTTCAGTGCGTTCTCATGAAAACTGGTTGGTGGCTTCAAATGATGTGCTAAAGCCATTAAAAACTGCTTGGTGGTTTGGAACATTTTTTTATTTTTTCCATATATTGGGAACAATAATCCCAACTGACGAACTCACTCCATCCCCCAGGTCATGGTAGGTTTTCCAGGCCATGCTGAGCTGACTCTGATCCCATGGATATGGATTTTTTCTGGGATCACCATCTGAAATTTGGTTTGTTGATGTTTGTTTTTTTCAGTTTTTTTCCTAAGAATAGATGCGAAAAGTGATGTATCACTAAATCTGTTTGGTGGTTTGGGAACATGGTTTATTTTTCCATATGGGAATGTCATAATCCCAACTGACTTTCACTCCATCATTTTTCAGAGGGGTAGGGCTCAACCACCAACCAGAAATGTTCGTGGCTTTTTGCCAAATCCTCGATCTTTCTTTGGGTTGTCCTCATCTTCGGCGAGGCAACGAACTTTGGGATCTCCAACGCTCAAGGCAGTGGGCTTCGTACGAAGAATTTCCTCGGAAATTCATGCAAGACGGATTCACAAGACTCAACTCTTGGAAAGAAGTTCATCATGGGCGGGAATATATAAGATTATAATAGATTATATTTTTGCTCATTAAATGAAGTGATTGAAACGTGGCTTGGTCTGGTCCAAAACCTTTGGGTACTCCTGGAGGATGGCAATTTCAATGGCAAATAAATTATTTTCTATGAGTTTCTAATCTGTTGGTTTTGTGAGGACACGGCATTTTCCCACAAACCCCAGTGTATTTTGTCTGGTTATCTCCATCTATGACTCCAGTATTTGATGGGCGTTTGAAAACAACAAGTATATATACACGTATAAATAACCTCTGGTTATTTAAGAGTTTGCTGTGAAAGCCATGGCCCATGTATAGATGATTTACAGTATGATGATTTACTGTTACACATGGTGGTTTTCCATACGTTGAATAAGCGGAGGGTGGACTTGTTGCTGAAGCTAGTCCGATCAAGCATCGCTGACATCCCCCATGTGTGTATTTGTTTGTTAGCCATATAGAGGTTTCCTAAAGTGGGGGGTACCCCTAAATCATCCATTTTAATAGGACTTTCCATTGTAAACCATCCATTTTGGGGTACCCCCGTTTATGGAAACTCCCGTATCTGTGTATCATATGTATCCCTCTTAAAGCTTGATTTTTATGGGTTGTTAAAACATGTTCAAACGACGAACCAGAACATATCTGTCATTGGTATCCGAGTGTTATATCACCATTAATCACCATTAACATCCATTAACCATTAATCACCATGTATAGTATAATCCCATGAAAATAACTACCTTCTCATGGCCATAACTGTACCTACAATGTGGGCCCCCCAAACGTGATGTGAACGTTGGTTTATAAACCCTAGTAACTAGTTCGTTATTATAAACCCTAGTAACTAGTTCGTTATTATAAACCCTAGTAACTAGTTCGTTATATGTACCATAAACATCCATAAACCACAGTTATTGAAGTTATGTGAACCCCAACTTGTCGCGATAACTCGTGGCCGTTTCAGCCGTTGGCCCCACATTGTATGACCATCTCCCCATGGAATGTCAGGCGCCTGGAGCATATGAGAGAGCAGCGAGATAGACAGGAGCACTGCAGGGCGGAGATTTTTTTCTGTGTTTTTTTTTTTTGTTATTTAGAGATTATGGATTTTTTTTTAACTTTTATTTTTACATATTAATTTTTAGGTGTTTTTTCTTGAAAGAAATTACAGCTGATACTTTTATGGGATATTCATGGGGATGTAATAGTTTATAACTTGTGCTGGAGATGTTCGTGTGTGTTTTTAAACCCAGAAGACATGAAGAAACTGATGATTTCAGATTTTGATTGGGATATAATGGTTTTAAAACTAACCAACTGTATTTGAATTCAATGGTTAGTTGGTTAGTTTTAATGGGGATTTCATTTGAATATTGGTTTCGTTTTTAACCATTGAAATCCCAATAAACTATATATTATGGGATATTCAATGGTTAAGAACAACACCAACTAGAGTACTATAGTTAATCCCTTTCCCTGTTCATATAAAACACCCCCGAAATCTGGTTTAATAGGGGAACACAACACATGTTTGGAACCGTAGAATTGTGGTGGGTGTTCAATATTAGGGGGAGTGGATGATACATTTAATTGTGGACTTATTCCAAACGTTCTCCTGTGCCAACGCTGATGAACGAAACAGAATAATATTGTGCAAAGAAAGATGGGTCCTTTCACCCTAACATCAAACCAATCAGCATTGAACGTATTGATAAATGCTGTAAAATTAAGCAAATCTGTCTTGTTGGTTTCAATGTTGATGTAGTGTATCAATGTGTATCATGTATCACTGTGAATCCCTCGCTGGTATCGTGGATCCGTGTCGCTGGAGCGGCTCCAGAAATACTGAGCTGCAGGATTTTCGTTTCACTTTCTGTCATATCTGACCCTCTTCATTTGGGCCTGGGTCAAGTCAGTGTTTTCTTCATCTCATTTTTTATTTGGATTCAAGAAGTATAGGATGGGTTCCTACAAAAAAAAAGGCCAGAATATGTCAAGATATGTCTGGTCCTAAACGTAAACCTTGACTCAGATCCATTGTTTTCCCATCAGCGTCATGGCGCTGGCACCCAAGGGCAGTGGTGTTGGAGCTTCGGAGGTATCGTTTCGATCTGAGATTCCGTCCAGCGCAGATATGTTGGAGGATCTGCCAGAGGAACTTTTGAGGTCTGTGACTCTTCCTGTGGCATTGAGAGGCCTTGGAAAGGACGGAAAGGGAGTTGGGATTTGACAGCAAAATGTGGGGCCCCTTACGGCCACGAAATAGCAAAGTTGGGGTTCACATAACTCCAATTTCATTATGGTTATGGTACTTATACCTACAGTTACTGGGTTTTATAAACCAACTTATAACCGGGGGGCCCCACATTGCATGGATTTCTGTCCTTTTTTTGGGGGGTACGGTATTGACACAGAAACTATCTAGTAGGATGTTTTGATGTCAGTTTAGGATGGTGGTTGGGATATTATACGAGGCCTCATATCCCTCCGGTTGGGTGATGTCAGGAGTGGAGACAAAGAGATCCATCCTTTGGAAAGTGGAGGCCTCATCTAACGATGGCGCAGACGCAACGCTTCGACTACTTTCTGAGCCATGATTGGGGAACTTCCGGTTGCCGGCTGACTTGCTGAGTCGATGATTTGTCCATATTTTTTCCATATGTTTCCAGTGGAAAATCCACTACGACTGGGGAATCCATTGGGTATTTGTATATATACACACCATTAAAAGATATCTATATACATCTACATATTAATATATACGCAATTATGTGTTTTCATATGTGTGTATATATATATATATACAAATGCGGGTTCCTCAAGCAACGTCCAAGGTTGGATGAAGTACTTTAGCTTGTTGATTTTCTTCAACAGCAGGGCATCAGCTTTGGTGACCTTTGTTTCCAGTAGTCTTTTGGGAGTTCTCTCGGGGATGGAACTTCTGCCGAAAACAGTTTGGTGGCTGATCCTCGGTCAACTGGTGGCTCTGGTGGTCCTCTTCTTCTGGCAGCATCTGCGGGATGTGTTCAGCCGTGAGAGACTCTTCGTTGACAGTCTCTGCATACCACAGCATGATGAAGGTTTAAAGTCTCAGTGTATTTATGGACTGGCATCATTCTTGAAGCGGTCCGATACTCTTCTGGTTCTTTGGTCTCCAAGATACTGCACCCGATTGTGGTGCATGTATGAGCTTGGTTGTTTCTTGATGAAACAGAAAAGAGCAAAGCACATTCTCTTTTTGCCAGTGCAAATGTCGGTGCTCTGGTTACTCTGCTACCTTCAGGTGGCTGCAATATTTGTGACAGCACTCATTGGGCAGCGAGTCGGCAACGTCTTTGACTGGCAGGAAATCACCGGAACGCTAAGCCTTGCAGCTGTAATCTTGATTCAAGTCTTGGTGCTTTACCCAGCATATTTCTACATCATGAATAGCATCCTGGATTTGCTATATGATTTGCTGGGTGATGTGTTATATTTTCATATATGTTCATATATTTTCATATATGTTCATCTCTTTTCATATATTTATTTATATATATATATTGCAGAATTCAACGTTTGGATTTTGGATCTTATTGTGAAGACTACTCTTTTTTTAAAGGATGAATATGTGGACCGCCAATCCAAGGCATGCTTGCGGATATGAATCAATTGCCAAGGCTTTTTCGAGACTTTGAATTGGACAGATCCGAATGTTTGTGTTGTTCTTGCCAGCACCGGCATCCCATCACTTTGGAGGAACTCCCATGCGACCGCCAACTGATCTATGAAAGTTTAAAGCATTGGTCAGGTGAGGCTGGCGATATCCAAACCGTGTTCAAGACACATTTGGATGAGCATGTCATGCCATCAGTGGAGCAAAACTTCCGAAGTTCCGCGCTCTTCGTGCGGCCTCTGATGTCCGCAGCATTGGTGGCATCGTGCCCCTTTATTTGCGACTTCATGTCCGTGGAATTTACAAAGCTTGTTCGGAAAATGAAAGGAAACAGCTTCCGCAATGCAGGGCTCCCAGTCTACGTCTTCTTCCTGTCCCTATGCCTGGTCCGCTGCAGTTTGTTGCTAGGGCGACTCGGGGTGCGATGGAAAGAACACCCAAGGTGTGCAGTGCTGTTTCAAGTGCTGGCATTCTTATGCATCAGTCAATTCTTGGGCATGGGTTACCCATTGGCTGTGGCCGTGACCTGGATTAGCTGAGTGATTTTTTGAACATTTTCCCATGAATCCACCATGACGGGGGGAATTTTCTAGTTCTTTTTTGGGAGGGGACTCCTTAAGCAGATCATTCAGGTGGGTTCAAAAGGGTTTAAGTTCACAGCCATCAATCTTTTACCCTTCCTTCTGCTGTGCATCGTCATGACCTGGAGTATGTGTGTATATCAACGCGCACTCACAAGTTGGTCCAGGATGTCTCTAGTGAAGAGCAAGGCTGCGAAAAAACCCGCCAAAAAGGACTGGGTTCTTCCAACTCACTATCGGCACCAGCGGTAATCAAACATGGTTTGCTGGAAAATCTTGGGAAAAACCGCCAATTGTAAATTATTTTCCCATATTCTCCCATTAAAACATATTAAAACCTCCGTTTGTAGATTTGCAGGGTATTTCCCATTGCTATGTTTGATTACCGGAGGGTAGAGGCAAATGATAGCCACAAGTTTTTTTTAGCCATTTGACCTCTATATTTACTCAGCTTCTCCCACTCGTACCTGGGTGCTGGGAGCTGCCCTGAAGGAAGTCACAGTTGAGCTCAACGAGATCGATGGATCAATTTGCTCTGTGGACTCTGGGTCGACTGTTGGGATTTGATGCATCTTTTCACCGTCAGCGTGCCAATCTCCAAACGGAGAAGTAGCACAGACCCGAAAAGTGGGGCGAAAACCAACATGTCCATGAGCTGAAATGGTAGTCACTGGAGGAATTACGACACCATGTTCTAGAGAATTAGAGAATGTTCGTTTTGGACATGAGCAGAGATCAGAGTTGGCCAGAAACACTGGATTGCAAATACTTGGCGCCCAAAAACTTGCAAGCATCTGTGGGTCCCAGGCGTCAGCCTCCTTTCCCATACTCACATGATTGGGAGATGATGAGATGTGGGATCTTTTGCACTTCAACCATTGAGCCATATCAAGCCATTCATTTGAGGTACCAGGTGCAGAACTCCACTGAGCAAAAGAACCTCATATATAGCACCCCCAAATAGATAGAAAGGTGATTTTCAACATGTAAATTATAGAGAAAAAGACCTGTGTAACATGATGGAATAAACCTCAAATCACAATATTTTACAGCATTTCTTTGGGGACACCTTCAAGTCATCTAAGCCAAAGAATATATCCAAATGATATGTGGCCCTAATGAGATGATCCCTGCTAGCAGCCAGTGATGTGAACCTTACTTCGTTGGAATCCCAACCTCATTTTATCGCATCATCGGCTGGGCGCGTATTGAATGGAAAAAAAATGAAGCCGTTGACATGAAAGTTCGCTGGAAAATCCTCCATTTATGGATGATTCACTGGAAGATCCTCCATTTATGGATTTATGGATGATTCACTGGAAAATCTTCCATTTATGGATGATTCACTGGAAAATCCTCCATTTATGGATGATTTTTTGCTGATTTTCGCTAGAAACCACCATTTTTGATGGCGATTTTCCAGCGACTTCGCCATGTTGACCGCCACCCGAAGGAACTGAAGGAGTGTTCCTTCCAACCTGCACCCAGAGGCCTGCGTCGGATGGTGCTGCTGGGAGATGGGAGATGGGAGTGTTCCCCCGGTGACCCGTGTCGTGTCATCCGTGTCATCGTCAGGATGAGTTCTACCCAAGGTTGACCAAAGTGGAAACAACGTGCTGGTGATTTTGTGATGTTTTTTTTTTTCGGCCATTTCTGAAAGGAAAATTTCACCCCCAATAAGGTCTTTCGGTCCGAAATGTGACCTCGGCAAGTCAAAATCTGCCAAATCAAGTCGTGGCAAATCTGCCAAAGAAACTAGTGATATGATATGTTATTAAAATCTTGTATCTTTTGCGAAAATACCATAAGATACCATTAGACTATATTGATCTACCCTCTGGTAAACAAACATAAGTAATGTAGGTTACTGATTAGTGTGGGGAGGCCCCCCCCCCCCTCCCCCAAACAAATTTGCGTTACAGAATAGTGTGGAAAAAACAAGGTACCGGGTACAGAATACGGTAAAATCAAAAAAAATGATAGATTTAAATTGATTTCAATTTACTTTCAATTGATTTGAATTGATTTTGAATTGATTTCAATTTACTTTCAATTGATTTGAATTTACTTTCAATTGATTTCAATTTATTTTCAATTGATTTGAATTTATTTTGAATTGATTTCAATTTACTTTCAATTGATTTGAATTGATTTTGAATTGATTTCAATTTACTTTCAATTGATTTGAATTTATTTTGAATTGATTTCAATTTACTTTCAATTGATTTGAATTGATTTTGAATTGATTTCAATTTACTTTCAATTGATTTTGAATTGATTTCAAGTTACTTTCAATTGATTTGAAGTTACTTTCAATTGATTTGAAGTTACTTTCAATTGATTTCAATTTACTTTCATTTGATTTCAATTTACTTTCAATTGATTTCAATTTACTTTCAATTGAATTCAAGTTACTTTCAATTCATTTCAAGTTACTTTCAATTGATTTCAATTTACTTGCAATTGATTTCAATTTACTTTCAAGTAAAAGAAAAAAAACAATCACCTCAGGAAGCAGCTGGACACAATAGTGTACCCCCAAACAAACCATACTATTGTGTATCAGGGTTGCTCATGGACTACCCCCTTGAAAAATTGTTTGAGTGATGTTTTTTAATTGGGTTTTAATAAGGCATCATATATTTTGGAAAATTCAGCATTTCTGAGAATTCTAAATAAAAGAAACTAATTGAGAAAATAAAAGAAACAAACTTTAGCAAAGGAAAATGTAAAGGGAATGTAAAAAAAAAAACAAAATCACCTCAGGAAGCAGCTGGACACAATAGTGTACCCTCAAACAAACCATACTATTGTGTATCATGATCATATTCATTTCAAGTTACTTTCAATTGATTTCAATTTACTTGCAATTGATTTCAATTTACTTGCAATTGATTTCAATTTACTTTCAAGTAAAAGAAAAAAAACAATCACCTCAGGAAGCAGCTGGACACAATAGTGTACCCCCAAACAAACCATACTATTGTGTATCATGATCATTCATGTTTTTTTTTGGTTGGCTGAAACTAATCCTTTGGAAAGCCTTTGGTTTTGATTCCAAGAAAAATGAAGCTAAGTAAAAGGAAACAAACTTTAGCAAAGGAAAAGGAAAAGGTTGAAAAAAAACATAACCTCAGGAAGCAGCTGGACACAATAGTGTACCCTCAAACAAACCATACTATTGTGATCATGATCATTCATGTTTTTTTTTTTGCTTGGCTGAAACTAATCCTTTGGAAAGCCTTTGGTTTTGATTCCAAGAAAAATGAAGCTAAGTAAAAGGAAACAAACTTTAGCAAAGGAAAAGGAAAAGGAAAAGGTTGAAAAAAACATAACCTCAGGAAGCAGCTGGACACAATAGTGTACCCTCAAACAAACCACACTATTCTGTATCAGGGTTGCTCATGGACTACCCCCTTGAAAAATTGTTTGAGTGATGTTTTTTAATTGGGTTTTAATAAGGCATCATATATTTTGGGAAATTGAGCATTTCTGAGAATTATAAATAAAAGAAATTAATTGAGAAAATAAAAAAACTTTAGCAAAGGAAAATGTAAAGGGAATGGAAATCCCATAGAAAGATCATAGAAATAACATGGAAATCCCATGAGAATCTCACAGAAATCCCATGGAAAGATCATAGAAATAACATGGAAATCCCATAGGAATCTCACAGAAATCCCATAGAAAGATCATAGAAATAAAATGGAAATCCCATAAGAATCTCGCAGAAATCCCATTGAAAGATCATAGAAATAACATGGAAATCCCATAGGAATCTCACAGAAATCCCATAGAAAGATCATAGAAATAACATGGAAATCCCATAGGAATCTCACAGAAATCCCATAGAAAGATCATAGAAATAACATGGAAATCCCATAAGAATCTCACAGAAATCCCATAGAAAGATCATAGAAATAACATGGAAATCCCATAGGAATCTCACAGAAATCCCATAGAAAGATCATAGAAATAACATGGAAATCCCATGGAATCTCACAGAAATCCCATAGAAAGATCATAGAAATAACATGGAAATCCCATAGGAATCTCACAGAAATCCCATAGAAAGATCATAGAAATAACATGGAAATCCCATAAGAATCTCACAGAAATCCCATAGAAAGATCATAGAAATAACATGGAAATCCCATAGGAATCTCACAGAAATCCCATAGAAAGATCATAGAAATAAATGGAAATCCCATAAGAATCTCGAAATCCCATAGAAAGATCATAGAAATAACATGGAAATCCCATAGGAATCTCACAGAAATCCCATTGAAAGATCATAGAAATAACATGGAAATCCCATAGGAATCTCACAGAAATCCCATAGATAGATCATAGAAATAACATGGAAATCCCATAAGAATCTCACAGAAATCCCATTGAAAGATCATAGAAATAACATGGAAATCCCATAGGAATCTCACAGAAATCCCAGAGAAAGATCATAGAAATAAAATGGAAATCCCATAAGAATCTCACAGAAATCCCATTGAAAGATCATAGAAATAACATGGAAATCCCATAGGAATCTCACAGAAATCCCATAGAAAGATCATAGAAACATCATGGAAATACCTTGGAAAACCCACAGGAATCCAATAGAAATTCCATAGGAAAGATCATAGAAATACCATAAAAATCCCATAGGAATCCAATGGAAATCCCATAAGAATACCATAGAACTCCCATAGCACCCCTTCAGAAATACCATAGAAATCCTCCAGAAATATCATAGAAACATCATGGAGACCTCATAGGAATTCCATAGAAATCCAATAGTAATACCATAGAAATACCATAAAAGAAAAAAACTTTAGCAAAGGAAAAGGACAAGGAAATGGTTGAAAAAAAACATAACCTCAGGAAGCAGCTGGACACAATAGTGTACCCTCCAAACAAACCACACTATTGTGTATCAGGGTTGCTCATGGACTACCCCCTTGAAAAATTGTTTGAGTGATGTTTTTTGATTGAGTTTTAATAAGGCATCATATATTTTGGGAAACTGGGCATTTCTGAGAATTTCAAATGAAAGAAACTAAGAAAGTAATTAAGCAATTAAAAGAAAAAACTTTAGCAAAGGAAAAGGTAAAGGAAATGATTGAAAAAAATCAAAAAATCATGGCCTCAGGAAAGCAGCTGGACACAATAGTGTACCCTCCAAACAAACCACACTATTCTGTATCAGGGTTGCTCATGGACTACCCCCTTGAAAAATTGTTTGAGTGATGTTTTTTAATTGGGTTTTAATAAGGCATCATATATTTTGGGAAACTGGTCATTTCTGAGAATTTCAAATGAAAGAAACTAAGAAAGGAATTAATTAAAAGGAAAACACTTTAGCTAGCAAAGGAAAAGGTAAAGGAAATGATTGAAAAAAACAAAAAATCATGACCTCAGGAAGCAGCTGGACACAATAGTGTACCCTCCAAACAAACCACACTATTCTGTATCAGGGTTGCTCATGGACTGCCCCCTTGAAAAATTGTTTGAGTGATGTTTTTTAATTGGGTTTTAATAAGGCATCATATATTTTGGGAAACTGGTCATTTCTGAGAATTTCAAATGAAAGAAACTAAGAAAGAAATTGATTGAAAGGAAAACACTTTAGCTAGCAAAGGAAAAGGTAAAGGAAATGATTGAAAAAATCAAAAAATCATGACCTCAGGAAAGCAGCTGGACACAATAGTGTACCCTCCAAACAAACCACACTATTTTGTACCTGGATGTAATTTTCTGTGGAAGGCATCTGGAAAATTTCAATGATGGAAAATAAAAAGTAAAAGGAAAAAGCTTTAAAAAAATGAAAAAAATGAAAAATGTTTGAACAACAAAAAAAGACCAAGACACAATTGTGTATCCTGACACAATGACACAATTGTGTATCCTGATCATGACACAATTTCACAAAATAATAAAAAAATATTTTATAATTAAAACATAAAAATAATTAAAATAAAAATTATTATAATTAAAAATGAAAATAAAAAATAATTTAAAATAAAACTAAAAAATAATTTAAAATGAAATAACAAATAATTAAAGTAAAAATTATTATAATTAAAAATAAAAATAAAAAAATAATTTAAAATAAAATAAAAAAATAAATTAAAATTATTATAATTAAAAATAAAAATAAAAAATATTTTAAAATGTTAAAATAAAATAAAAAACAATTAAAAACTAAAAAAATGAAAAAAATGAAAAAAAAACTTACACCAAAATCCTGTGGACACAAAACTGTACCCTCGATCATTTCCAAAGTTTCAGAATAATTTTGAGGTCTGTGGACACAATTCAGTATCCCCACACTAATCAGGATCCAACATTATTGAAAATTGCCATTTATAGCTGATTTACCCATTAAGAAGGCTGATTTTCAATAGCTATATTAGTTTACCAGAGGGTACAGGAACATCTGATATCATCTGACCATTGTTTCACCAAACAACATGTTTTTTTGGGGGGTTTTGACTCTTCCCCCAGTCATGATGGTTACGGTATATTGAATGTATATCCCCCATGCCCCATGCAATTTATTCCAATCAAACCCACATGGGTTGTTCCTGTAACTGTGTCCTGTTTATGATTGTTTAATGTTTAGCCCACTTGAAACCACACTTTGGTTCATTCCCCTTCCGAAATTCACATTCCCGTGATTTCTCGCTGAACTCATGTTTCGCAGCCCCCACCTGAAAGAGGTTCCAGGAGTGGCGACGGCTGGGAGACTGAGCAACAGATGGAATCCCAACAGAACTGGAAATCAGTTTGTTATGGAAAACTCATGGGATTCCAAAAGAGTTACCCTTTGGTTATGACTAACAGTTCGCGAACTGGAAAATCACCATGCTATTAATAGGTAAACCATCTATAAATGGGTTATTGTCCATGGCTATGTTGAATAACCAGATGGTAGTTTAGTGGACATTCCATGAGTTAAGGCCGTTTACCAGTTATTTCTATGATTATAAATAATGGGGTTGTAATTCCATAAATGGGGTGACTTGCTGACCACTAAGTGTATGAATGTGATACTTGGTGGCTCATCCCACGGCTCGTAAGTGGCTTAGTTCACCCCAGTGATTTACATGTGATTTTTGGAGCTGGGGGAATGTAAAAACCTACCCAGTCCAAAATAGAACCACAAACATTATGTTAACATAAGTTGCAAATGATTTGCTTGCAATGGCCCGCCAAATCATCCGTTTTTTTTTTTTAGGTTGCCTCTTCCCATCCCAACTCTGAATGATGGTGAATTCAACGTCTAGTTACATAGATCTGATCTGAAATAACAGTATCTTAGGATGATATATACCCTCCGGTAAACTAACATAGCGAACTGGAAAATCAGCATTTTTTAAAAGGTAAATCAACTATAACTGGGCCATTTTCAATAGCTATGTTAAATTACCAGAGTATAGATATACTATATACTGTAGCACTTGGTAATCATAGCCTGATTTTTTTGCCTGTTTTTTGGAATTTGTGGTACTAAACAGGAGTAACATGGTTTTCACCATCTCCAATCAGGCTTGTCTCCGGTCTCGCAGAGTGTGTGGATCCTCAGCACTGCTTCTGGAGTGACCCATGCTGCGTAAGCACGAGGCTAGGAGATGCCTGTAGAGGCTTGGTCAAGTTGGCTTAGATTAAGCTATCAACTGGGAGGTGGGTACCCTCTGGTAAACTAACAGTTCGCGAATTTGAACATGGCCATAGAAGTAGTTGATGTTCCCATTCAAAATGGTGATTTTCCATAGTTATGTGGCAGTTTACCAGAGGGTATCAATCCATGAACATGCATTACCCATTGTAATGGGAGACTCTACTTGGAGGATCCATCAAAAAACCGATCGTTTGTGTGGCTTAGTACACCAGGCCTGGGGTTTGTAAGTCCCCTTTCTTCGATCCCGTCTATCTATAACTGGATTATAACTTATAACTATATAATGGTTAAGTTAGTAAACATTGTTAACCATGATATAACATCATTATTAACTACTATGTAATGGCCAATCATTAGCAATGGTTATTAACCATTAATAATTATTAGTAAGTATTCCTAACCATTGTGAATCATTGACCACTTACTACGGTCCGTGGGATGATCCCAGCATTTTTCCAGGTGAGGTCCAGCAAGGGTGCAATGCTGTTGTTGCTTCCCATCATGGGTTCCGTGGGTGTGTCCTACACATGGGGTGTACGAAAAGCGAATTTTACGTAGGGGAACTCATGATTAACCATCAAATGGTGGGCGTTTTTTTTGCCTGATTTTTGGACAAAGCTAAATAGATGAAGCAGGAACAGGGTAAAATAAAACAAGCCAAATAGATGCTTCTCATAAACTTGGGGTACCTATCACCATTGTTTCCCCTATCAACAATGACTAATAGTGTGGATGATTTTTGATGACAACTTAGGTTCCCTATGGTTCCATGAATTTAGTTGGAGGAGCATCCCAGTTAGGAACTGGTAACTGGTTGGTAACCCTGCGTAATGAAACAATATCCTCCTTTCCTGGGTTATCCGATATCCCATAACAGGAGCTTGACATATTTTGACTAGTACCTTCGACTTTTTATGGTACCAACAATGGGGCCCCAAAAAAGTTTATAAGTTGGTTCATAATCCCCAACTGTAGTTATTTTTGTACCGTAAACCGGGTTAAACCATAGTGAAATGGAGCTATGTGGCCCCCTTTCCGGGGGGCCCACTTATCATCCTCGTGGATCCGTGCAAGGCACTTCTACGGCGCTTGACCACGCCCAGCTCGCCTGGGTGGCCCCGAAAAAATCCATGGTGTCTGCTGAAAACAGCCAGCTGAGCCCCCCAAAAAGGTGGCCAAAAGGACTTGGATTCCTTCAAAATTCGCCGAAATGGGTCCATCTATCTCGGATTTCATTGGATTTCAATGGATTTCAGATACTTCAGCTCTAAACGTTTCCTTCTAAGAGTTTGGCAGGTTCCAAGAATTCAGAATCTGAGGAAAGTCACCCATTTTTCAGGCCTAAAACCCTTCCAATCTCCCACGCTTTTATATGCTTTTTATATCTTTTTTTCATCTTTTATCATTTCACAAATTCTATATTAAATCATATTAAATCATATTAAACTGAATTTCATTCAGATCTGAAAATTCTAAAGGTGACCTTGACATCAACCACTCCTCCGCCCACGGTGTCCACGATGTCCACGGTGTCCTGTTGTCTTGGCGTGCAGGGCGCGCGCTCGGCAACGATTGGAAGCCTGGAAGGCGGAGCGGGAGGCCATGGAAGGTGCCGGAGGGATGCTGATGTGGAGAGTTCACTGATAGCTATGGTTCTAACTGATAACTACTTGGTGGCTCATCCCACTTAGTGAGTGGGTTATAACCCCAGTTATAAATGGGATAAATAGGGTTAATCCACTTATAGTTGGGGTTATAACCCACTTACTAAGTGGGATGAGCCACCAAGTATGGTTCTAATTGACCAATAATTATATATTTTAACCAATATAATATATATATATATATGTATATATATATATATTATATTTGGGTAAATTAAAGCGACCGAACCCTGTTCTCCCGAAGCCTGGTTCATCATGTTTTTTATAGGGGAATCATCCGAAAAAAGCGGAACTATTCAGGTTAGATGGTTCATGAAGTATTATAATTTGCCCAGAACTATGGTTCTAACTGATAACTATGGTTCTAGAGGATAAGGATAGTTTTCCTAACTCCAATAACTGAGATATACTGGGAATTCATGGATATACAAAGTCGGGCCCCCTACTGTAGATAAGATAGCTAAGTTGGGGGCCACATAACTTCAATTTCACTATGGCTTATGGTACGCAAATAACGAACTAGTTACTGGGGATTATAAACCAACTTATAACTGGGGGGGGCATATTGTAGGTGAGTTGAGTTTAGCTTCGTGAACTATCCCCCAAAGCTCGAAGTTATTACAAAATCCTAGTGAATCCTAGTAAAATATATCGTGCTATATCGTCCTATTTCTCAGATTCTGTCTTTATGGTTAGTTTGGGTTAATGAATTATGATGATTTAACTCTATGAACAAAGAACATATGTAACATTTGGTTGGTGCGAATATAATGGAAGTTTGCTTAGGTACAAAATGAGGTCCTGGTTTACCATAGGAAAAACTGTGATTTAACTGAGAAAATGCGGATTCAATGGGAATGATATAGATATACTGATTTGTAATAGCTAAGTTGACGCACATCATAATTTGGTGAATTCTACGATTTATGATTATATATGAAGGATATTAGATTATTAGATAGCTTTTGGTTGCCTTATAATTGGCTTAACTATGATTTATGGTAGATATATCTATGATACAACGAAATGCCAATGGGTTAAGTTTTCCCCAACGTTCACATCACGGTGACCGGGTGCCCTTAAACCGGGGTGAGTAGATGGGGCAACATGGCCACCTAAATGGTTTGTTTCAACATTGAAGCACTGTTGTAACCAAACATTGATATATATATATATATAACCATGTTATAGCTAATATAGTGGTATATAAACGTGATACAATTGTAATAGTTATACCAGTAATCACTATTTATATATATATATATACTAATATATACTATAGTACCACTATATTGATATATAATCCGATTATGAATGCTTTGCGTCTGGGTTGTAACAGGGATCATAAAAACACCAGTGTGACCAAGTCTTGGTGCCCCCGTGAAAACCTGATGTTTGTTGGTCTATAAAGCCTGGAAACGAAACAACTGATATACAGGATGGGGCCCCCGTTCGATAGCCTTCAGTTGCCTTATAAGTGGCTGAATTCTATGGTTTATGGTAGATATAACTATAGTTTAATGGATAACCAACTTATAACTTGGGGGCCCCATCCTGTATATGTATATGATAAATCTTATATGAATATATAATATTAAAGAGATACAGTAAACTTCAATAGCAGTGATTTCATTGAAAAAAAATGGATATCATCAATGGGAATTTCAGGATCCTAAAATGGTGGGGTCTTATTTTGTAGGGATATTCCCTTACATAGGCTTAAAAAATAGGCCTTATATATGGTAGGTACCTCCAATTTAGGATCCTGAAATTTCCATTGATATCATGGTTAATAACTAACTAACTAATTCTCGAATCCCTTCTCCCGCGTTTGATGAAATCAGGACTGAGACCATGAAACAATGGCAAAATCATGGCAAATTCCCTACAATACATGGGGCCCCCTATGAATGGGTTAGAAACCATAGAAAAATGGGGATAGAAAACCAATGGATATTCAATGGGATTTATAGCTGATTTTTGATAGCTAAGTTGGGGGCCACATAACTCCAATTTCACTATGGTTTATGGTACTTATAACTACATATGGTTAGTGGGGATTATAAACTATAACAAACATCACTTGGGGGCCCCGCATTGTATGATTGGATGAATGAACTAATTATCATCTTCCAAAAATAGTGGGTTGTAGCCACCCCCAAAAGACACCAACAAGTTGGACATCTGTTTTTTTTTTTTGAGGTACAAATATCTCCAAGTACCATCCTGCTTTCACACTTTTCGGCATCGTTTTGAGGAGAAAAATGACCCGAATTTCTACAAATTAGGTCTGGGTTTCTAGGCATTTCGATGATTTTCTCAGCTATAAATCTCCATGTTTTTTTTCCCGGGGGATTTACCAGCCATGCGTGCCATGTTTTCTAACATGACAGCCTTGCTTCACAGCCAGGTGAATGCACCTTCAGTCCTAATACCATCTCGAGCTCCAGCCGCTTGGTTGAGAAAAATCATGTCAGAAGGGGGTCCATTTAGTGATGAGAATGATCAGATTCTGATCTTCAATTTTGATCAGATTTTAAATGTTGATAAATTTTGATCATATATTGCTGGTTCATGACAATGCTCATTACCAACCGGGGTTGCTTTCTCATATAGCTCCAGCGGATAACTTGTGGATAGGAGGCTGTACACGCTTCCATGCTCAGGTTAATCTTCCTTGAATATCTTTGAATGATAAAGTGGACCTCCTTGATTTGCTGCTGGACCCATGTCCATAAATGTCGATTGATTACCTCAGTAAGTGATAGTAAGTACATTTACCATCTGGTTATTTTACATAGCCATGGAAAATCACCATTTTTAATAGGTAAACCTCTATAAATGGGCCATCTATACCTTGGCTATGTTAGTCATAACCAGAGGGTAGATGCATTAAGTTAAGGAGGCATGCCGATCAGCCAATCTTGCGACTCAAATCTCGCCGCGCACCAGCGGCAGTTCCTAAGTGTGCTATGTGGAGATGTCCTGAGTCATGGGGGTACCCCTAGCTATCATCCATTTATAGATGGATTGTCCATTCTAAACCAACCAGCTATTGGGGTACCTCAATTTATGGAAACCCCCATATATGAAGCACATCTGAGTTTCCGTGCTTTGGTAAATCTGAGCTTTCGTCTTTTGGCCTTTTTACTGCTGTGCGCTTAGACTGTTTGATAGGTTGATCATACAGTTAATGCCCGAAATACCATTTGTATCCAGTTATAAATGGTTATTTTTATGTGTTTAACCATGTTTAACCATTTTTTCACTGGTAAATATCCATAGATATCCCATTAAACCCATATTTTGATGTTAGCTAAATCACAAAAAAAATGCCTTGTGATTGCTATTTCGGGAAGCCGATTTTTGTCGCAGCCGATTCCCTCAGGAAGTTTTCAAGTGGTTCGTGCCGGAATGACGGCGCGAACGCCTGAGAAGGTGGGGTCGCACATGGTGGACCGGGAAACGAATGGCCGGCCGTGGAAAGTGTGGAAAATCTAGGTCAACCCTTGGTTACATACAGTTATAGCTGGTTAGTAGTGATAACCAGCTATAAATCTATAAAGTACTATATTTAAACAGCTATAATAATATCTATAGTACTTTATTCTTTTGCTATAAATAGGAAAAACTACGTTCACCAGCTAAGGTTTTTCATTTTTTGTAGGGTATCTAAGATTGGCAATGAAATGAGGCTGTGAAGAAATTTTTAGAAATTTCAAATGAACATTTGTTGGGTGAAAACTGTTTAACCAATTTTTTTAAAAAATAAGCAGGTACTCAAGTGTATGTGGAGGTTTCCTAAAATGGGGGTAACCCCAAATCATCCATTTATAGATGGATGTTCCATTGTAAACCATCCAGCTATTGGGGTACCCCCATTCCAGGAAACCTCCAAATGAACATTTGTTGGGTTTTAACTTTTTCATACATTTAATTTTCCTATACATTTCCGAAGAACATTTCAAATCCATGGACGTTTCGGAAGTGAACTGGAATCTATTTCTTAATGACGCACCCATATATCAATTAGATGAAACATGGATGTACAAAAACAAGATACATATTGATTGGGTAAACCTTGATGCAGAGTATCCAATATCTCCCGTGCGAATTTTGGTGAACGCGTACAGCCCTACAGCAATGAAGCTTTAAGTTACTCATTGTTTGGCATGTGTGTGAGAGAAAAATTGAGTTTTTTATCAATGGATTCCGTGGAAGAATCCATGGGTTTCCCTATAGATTTCCGCTTCAATCCTATGATTATCTACCCTCTGGTTGTGACTAACATAGCCATGGTATAGATGGCCCATGATGGCCCATGGAAATAGATGGTTTAACTATTTTAAAATGGTGATTTCCCATGGCTATGTTAAATAACCAGAGGGTAACATTATATAATTAAAAAGGTCTACTGTTTCTACTTGACATCCTTAAACTGGGGCCCGGCCCAAGAACTTGGAAGACCGCGACGACAGAGGATGTTTCAACTCAGACTTTCGCGGCCAAATTTGATGAGACCTGGGGGTATTAAGTATTGATACACCCTGGTTCTACAAGGTGGTGCCCTCCAGTGATGTGAACGTTAGTTAATGAACCCCCATGAAAAGTATAGTTATATCTATCATAAACATCCATAAACCATAGTGAAATTGGAGTTATGTTCACCAACTTAGCCAACTATGGGGAAAATATGAGACCTTTGCTGAAGAATATCCAAAATGACTAGAAGGCAAGACTTAATTCCTATAGTTTGACCACACAGAACACGTGTTTTTACACCATAAACCATAGTTCTTGGACTTGTGTTCACCAACTTAGCGATTTCGCAAACCGGGGGCCCCACGTTTTGTAGGATGGTAGTTTGATGATGTTTCCCCATTATAAAAATTCCAGGTGTCCAGCAGCGGGTTGAACCGCCCGTTGTTCAGCTTTTCGGGAGGTCGATTCTGCACGGTCTGCGAGAAACCGGTCGCTGGAGCCGCCGCAGCTGTTTAATACAACGGGGACAACGATGATAAATGCGATCTATTTTATGGGATATAAGTTGATATAATGTTTTTTTTTTTTTTATCATCATGTCTGGGAATCTTATAATTATGATATATTTTTAACATCCCAATTATGATATATGATATAAGTTAATTAATATATATAATATACATATATATTGTTGATATGGATTTTTGTTTGATATTTTCAGTCGGGCTTGGGAGTGGGATTGGGATTAAGTCGATGATTTTTCTCGTTCATTTTCCCGGCAAATCCACTAAGAAATGGGAAAAAAACGATGATGGGACCATGTCATGTTTTGAGTTTTGGTTCCTTGAGCAAATCCAAGTGTTACTACAAGGAGGGCCCAAACCAGTTATGTTTGTTGGTTTAAAAAAAACATCTAGTCCTCTAGTTCGATACATCTACCATAAACCATAGTTAACCTAGCTATAAAACGCTATAAACCAACTTGGCTTTCTTTCTTTGGGTCACCCCACCTTCTAGCAACTGGCAAATTGATAAATTGTGCATGACCTGACCTTCCGACACCTTCCAGAACCGGGAGGTTGAACCCAGAATCTAATCATTCATTGGCCACAGGTATTGAGAAGCCGTTTGGAGCCAGGGATTATTGTCCTGAATTCGGAGCTAAAGAGCTGGTCCCCAAGATAGATAGCGTTCAGTTGCCTGAAAAAAGTGGCTGAATTAACTCTGGTTTACGGTAGATATAACGAACTATAGTATTCATGGGGCGAATCTAATCCAACTTATAACTGGGGGGCACTATCCTGTAGAGTGATTGACCCACATATTTTCACCACACACATCTCTTTTTCACATTTACTGATGGCTCCAATTGCCGAATTGCCGAATTGGTACATTTGCCAAATGGCCATACTGATAGACACGATGCCAAATGGTTTCTACCCTCTGCTAACTTAAGTAAGCTATGGAAAATTGCCCATCTGTAGAGGATTTATTTGGCGATTTTTCGTTGCCATGTCAAATTACCAGAGCGTAAACCACACATTGTCATTTGGGTTTGAAAATAACATCAACATCCCATTGTGTAGTACCTCATTTCCCCTAATTCAAATGCCCATCAATTGAAGGGTAAATCCCCCATTTTCAGGCACACCCAGTTTGGATACATTATATATCAAATTATATCACCACTTAAAACGGCTGTGATACCCACCAGCATCGTTTTCAACGATATTTCAAACCCAAACATCGCCATTTTGACCGCAGATATCATTGTGAAACAGTGCCTTTCTACGCTCCGACCATCAGTTGTGGCTTGCTGGAAAAAGCCACCATGGAACAATTGGGGGATGTTCCAGCTGGCCATGTTTGATGACATCCTATGAAGTCCCATCGAATCCCATTAAATCCAATTAAGTCCAATTTTAAATAGATGATTTTTATAGTTTTTTATATTCAAAGCTCCATTTTGAGCGGATTTTCCATTTTTTCCATTGCCACGACATGTGATCAGCCGCTAGCGCACTTTTCAGGAGCCAAGTTTCAGCCCCGCCACCAACCGGGTGCCCGAGCGGATGAGGAGCAGGGGAACCTACTGACCGTTGCTACAGGGAGTTGGCTACGGGTCTTCTGGGATGATCAAGAAGTGGTGGATCCTCAAGCTCGCTGGTTCATTTTTTTCATGGAAAATCCGTTTTTCAATAACATGGATGATTTTCCTGGGGGAAGTAGTCCCATGATGTCTGCTTGGTGGCGAACTACCCACGGCTCGTGGTTGTGGGTTAGTGAACTACCCAGTTTTTTGAGTGGATTAACCCGCTCCAAAAATCCCATGTCAAACACTGGGGTTATAACCCACTTACTAAGTGGGATGAGCCACCTCCATAGTCACCATAAACCCCAACAGTTTTGGTTCCTGAGATCCTCCAGCTGGGATACCATTTTTTCATGGAGCTTTAAGCATCAAGAACTAGGGATTTAATGGGATTTAATGGGATTTGATGGTGATTTAATGGGATTTCATGGGATATCATGGGATTCACTCTGATCTACGGCTATTTGTTGAGGATTTTTTCAAACACTTTTCGAGCTGGGAAATCCACCCTTTTTTTTAAATGGGCCCCTTGTGGGTGTCTTAGTGGGAAAATCACCCTCTGGTTATGACTAACATAGCCATGGTATAGATGGCCCATAGAAATAGATGATTTACATATTAATAGCATGGTGATTTTCCAGTTCGCCATGTTAAATAACCAGAGGGTATGTGTTTTTTTCTGTAAATGTGGAACTTACCATTGCCAAGTTTGATATTTGGGTTTTATTTTCAGCGTCCTGTTTGGATGGGAGGAATTCATCTTGTGGATCCTCATGAAAACAATCTGCAGGTGGTAAGAATTTTCGAAAAATCCGATTAAACCTCGACCAACTAATAATGAGATGTAACCAGCAAGAAAAAACACATTCCCTCTTGCAAAGAGACCTCGCCCACGTCAGAATATATTAAAAAAACACACACGCGATTTGTCATTGCCAACCGGCCCCTTCCGATACGCAAGAACAAGACAGAGATAGGATCATTGATTGGCTGTTAGGTCACGCTTGCACCACGAAGGGAAAGTTTCTTCATGCTTCGCACAAAAGTCCAAGAAGACACGATTTCAAGGATTTCAAGGCTGCATCGCTGCTGGTCCACCAAGACATTTTGGAAGCGGTCTGAAAAATTACAGAGAAAGAATTTGCTCCCCTCACTGGACCGCGGACACGACAGTTCTACAGGACACCAGCGGCAAACCATTTGGCATTGAAGCGACATGGAAGAACATCAAGGATCTTCGAGTTCAGCAAAAATCTTGAAGGACTACAAGCTCCAAAGGTAGAGGTGTGCAGCCTCAGCAGGTACCATAAGTTTTTGCAGTCTATTCTGATCAATTCTTTAGGATGGTTAGTAAGGATCAATGGCCACCTACTGACTAGCTATACGTCAACTGGGATCATGAAATCACATGAAATCAAGATTTATCAAGAACTAATGTCAATAGGATAACTTAAATTCCATGTTATGTTCACAGTCTGTTCATCCAAAACTATCCCATAAATGTGAAGATTGCGACCTTGAGCATCCAATACAACCCCCAACGTTGGACAGAATTTCCTAAAATAGTTGTATAAGCATAACCATTTCCTATTTATAAACGTTGTATAACCATTGGATCCTTTTCACCTTTCAGAAACTCTTCGTACTGTTATCCGCAGCCCCAAAAAGATGCCAAGTGTTGAAGTTTCCATGGTTACTTTGAGTTTCTTTTTTTCCCGTCTATTTTCCCATATAATATATATATATATAATATACACATACATATACACATGACATATACATCTATAAAAAGAATATATTCCAGCTTTCCACTTCTGAATCGACCCTGGTTCCGCCAAGCGCTCGTTCGCCCAGGTGCCAAAGCCTATCTGCAGCAGAGCGTCTTCCGCAGCCTCGGCCGAATTCTTCGTCGGGATTCGATGTGGAGAAATGTGATGAATTTCCAATGTGGAGAACTACGCCACGCCATATATTTTAATGGAGATGATGATCCAAGTTGACGGTTAAAAATGTATACTTGGAGATGATGATCCGTATATTTCCAATGGGGAGATTCTGAGATGATGGTTTAACACATGTTAAACTTAGTTTTTCCAGATCCAACCAACAGATATACACATTGTTGGGGATAAATGGTATACCATGGGGATATATCACAAGTCATCCATTTAAAACAATTCCATGGGGATACACATTGTTTCAAAAACTTGTGATATCCAACAGAGGCGTATGGTCCAAAGGTGGGATACTGGGTGTCCCCGGGATGGGATTCTGATGGTGATTGTTGTCAAACTATGGTGTGGAGCCGCTAAGCGCCTCTGGTAAACATACAAAAAACGACGGAAAATCATGGAAAATCACAATTTTTAATAGCTATATCAACATTATCAACTGTAAATTGCCATGGCTTCAAGTTCGCAAACTGTTAGTCATTACCAGAGAAATTGCCATGGCTTCAATACCAGAGGGTAAGTGGTGTAAAAATCATCGCAACCAAACTGGCTGCGACTTCGGAGCTGCGACGTCAAACGGAGCTGCTTCGGGACGAGCAGCTGGTTGTGATGTCTTCGTTGTTCGTTTTTTCCCATTCGGATTTGAAAGAATGGTCCAAAGAATGATCCACATGCTTTCCATTACCCATAGGATCCATGGTGCTGCTATACAAGGAGGGGCCACAAGTACAACACTGGCTCATGCTGCCGAATCAGGCCCTTTTTCTGTCCCCCACGAGTGTCTGCGGTGGGCCACAAACCTGAGCTGCAGAAATGGAAGCAACAAGGCGGAGAGATATATGCAGAAAGCACCGGCAGAAACAAAGGCAATGAAATGCAATCAGAGGCAGAGGGAAAGAAGTCATACCATCATCCTCCCCCATGCCCCTCTAAATCAATGTTGTTTTTCGCAAACTGGAGACTTGCTGGCATCCAAATATAGTACAGCGTCACTGCCGCGGATCCAGGTCCAATGAAACAATCAACTTTGATTTCGGGGCGAGGGGTTTTTATATGGGGCTGGGTACTTTCTATGTTGTCGGGAGAAACATGCAAAACGGATGGACCAGGGACATCGGCTCCTTTAACATTTAATTAGGTGCAGTCAGCACACAGCTAGACACTCGGGAATCCTGCAGCAAGAAATTTTGCTACATTTTTCCCTCCAGAGAGTATGAACATGGTGAAGCAACATGGACATGCCGGGATGTCCTTCAAATTTTCGATTCTATGCTGGAAACGGTAAATGGTCAGTCTGGACCGGAGCATCAGCAACTCACTCTCGGACCAGCACCCTTTCGGCACAAACAACGATTGCCAGTTACATGTGAGAAAAGTGGGTTGTGTCGGTCGAAAATCCAAATGGCCACTGTACAAGTTCAATGGCCGATTGATGCGTAGCATCGCACTTTCCAACCATAATAAGGTACTGCTGACATCCAAGGCTCCATGGTCAGGTCTCCAATCATCTAAAATGACCACTTGGGACTGCGGCAAATCTAAGAGAGGATACGACCCTCGAGCGGGACAGGCGAACACCTCGGCTGCTCTGAGGAGGGCACATCAACGTCTGGCCGTCCAAAAAGGGGGAGGCCAAGAACAAGGAAATAATGTCTACCATGTTAAGAATGCATGGCGAGAGTTGGGTATTGTTGGTCCCCATGGTTACAGGTTGATAGATCTCGATGGTACCAAGGCGTGAAAATCCCGTTACAAGAATCAATTCCCAGTTACTGGACTCGTCTCGGGCATAAACAAATATGTGCATAGTACTTGAGCCCCCCCGGGGGGGCAGAAACTTGTCCGCAAGTGGATCTTTTTAAAAAATATGATCATTGGGAAACGGGTGAGGGTCAGAAACCATGTGATGTGAAAGCGGTAGCCAAGGCACGCGCTCGAAAATTTCACGCAATGGCTTCAAAATGAAGCTTTTGCCCTCGTTTCCGGAACCTGTGAAGCATACTGCATCTCCCTTCTTCTGCATGCCCAGCATGAGGGCCTGACGCAAATGTTGGCAAAGCTTCCCCTCAGCAAGCAGCAACCACAAGCAAGCCAAGGGGCCGCTGCGTGTAGAGCTCGAGGTCGCTGTAGGCACCTGCACAGGGCGACAATGGCAGGAAAAGAAACGAGGGGAGAAACAGGGGACAGATACAAGAAGACAGGGGCAAAGACCACGAGGAGGACAAGACACAAACGAAAGAAACGCAGGCGCCCTAGCCACGGCCAGCCGCAAAACCCAATGCCAAATCTCATCTACTTGCAAACTTAGGAAGAAAATCTAGCCAACAAGTGCCAATATGATGTGAACCCTCCCTCAAGGTGATGGTGCTGAAGCCGATGGCCTCTGCCATAGCAACCCACATCCACCAAGCTGCCGCATCCACCACAGCCGCCGCATCCACGAGCAACCGCCACAGCCAGCAGCAGCCGCCACAGCCGCTGCATCCACGAGCAGCCGCCATAGCCAGCAGCAGGCGCCACAGCCGCCACAGCCGCCACAGCCGCCAGCAGCCGAGCTGCCGCCACATCCGGCAATATGCTGAAAATTGTGTGCTGCGATGATATAAGGATGAGGCTCCGGGAGGTGAGTGTCAATTTGCGTGGTGCAATCCTAATGTAAATTGGAGCAATCAGGGTAAGGGGTAGCGAAATAAGGGTAAGACTTCCAGAGTGCAATCCCAATGTAAGTGAAGCAAATAAGGTTAAGGATTCGAAAAATACAGGGAAGACTTCCGGAGTGCAATCCTAATGGAATTGGAGCAAATAAGGTTAAGAACTTGGAAATTCACAATCAAAAGAATTAGATGATTCTATTCATTTTCTTATTTTGTGGACTTTCTTAACCTTATTTTGCTCCGTGCCTATAGGATTTCCCCAACAAGCTCCTAACAGTATTTTGAGATGTCTTAACCTTATTTGGCTCCGTGCCTATGGGATTTGCTCAACAAGCTCCTAACAGTATTTTGAAATGTTTTAACTTTATTTTGCTCCGTGTCTATAGGATTTGGCTCCAAAATCTGTTCTCCACACCAAGGGTAAAATGGCAATGGCGGAACGTTTGATCAGCTCAAACCGCATGGCCATGAGAATTCTGACTTTGCCAGAGGCCGCAAAAGATAAAACACCCAAAGTGATTTCGGCACATGAAATTGGGATTGGCGAAGGATTCAACATGGGAACCTTTGAACCTTTGAACCTGATGCCTTGATTGAATTCACATTTGTCTCTCCTTGCAACATTTTCGAACGTAACACTCCCTGACATGTCGCCCTTGGCTTTCCAAACAGTCACTTTGATGACCCAATAAGCGGCTTTTTTCAAACAGGCGCAAGGATGTTGACTTCAACGCCTTCGGCGTATGCATCCGCATAGCTCACCTTCTGCTTTTGAAGAAAATGGGGACGATTTCTGCTGCAGCTCAACCGCATCCTTTTCGGAAGCATGAATGCTGTAACCTCACTCAGCTGCACGGCGAGCAATGAGCCAAGCCAGGTCACCCGTCGTTAAGCCTTGGGCTTTTTTCATGAGACGAGATCTGCGGCGAACCTGGCAAGAAAGATATTGACAGGCGCGCATGCAGTCACATGGCCAACGTTTGTTGACATGCATCAACCCTGGCAAGCTCAGGGCTCATGTCCCCCACAAGAGTGAGAATTTGACTGCACCTGCCTCCTTGCGAATCTCTTTGGTCGATTCTTTCAGCTGCTGCTTCAGCACGGCCCTTGCTGCGCGTAAGGCTGGCAACTGGTCTTGTCCACGAGTGAGTGGTGCAGCTCCAGCTGGCACTGCGGCAGCTGGTGCAGTGGCAGCTGCATCATCCGACATGGTAAAAAGAGAAGTAGCTGAACCACGGTGGGTTCCAAACGCTTGAGGCTTTTGTAGCAAAAAGGCTGCAGAACCCATTGGTCATCCCAGCTGCCCTGATGCATTTCCTGTACCATCTGCGTTGCATGTGAAGATGTTTGGGTAGTTTTCTGGTAAAAGTATCAAGAAACAGTTTATAAATATGTATTATGTGAACCTGTAGTGTTTATACTATGACAAGCACGGCTTGGAACCATCACTGATACAGGGCCTACATTTCCAGCCCCCTAAAATGAAACCTTGGAAGCTTCAAGGCCATGGGCCCTCACAGTGTCACACTTGCTGCTCTCCGGTTGCATCTGCCTTTTTGCAACAGCAGATCTGGACTTCAACACCTTTGGTGTTATCAGAACAAACATGCATCCGCATAGCTCATCTTTCGCCTTTTAGGCCAAATGAGAGCCATCTCTGCCGGAGTGGGTTTGGCAGGAAGCGGTAAGGACACTGGATTCTGCATGAAATTTCGCAAGGCGGAATGCAACTTTGTCACATCTCGCCCGCACCCAACGCTTTCGAAAGCGTGGGCCCATTGTCTGCTGGCGAAAAATTCTCGAGGAGCTTGACCCAGTTGCCACAGAAACTCAAGCTGCTGCGGTTCACCGCCTTGGGCGGTGCGCCGCAGCTGCTGGTTTTTTCTTTTTATCCAATGCTTGAATGCACTGAAAGCACTGGTGTCTAGCGGCTGTAGCAGGCCAGTGCTGGAAGCTGGCACAAAAAGAAGCTGAAAACCTTTGCTTTTGGCAAAAGACATCAACCTTTTAGGTAGATGAGGAGATGCTGTGTCCAAAACGAGTATTGGTTTAACCATTGGAAGCCAAGGCTGGAGCGCCTCTCTCACATCTGCCAAAATTCGGATCATGCAATCTGTTGTCACCCAAGAAGATTTTCTGCGAAGAAGCCGCAACCTCGTCGGTGGCAGCGCTGCAAAACCTTTGGCGACAGTCTGGGGAAGCCTCTTCTCGCTGCAAACCAGGAAGTGCGGCAGCACCGCTTGAATGCCCGGATGACTGCAAAGCAAGGCCCCGTATGTGTAGGCGATCCTCCGCCGACTTTTGGGGACCGGCATTTGTGGACCCCCTGGCACGGGGTAAGACTTCCAGTCATTCACCACGCAACCTTTCGGACATGGTGGACAGCAAGGAACAGAAGTTTCATCGAAGTTGATCCAAACCAGTTCCTGGTGGCCAAATTTCTCGGTCACATAGGCAATGGATCTCCAGAACGCCTTCACCTGGCAAAACGAAGATTCGGGTCTCAAAAAAGTGGCAAACAAGACTTTAAAAAATGGCTCAAGTACAATGTTTTGGGGCCCTAGAAAAGCGACCCATTTGTGTCCCAAAAAGCGGCCCCAGAAACCAGGGATGCTTTCATTTTCAACCAAAAAAGGGTTCCAAAAAAGCGACCCGGCTTTTTTGCCCATTCTTGCCTTGTCCCGCAAAATGCTGGGATCCACTGTGTCAGCTGACCGCAGGCATGCCCTGCGAACACCCCACCGAGCCCGCCAACGAGCAGCCCATTTGTTAACAGTCCTGCGGCGAGGCTGTCCACAAGGTTCCACCTGAAGCGCCTTGTTCTCATAGTAATGAAACACATCTGCCGCTGATGGTGCCACGCCTTGAGAAAGGTTTTGACGCTTCACCCAACACCAAGCATCGTGTTCCAGGAGGAACTGCCGTGCAAACTTTCGGGCAGGTCCCCAAAGTGCTGAGCCTTCATCATGTAACATCAAAAAGTCCTCCCAATTGTGGTTACGAAAGAGAGCCCTGACAAAATCTGATGTTGGAAATGCTGCAGAACATTGGGGCAATCGGGACAGCCGCTGTGCCGCTCGCAGAGCCAAACTCAAATCCCAGTTTGACAAAGCATAGACGGCCAAAACTTTTCGCTCAGAGTGGCAAGAAAGGCCGCCTTTGAGCAGCGAGGCAGCTTCTCTGCGAGATTGCTGCTGGCAATTTCGTATGTGCCTTTGGTTCAGCAGAAGGGCTGCTCGGAGTTCTGTCACCTTCTTCTCTGCCAAGCAGGCCACGGCTTCGGCGGCTACTGACATGAGTAAAGGATCTACTGAAACTGTCTGGCTGAAGGTTTTGCTATACCTATATGATATGTATTGTAGCATGAGTTTACATGGCTTGTCTCCTGTTGCTATCTATTTTTGAACCTGCTTTGAGAACAATAGGTACGCCGTCTTCTACAACCCTGCTGCTTTGAACCATTCTGATTCATACAGCCAGAGCAGAGCTGCATTTTGAAACATGACAACAGTGGGCCCAGCACACCAAACGCTCAATAGCATGCCAACCCTGCCAACCATGGCTATGACATAAGAGGAATTGTTGGAAACAAAAACACTTGAGGAATGAACTCTAGTGACTGCAAATGAATCGGAAATCGGTGGCACCCCTGGCTGCAACTACAGTGATGTAGAGACAGAGACACACACACAGTGTCACACCTGCTGCTCTCCGGTTGCATCTGCCTTTTTGCAACAGCAGATCTGGACTTCAACACCTTTGGTGTTATCAGAACAAACATGCATCCGCATAGCTCATCTTTCGCCTTTTAGGCCAAATGAGAGCCATCTCTGCCGGAGTGGGTTTGGCAGGAAGCGGTAAGGACACTGGATTCTGCATGAAATTTCGCAAGGCGGAATGCAACTTTGTCACATCTCGCCCGCACCCAACGCTTTCGAAAGCGTGGGCCCATTGTCTGCTGGCGAAAAATTCTCGAGGAGCTTGACCCAGTTGCCACAGTGCGGTTCACCGCCTTGGGCGGTGCGCCGCAGCTGCTGGTTTTTTCTTTTTATCCAATGCTTGAATGCACTGAAAGCACTGGTGTCTAGCGGCTGTAGCAGGCCAGTGCTGGAAGCTGGCACAAAAAGAAGCTGAAAACCTTTCCTTTTGGCAAAAGACATCAACCTTTTAGGTAGATGAGGAGATGCTGTGTCCAAAACGAGTATTGGTTTAACCATTGGAAGCCAAGGCTGGAGCGCCTCTCTCACATCTGCCAAAATTCGGATCATGCAATCTGTTGTCACCCAAGAAGATTTTCTGCGAAGAAGCCGCAACCTCGTCGGTGGCAGCGCTGCAAAACCTTTGGCGACAGTCTGGGGAAGCCTCTTCTCGCTGCAAACCAGGAAGTGCGGCAGCACCGCTTGAATGCCCGGATGACTGCAAAGCAAGGCCCCGTATGTGTAGGCGATCCTCCGCCGACTTTTGGGGACCGGCATTTGTGGACCCCCTGGCACGGGGTAAGACTTCCAGTCATTCACCACGCAACCTTTCGGACATGGTGGACAGCAAGGAACAGAAGTTTCATCGAAGTTGATCCAAACCAGTTCCTGGTGGCCAAATTTCTCGGCCACATAGGCAATGGATCTCCAGAACGCCTTCACCTGGCAACAAAACGAAGATTCGGGTCTCAAAAAAGTGGCAAACAAGACTTTAAAACATGGCTCAAGTACAATGTTTTGGGGCCCTAGAAAAGCGACCCATTTGTGTCCCAAAAAGCGGCCCCAGAAACCAGGGATGCTTGCATTTTCAACCAAAAAAGGGTTGCAAAAAAGCGACCCGGCTTTTTTGCCCATTCTTGCCTTGTCCCGCAAAATGCTGGGATCCACTGTGTCAGCTGACCGCAGGCATGCCCTGCGAACACCCCACCGAGCCCGCCAACGAGCAGCCCATTTGTTAACAGTCCTGCGGCGAGGCTGTCCACAAGGTTCCACCTGAAGCGCCTTGTTCTCATAGTAATGAAACACATCTGCCGCTGATGGTGCCACGCCTTGAGAAAGGTTTTGACGCTTCACCCAACACCAAGCATCGTGTTCCAGAAGGAACTGCCGTGCAAACTTTCGGGCAGGTCCCCAAAGTGCGGAGCCTTCATCATGTAACATCAAGAAGTCCTCCCAACTGTGGTTACGAAAGAGAGCCCTGACAAAATCTGATGTTGGAAATGCTGCAGAACAGTGGGGCAATCGGGACAGCCGCTGTGCCGCTCGCAGAGCCAAACTCAAATCCCAGTTTGACAAAGCATAGACGGCCAAAACTTTTCGCTCAGAGTGGCAAGAAAGGCCGCCTTTGAGCAGCGAGGCAGCTTCTCTGCGAGATTGCTGCTGGCAATTTCGTATGTGCTTTTGGTTCAGCAGAAGGGCTGCTCGGAGTTCTGTCACCTTCTTCTCTGCCAAGCAGGCCACGGCTTCGGCGGCTACTGACATGAGTAAAGGATCTACTGAAACTGTCTGGCTGATGGAGCTTCTGCTATACCTATATGATATGTCTTGTAGCATGAGTTTACATGGCTTGTCTCCTGTTGCTATCTATTTTTGAACCTGCTTTGAGAACAATAGGTACGCCGTCTTCTACAACCCTGCTGCTTTGAACCATTCTGATTCATACAGCCAGAGCAGAGCTGCATTTTGAAACATGACAACAGTGGGCCCAGCACACCAAACGCTCAATAGCATGCCAACCCTGCCAACCATGGCTATGACATAAGAGGAATTGCTGGAAACAAAAACACTTGAAGCATGAACTGTAGTGACTGCAAATGAATCTGAAATCGGTGGCACCCCTGGCTGCAACTACAGTGATGTAGAGACAGAGACACACACACACAAGGAGGGGCCACAAGTACAACACTGGCTCATGCTGCCGAATCAGGCCCTTTTTCTGTCCCCCACGAGTGTCTGCGGTGGGCCACAAACCTGAGCTGCAGAAATGGAAGCAACAAGGCGGAGAGATATATGCAGAAAGCACCGGCAGAAACAAAGGCAATGAAATGCAATCAGAGGCAGAGGGAAAGAAGTCATACCATCATCCTCCCCCATGCCCCTCTAAATCAATGTTGTTTTTCGCAAACTGGAGACTTGCTGGCATCCAAATATAGTACAGCGTCACTGCCGCGGATCCAGGTCCAATGAAACAATCAACTTTGATTTCGGGGCGAGGGGTTTTTATATGGGGCTGGGTACTTTCTATGTTGTCGGGAGAAACATGCAAAACGGATGGACCAGGGACATCGGCTCCTTTAACATTTAATTAGGTGCAGTCAGCACACAGCTAGACACTCGGGAATCCTGCAGCAAGAAATTTTGCTACATTTTTCCCTCCAGAGAGTATGAACATGGTGAAGCAACATGGACATGCCGGGATGTCCTTCAAATTTTCGATTCTATGCTGGAAACGGTAAATGGTCAGTCTGGACCGGAGCATCAGCAACTCACTCTCGGACCAGCACCCTTTCGGCACAAACAACGATTGCCAGTTACATGTGAGAAAAGTGGGTTGTGTCGGTCGAAAATCCAAATGGCCACTGTACAAGTTCAATGGCCGATTGATGCGTAGCATCGCACTTTCCAACCATAATAAGGTACTGCTGACATCCAAGGCTCCATGGTCAGGTCTCCAATCATCTAAAATGACCACTTGGGACTGCGGCAAATCTAAGAGAGGATACGACCCTCGAGCGGGACAGGCGAACACCTCGGCTGCTCTGAGGAGGGCACATCAACGTCTGGCCGTCCAAAAAGGGGGAGGCCAAGAACAAGGAAATAATGTCTACCATGTTAAGAATGCATGGCGAGAGTTGGGTATTGTTGGTCCCCATGGTTACAGGTTGATAGATCTCGATGGTACCAAGGCGTGAAAATCCCGTTACAAGAATCAATTCCCAGTTACTGGACTCGTCTCGGGCATAAACAAATATGTGCATAGTACTTGAGCCCCCCCGGGGGGGGCAGAAACTTGTCCGCAAGTGGATCTTTTTAAAAAATATGATCATTGGGAAACGGGTGAGGGTCAGAAACCATGTGATGTGAAAGCGGTAGCCAAGGCACGCGCTCGAAAATTTCACGCAATGGCTTCAAAATGAAGCTTTTGCCCTCGTTTCCGGAACCTGTGAAGCATACTGCATCTCCCTTCTTCTGCATGCCCAGCATGAGGGCCTGACGCAAATGTTGGCAAAGCTTCCCCTCAGCAAGCAGCAACCACAAGCAAGCCAAGGGGCCGCTGCGTGTAGAGCTCGAGGTCGCTGTAGGCACCTGCACAGGGCGACAATGGCAGGAAAAGAAACGAGGGGAGAAACAGGGGACAGATACAAGAAGACAGGGGCAAAGACCACGAGGAGGACAAGACACAAACGAAAGAAACGCAGGCGCCCTAGCCACGGCCAGCCGCAAAACCCAATGCCAAATCTCATCTACTTGCAAACTTAGGAAGAAAATCTAGCCAACAAGTGCCAATATGATGTGAACCCTCCCTCAAGGTGATGGTGCTGAAGCCGATGGCCTCTGCCATAGCAACCCACATCCACCAAGCTGCCGCATCCACCACAGCCGCCGCATCCACGAGCAACCGCCACAGCCAGCAGCAGCCGCCACAGCCGCTGCATCCACGAGCAGCCGCCATAGCCAGCAGCAGGCGCCACAGCCGCCACAGCCGCCAGCAGCCGAGCTGCCGCCACATCCGGCAATATGCTGAAAATTGTGTGCTGAGATGATATAAGGATGAGGCTCCGGGAGGTGAGTGTCAATTTGCGTGGTGCAATCCTAATGTAAATTGGAGCAATCAGGGTAAGGGGTAGCGAAATAAGGGTAAGACTTCCAGAGTGCAATCCCAATGTAAGTGAAGCAAATAAGGTTAAGGATTCGAAAAATACAGGGAAGACTTCCGGAGTGCAATCCTAATGGAATTGGAGCAAATAAGGTTAAGAACTTGGAAATTCACAATCAAAAGAATTAGATGATTCTATTCATTTTCTTATTTTGTGGACTTTCTTAACCTTATTTTGCTCCGTGCCTATAGGATTTCCCCAACAAGCTCCTAACAGTATTTTGAGATGTCTTAACCTTATTTGGCTCCGTGCCTATGGGATTTGCTCAACAAGCTCCTAACAGTATTTTGAAATGTTTTAACTTTATTTTGCTCCGTGTTTATAGGATTTGGCTCCAAAATCTGTTCTCCACACCAAGGGTAAAATGGCAATGGCGGAACGTTTGATCAGCTCAAACCGCATGGCCATGAGAATTCTGACTTTGCCAGAGGCCGCAAAAGATAAAACACCCAAAGTGATTTCGGCACATGAAATTGGGATTGGCGAAGGATTCAACATGGGAACCTTTGAACCTTTGAACCTGATGCCTTGATTGAATTCACATTTGTCTCTCCTTGCAACATTTTCGAACGTAACACTCCCTGACATGTCGCCCTTGGCTTTCCAAACAGTCACTTTGATGACCCAGTAAGCGGCTTTTTTCAAACAGGAGCAAGGATCTTGACTTCGACGCCTTCGGCGTATGCATCCGCATAGCTCACCTTCTGCTTTTGAAGAAAATGAGGACGATTTCTGCTGCAGCACAACCGCATCCTTTTCGGAAGCATGAATGCTGTAACCTCACTCAGCTGCACGGCGAGCAATGAGCCAAGCCAGGTCACCCGTCGTTAAGCCTTGGGCTTTTTTCATGAGACGAGATCTGCGGCGAACCTGGCAAGAAAGATATTGACAGGCGCGCATGCAGTCACATGGCCAACGTTTGTTGACATGCATCAACCCTGGCAAGCTCAGGGCTCATGTCTCACACAAGAATGAGAATTTGAGTGGCACCTGCCTCCTTGCGAATCTCTTTGGTCGATTCTTTCAGCTGCTGCTTCAGCACCCCCCTTGCTGTGCGTAGGGCTGGCAACTGGTCTTGTCCACGAGTGAGTGGTGCAGCTCCAGCTGGCACTGCGGCAGCTGGCGGAGTGGCAGCTGCATCATCCGACATGGTAAAAAGAGAAGTAGCTGAACCACGGTGGGTTCCAAACGCTTGAGGCTGTTGTGGCAAAAAGGCTGCAGAACCCATTGGTCATCCTAGCTGCCCTGATGCATTTCCTGTACCATCTGCGTTGCATGTGAAGATGTTTGGGTAGTTTTCTGGTAAAAGTATCAAGAAACAGTTTATAAATATATATTATGTGAACCTGTAATGTTTATATTATGACAAGCTCGGCTTGGAACCATCACTGATACAGGGCCTACATTTCCAGCCCCCTAAAATGAAACCTTGGAAGCTTCAAGGCCATGGGCCCTCACAGTATATGGATATATATATGGTAACATTTACCATCAATATATCCCAAATGTTAGCATATATACCATAGATGGATCCTATGGGTTATATAAATTTTGATGCTTTTAATCACAAACACATTCGAAAGACATAATTTCTCAAGAAACATATATCTGGGTAAATTACAACGAGCTCACTGTTCACCCTCACTGGAATAATGGTTTATTTTAGGGAAATCATCCCCATTCATGGCATCAAATGGCCGCAAGATTCAGGTTAGTGAAATATGATAATTTACCCAGACATATATATATATATATACTGTAGTGGAATAGCATCCTTTTTTGGGGTTTCCAGTTTCCAACCCGTAGGGGTACCTCCATGGCAGGCCGGTTATCTCAGAACCTCGGCAGATGGCGGAAGGTTGGTTTTCAGAACGGGATTCCCGGCTGGATTATGAAGAATCCTCAATATATGAAGGGTAGGTGTTAATTCCCCGAACTAATCATCAACCTATGACAAATCAAAGAATTGGCAGATGTGAAACTTCAATATCTAAGAACTGCCCTTCCTATCCTTCCTAATATCCTAATATGAAAGATCCAATGAAGTTCCACCATTGAAGTAGGATATCCTAATATTGATTCTCAGAACTTCCTAATATCCTATATGATGAAAGGAGTAGCAATTAGCAGTGGTCAATCCACATGGAGAGACATCGTCATCCATCCATATCCTTTCCCGTAATGGGAAAGTGGTCCAATTCATAGCTGATTAGCTGATGATACCCCCAGCTGATCCCCATAGTCATTAAATTTTATCCATTTATAAGCATTTATAACCATGAAAAAAACCATGTATAGCCATTATAGAAATTAACCATATTTATATCTGGTTGGTGGTGACTGGAACCATGGAATTTTGAATGACTTTCCATATATTTTGGGAATAAGGTGAACAACTGACGAACTCATATTTTTCAGAGGGGTTCAAACCACCAACCAGATGGTGATGTTGGATAGCTATGCTAGATGACGAAAGGGTAATATAATTCATAGTATAAACCGTATTAATGGAATGCAATTCCATCAGCCAGCAGTGTTGGTGCCCACCAGGGTATCAGGTTTTGACCCATACCCGTATCAATGAGTCAACCTATCTAAATTGTTACTTGTTTGAAAATGATGATACACGATTTATTTTTTCTATCTTATTATTCATGATGGCTAGATGTATACAGTATATAAATTTAAATGATTTAACATATCTATGCTGGCTGACTACTTACGAAGGTTCCATGCTTACATATGCTTACTATGTGCGAACCAAGTGTAAGGCTTTTCCCACAAATATGTCCGCTATGTTTCAAGCTGATCCCGTAAAAATCGTCGCAAGTTTTTCGTCGCCGACCTTCTGCCATCTCCCAAGCATCGATCTGAGAACTTCCAAGAACTCATTTTTTTCGATGCGATAGATGGTGGGTAAAAATAGTAACATATATACTCACTAGATCAATCACATACCATGGAACAGTGGGGTGATTAGATCATATTAGATCAGACCTAGGTTTCATAAATTTATCCGGTGATATGGGTATGGGTCAATACCTATAGATACATTTTAGTGGGATGAACATCCATTTACCAGCAATTTTGGGGTTCACTAGGTACCAGGGTTTTGACCCATCCCCATATACAGTATATGGGGGGTAAAATCACTTCGACCAATTCGACCAATTTGGCGTTCTATCCCTGGCCGTTTCTGGATCATCGTCTCAGGCCGGTGACACCGCGCAGAGACCGAACTTCAGAGGTTCCGAACGGTGGGTGGAACTGCAGGGTGGTGCCCCAGTTCGTTAGCTAAGTTGGTGAACATAAGTCCAATAACTATGGTTTATAGGTGATATATCTATAGTAAATGGGGTTTATAAACCAATTTATAACGTTTGGGGGGCACCACCTTGTATTAAATGATATGCAATCGGGGGCCAAGGAGATTACTTGAATTTCCCAACCACATGATAGTTTTAAAAGCTGGAAGCAGGATAGTTTTGCCGTTTTGAAAAAATCCAGGATTCAAAATCAACATGAAGGTGATATAGCCAACTACAATTAACTTAATCTAGGATAATTATTCATAGGGGCTATTCATAGGTTTTCCATGGTTTTCCATAGGTTTTCCTTTCACACTTGATGAATTTTCAGGCTCATCCGTGACCAGCCAATGGCTCCAATTACTAGTTGCTATAATTTACTGTACTACTAGTTCCTGTACTTGCTAGTTACTGTATTTGTAGTTGCCATAATTGCTACATGCTAATCACTAATTACTATACTTGCTAGGTGTTGGAAATGGTCTTTACTGCGGGTGCCTCTGTGGGAAATACTGGCGACTTTAATTTCCAGCTTCAATGATTGCCAGTTGCTACAACTGCCAAGTGCTAGCTACTAGATGTTACAAGTGCTAGTTGCAAAACTTGCCAGTTACTACACTTGCTAAGTTCACTCGCTGGTTACTACAGCTGCAAAGTGCTAATTGGGGTCACTTACTATGCTTGCTAGTTACTTTATGTTTCTTCAACTTGTAGTTACTACAAATGCTAAGTGCTGAATACTGGTTACTATAGTTGCTAGTTTCTAAAGCTGTCTATTGCTAAGTACCATCTCCTTTTGCTACTAATATCGCTCATTACTAGTTGCTCTAGTTGAAACTCGGGCCCCCTAGGTATAGGTTGGTTTATAAAGATCATGAACTATAGTTATAAGTTATAAGATGCTATAAGTTATAAGCATCATACACCTTCATAAACCATCGTGAAATTGGAGATTTTACTATAGCTATTGGAGATATACACCAACCTACAGGGTGGTGCCCATAGTTAGCTAAGTTGGTGAACATAAGTCCAATAACTATGGTTTTTGTTGGTGATATATCTATAGTAAATGGGGTTTATAAACCAATTTATAACGTTTGGGGGTCACCACCTTGTAATGTTTGTTGACCCCACCCTGCGCGCGCCATTCCCAGCAGGTGAGTTTCGTCTCCAATCGGCCATCGCCTTTGAGTCGATGTTCCTCTGCACCCACGGTGCGATGAGGGAACCCCTGAAGGGGTGAATTGGGGTACTTGGATTAATGGATTAACTTATGGTACTTGGGTTAATTGCCACTTATAAGGGGATTTTCATGGGATATAGTTGGGATATATCTGGATTAATTATACTTGGTGGCTCATCCTACTTTGTAAGTGGCTTATAACCCCAGTTATAAGTGGATTAACTCTACTTGTCCCATTTATAACTGGGGTTATAACCCACTTACTAAGTGGAATGAGCCACCAAGTATCAAACGCAATCGGTGATTTCATGGGATATGAATGGTATATAAGTGATTTACTGGAAATGTTATAGCCAATGGGAATTTAATGGTGATTTTTGCTGGGATTCTACAATTAAGGCCGGAAATACCAGTTATAAATATAATTATAAATGCTTATAAATAGGGTTATAATTCCATAAATGAGCAAATGACTTATAGCTGATAAAGGGCCATTACTGTATATATATATACATATGTATATGGGGTATCAAATCCAACCATACTGCTGATTTAATGGGATCTATTGTGATATTAACGGTATATAAATGATATACGGGAGATTTTACTTTCATTTTAATCAGATTTAACATGTCTATAATGTGATTTTTTAAAACTGGATATTCATGGGTATATGATATATTGGAATACAAAACCATACAAAACCATGATTTGCCATGATACAGTGGAAAATAACCATAATCAAAAGTTGGATTATATATACCCATTTTGGTGGATGGCCATCACTCCATTCAGCAAGGCGGATTTATTTTGGGTTAGCTGGGCTTATGAGTCAGTGGTTTATGTTTATATAGTGCTTGGATATGTTTATTGGCATCTACTTGGTATGTAAGTAAGTATCTACAATGTGGTTTGGCCTTGTAAGGTTAGGAAAAAACGTGGTCATACCCTGTCATTCAAGGTGGTGCCGCATAGTTAGCTAAGTTGGTTTATACCTGGATTAACTTTTTTTTGGTGGTTATGATCATAGTTGCGTGGGTTTATAAACCAACAAACATGTCGGGCCTGGCGCCTTGTCGTAGAGGCTTAGGCAGAGGCAGCTGTCAGTGGCAACAGCATTGGACGTAGATCGTTTCAAAGAGAAACAACCATGAATTTTCCGAGTTGTTTGTATGTTTAATTTATATTGGATGGTTAAAAAAGACAACAGACAACACACACAACTTGGTTGATAAGCCCCATCAACCATAGCCTATAGCTATATCTACCTTCAACCATAGAAACATATTTACCCTCTGGTAAACATACAAGAAGCGAACCGGAAAGATCCACCATGCTATTAATGGGTGAATCAACTATTTCTATGGGCCATTTTCGATAGGGAACTGTTAGTTTACCAGAGGGTATATTGGATGGTTAAAAGGGGTTATACCTCAAATAACAAGTTTCAATTAAACCCCTAGAATCATGGTTTCAAATTTCAATTATGTTGGTTGTAGGTTGCTATTCCAAACTGTCCAACCAATCCATGGCAGGTTGGAGACGAGTCGCTCTTGCGTTTCTTGCGACGGCAGAACTTCTGCGAGGAGGTTGGCGCGGGGCGCTCTGGGCGACTGGGCGGTAGGCTGCAAGGTGGCTAAGGATAACGGAAAAGATGGGCCCGAGACTACCACTCAAAGACCGATCGCACCACAAAGCTGGAGGTCAATGCAGCCAGTATTGTCATGTCTAAGCTTATGCCATCCTTACCCAATGTCCTTCCAGAGGCAAGCGTGAATGTCACCAAGAGCTTCCGAACCGAGAGCTACTACAAGTGCGCTTTTCTTTCCGAAGCCGATGTAGCACGCATCTATTCAGTCTCAGCCAAGTCATTGAAGTTGAAACCAGTTGTCCTGCCACTTGAAGATGGCACAGGGACGCTCACAGGCTTCTACGTTGGGCTGTGGGGGATGCCCGATCATATTCGAGCAGCAGTGCGGAAAGTGAAGATTTCCAGTATGATTTGCGTTGAGCACCAAGATTTCCTACTCTCTCCCAGTGTGCAGTGCCGAGCAGAGCAAGCGGCGGCCACCTTGCAAGTGGCCCTGCAGAACCAGGTCGCAGCACGGCCAACTGCTGAACGCTGCAGTGGGCGGCATGGTTTGCATTCCCACGAAGCATTGATGGAGAAGGGAGCGGCGATCTTGGAGGAGCGTGGTTTATTTGGGTTATGGCAAATTTGTTTTTTTTCCCACACAGCTGCAGCCACACAGCCCCATGGCCATATTGGTCGGGGTAAGTATGGGTAAGGTCAGTATAGCCAGAAAGATGGGATTGGTCAGGATTTTTTTCGTTTCTATTTGGTCAGGGGAAGGATGGTTTTTGCCAACTAAAAGGAGGCTGTGACCAGGAACGTGATGCTAAGTTAAGGTGTGAGAACTTGTTTGGTGTTGTTTTGTCGTCTTTCAGGAGGACGATTACCACTGCCTTTCTTCTGGGATTGTTAGCGTAAAACACGTTTTGATTGTGGGGCCAATGTTCTTTCCCATCAATACAGCAAATTCACTAGAGACGACGATTCGGAGGGAGAATGACCAGAATGGCAAAGATGTTTGGTTTGTGAAATCAATTTTAGCTGCCAAGATCTTTGTGCATCAGTGTCAAAGACCAATGAAGATGAAGCAGGGATGCATCAACAGATACCAAACAATTATGACACCCGGCTGACAGACGTGATAAGACACCTTCAAGTAAATTAGTGTTAGTGCAGAGGTTAATTCAAGTAGACAAATTCATCAACACCCACCATTGCCAGATCATTTTTCATCATTTTCCTTGGGAAATCAGTTTTTTTTATGTTTTGTTTTTTGTATGTTTGCTGGTAAGATTGACGAGGAAGTCAGGCAAGATACAACGTATCCATAAGTTTCATGGATAAGTACTTGGTGGCTCATCCGACTTAGTAAGTGGGTTATAACCCCAATTATAAGTGGATTAACCCTACTTATCCCATGTCAATCACTGGGGTTATAACCCACTTACTAAGTGGGATGAGCCACCAAGTAACATAAACCAACATAGACAATCGAATTTTTTCATCGTTTCCGATGTGGCTGCCAAGCGACCATCAAACAACCAATGATCTGCGAATGGTGGATGTCCCATATCTATCTTCATTTTCCGGATGGTGTACATACCCTCTGGTAATTTAACAGTTTGCTATTGAAAATGGCCCAGTCGAAATAGTGGATTTACCGAACTTAAATGGTGATTTTCCAGTTCGCTATGTTAGTCATAACCAGATGGTAACTACTGGACCAGCAAGGATAATGAGGAAAGGGTTGCGCCCCCAGACAAGACTTGTGATTTTTCCACTAAGCTTCGGCTGAAACATGCAACTTTGGTCAATTGGGTTTTCAATACACAACTTGGGTTTTCCATATCCACTTAGTTCACTTAGTTCACTGGAACTGCAGCATCTGCAGCCAGTGGGCTACTTACAGTGGATAGTCCGGTATATTAATCACTATAGACCATACTTGGTGGTTCATCCCACGGCTCGTAAGTGGCTTATAACATGTTCGTTCACCCTAGTTCTAAGTGGAGCTTGCCTCCTTATCCCATTAACAAAACCAGGCTTACCCCAACAAACAGTAGCTGGTTGGTGGTTTCAAACATTTTTTATGTTCCATAATATATGGGATAATCCTTCCCATTGATGCACTCATATTTTTTAAGATGGTTATTGCACCACCAACCAGGTAGCTTCGTTCACCCATTTGTCACTTTGTTTTTCCACATTTTTCCATGGTTCAATGGGACCAAGTATCAATCATCAAGAGGGGCGTCCCAGACATGGGAAATGGTGGTTTCCATAGTCATGGGGGTACCACAAGCGAGCATTGGATGGTTTGTTTCATGGAAAATCCTATTTAAATGGATGATTTAGGGGTACACCCATTTTAGTAAACCTCCATATATAATAAAATAAATAACTAAATAAATAAATAAATATATATATATATGTATATACATATAAATGAAATGTAATAAATAACTATTTAACATTATATAACATTATATAACATTATATAACATTATATAACATTATATAACATTATATAACATTATATAGCATTACACAACATTATATAACATTATATAACATTATATAACATTATACAACATTATATAACATTATATAACGTTATACAACATTATATAACATTTTATAACATTATATAACATTATATGACATTTTTTTGACATTTTATGACATTTTATAACATTATATAACATTATATGACATTTGATGACATTTGATGACATTTTATAACATTTTATAACATTATATAACATTGTATGACATTATATAACATTTTATAACATTAGATAACATTACATGACATTATATAAATATAAACCAAGACTCTCCCAGTACCTTTGAACATTGAGTTTTTCTCCATAATCTTCGCGTCCGTACTTTACCATTTGTTTGGGGTATTTGGTGGGTCGAGCTATACATTATATATACATCTATAAAACAGAAAGGGACACCACCAGGGCCCACAAATCACAGACTTCCAATTTTGCGGCTTTTCAGTTATTTTCTTTTTATTCTTGCTGTTATCAATGAATTCTATTGGAAGGATATGTATATATGTAAACATTTCATCAAATACACGTATCTATTCCATTTCCCCTAAAGGATTTATACAAGCATGTGTTTCAGCGACGCTACTCCAGGGGGGGGTCGAGCCAAAACAAAACAAAAATAAAAATAAAAAAATATATATATATATATTTGGCTCGACCCCCCCTACTCCCTATGAGAAGAACATGTGCAGGATGTGGCCAATGGGGACTAGATCGATGCCAATTGCTTCGCTCCATTGAGATTGACAATCCTCTGGTGGATAGCTATCTACATGATTTTCATCAATGGTGGCAACATGTTGAGACTCCACGGCTCGTCAAGAAGCAAGTCAAAGAATTTGCTATGGATGGTCATGAAAAGATCGCCACCAGATGCAGTGATGCTCCGCTTGCTCGAAGCGGCAGGCCTCGAAAGGACGGTGAAGTCAAGCAGAGCAACAGCGGCTGGTTCATGTTGACCGATCCATTTTCAGGCTACATTCTTGGCATCAAAGAGATGAAGCAGCCTGAGAATGCTAGCATTGCTTTGTCGCTCATGGAGGATATCCTGCCCTTGTATCCCAAGGTGAACTGCTGTCTCTATGATCGTGCGTGCTCTATTTTGAAACAGGCATCCAAGCGTCCAAAGTTGAAGAAGATCCAGTTGTGCGTTGACAAATTCCATGCCAAGGGACATTGTGATGCATGCAAGTGCTCGCCGCTGAACCATCCTCATCTTGCGAAGAGGGTTGCCAAGGTCAACACGTCTATCTCGGAGCAAATCTTTGAATGATTCTGGGGCTACAGTGTCACCTTCAACACTATGAACCCCAACGTGCAGCGCTTCTACGTCCTCATCTATGCTCGGAAGCACAAAGCCATGCAGCAGATCGGCGACACAGAGCACTTGAACCCGTTCTCGGCGCACAAGCAGGCCATGAAAAAAGCAGGTGCATGGAAGAAGCCGGCCTCTTCCAAGTATGCTTGCCGTCCTGTCAAGAAGACTCATCTGAAGCGACCTTCCGCCGCAAAGTGAAAGTTTTATGTACCATATCCTTTTGCCTTTGCAAATTCAAGTGTGAAAAGCATTTGTGAGAGAGTTTGTATTTCTCGCAGTACATTGCTACGCAGGAATCCTTCAAATTCAAGTGTTTATAATATCTTTGAACTACTTGTTCTATGTATCGTTTGTATGCTTCAAACTATTGAGAAAGAATTGGTTGGGGATGTAGCTTATGGGGCTAGTACTGCGACTTTCTCAACTCTCAGCATCGTTGGCATATGTGATGACAGAGCGCAATGTCTGCAAACAGATATCTTGCTTGCTGACTGATAGAATGATGTATGGTTTCTCTCCTTTTCTTTGTCCATCCGTTTCCGTGTGACCTATTGCTGTTTTCTATTTCCACCCTTTCCTGTCAAACCAGCTTCAGATCTCAACCATGTAAGTCTGGGAGTGGCATATGTGCAATGTAGCATGACGCTTGAACCTGGAACTGCTCCTTTTCTTGAACGGATCTCATCACTTGACGACTTTCCCCTACCTCTCCCATGCGTAACCGTATGGTCCATATAATATTCTATGTTCCTGTTGTTCAGGGGTTTACTATCCAACCAGGGTTTGATATTTTGGCCCTGTGCCTACGCGCTGTATACTGTACAACAGAACACTGCACCAGCTTTGCTGTGTGCACATGAGCACTCCCTCCCAGCCCCCCTCCCTGCATGTACGGGACATTTTCCAACAAGTAATTTCATACTATCAATCTAAATTTGCGTTTGCGCCGTTCATGGACTGCAAGTCCGTCTCAGCAATGATTTCATCGCCATTCACGCAATGCAAGTGCTAGCCTGCGATGTTCTATCATTGCCGTGGCGTGGCAGACAACATCTCGTGATCCAAAGTCAGCTTGAGAATGCAAGCTAACCAGTGAGAGATTCAGCGAGAGCGCCGTTCATGCGATGCACGTGATCACCAGCCGTGTTTCAGCAGTGGGATGGAAAGACAACATAACAGTTTCTAAGGGCATGTAAACGCAAACCGAAACATATCATCAGGCAAGGATTAAAATTTAACTCTCTCTTGGACCGGGATAAATTATAGGTTGGAAACTAAATGAAGAAAGTCACAATTAGAGACACAATTGCCACTGAAACAACGGTAAGCAAAGAGAATCAGATCATAACAGATCATCACCAGAGCACAGGATTACACCATGTCGTTAAAAAAACATAAATATGTTAAAACATCATTTAAAAAAAATCGTAAAACACGGGCCCTGACAACGTCTCACTCTCCTATAAAAAGGGTATACCTTAGTTGAATATGGCATATTATGGCATATAATCCACCTATTAGGGTACGTCCCATTATGTACATATATATATGTATTATTAAATATATATATATAAATATACTGTATTTATATATTATATAAAGAGGATATACTCATAGTAACAACTAACAGCCATGATATACATATATATGTATAGTATATATGTATAATATATATATATATAGATAGATAGATAGATAGATCGATAGATAGATAGATAGATAGTAGGATTTACTCTATATCCTCAATACGGATGATTTTTTTCAACTCTGTCACGGCAGGTGCGGCAGAACCGTCTAGGTCAGTTGGAGGCTGCTGTAGCGCCACCACTGAGGCAGGGTCGCCGTGGGACAGAAAATAGGGGAATTTCATGGGACTTCATGGGATTTTGATCGGATTTTCATAGGATTCAGAAACTGATTTTTGGGGATTTAGATGAGAAAAAACAACATCGATGTGCGGATTTTTCAGCATTGGCCAGGGGGAATCGGACCATTGAGCTGCTCCGCACCAGAGAATTTCAATGGTGGGTAAAACAAACCACCATTTTTACTCGCCCTTGAATGGGAATGGTAAGTAAACATAGCACCTATAAAAATGCTGATGACTGGGGGATGGTAAACCATGACATTGTTTTAACAACATGACCTCGATAGGTTGATTTTCATCGGGGGTTGCCTGGCGGATCTTTGGGGATTGTGGTTTTTTCCATGGGAGCATTTTCAGCCACTATTCTCAGCTCCCCAATTCCACCAACCATGACTTTTGGGATTTTGCAACAGGTGACAGCGGTTATGTAGTGGATTATGGCCATACAAATCTCGATTTTAAGCGTTCATGAAGTTCTTGGGGTTGGATTGATTTAGTTTGATCTACCATTTATCCCACCAAGTGCACAAGTGAACTTTTACGCTCTCTAAATCAATTTAAATGATTTTTTTGGATGTGTTTTTGCAACTTTTCACGGGATATCCTCAAGCAATCACACGTGGCAATGGACATTCCTCATCAAAAATAGAGGTTTATAGCTGGGAATATCATTGAACTATATAATGGTGAATTTCCAGCACACCATGCTGGATGACATCAGAGGGTATTCACCAATATATCATATTCCATGAATATTCCATTATATTCCCATTAAACCACCCATTTCTGTTAGTTGAATTTCCATATAGAAACATCATTAAATGATCGTTAAAGAAAAACATTACATCAAAGTAAATCTACATCAATTATCATTAAATCCCATTAAATCCCATTGAATCAACTGAAATCACCATTAAATCACTTCCTAGGGGTCCCCGCGTTTCTCCTCGAAGTCGTCAAGGCCTGTGCTCTGTGAGAGATCCCTGCAGATGGCCGGGCGAGGTGCCGGAGTCATTGGGGATGAATAGATTTGTTGACCTGGAGGGTTCTATAAATCAATTGGGTACCTATGACTATAGAATTTGTTTTGTTTTTCCATTTTGTAGCTGCTTTCGAATGGAAAAACCAAAACTGGATGATAACTGAAATCCAAAGGAATGGATCCCCAAAATCATCTCACTTCTGGATATGGTCATTGGGGTACCCCAAAACCAAAATAGAAAATAAAAGAAATGGATGATAACTGGTGGTACCCCCATTCTGGCAATCCTGATTCATGAATATTCTATCTGCTACTGCTACTGACCAAAATGCCAAATTTTTGCGATTCGCCATAGCTATGTGAAGTAACCAGAGGATCTAGTCAATGGCCATTTCAGGAACCTAAATTGGAGGTACCTACCATATATTTTTGGCCTATTTTTCAAGCCTAAATTTCAGGGAATATCCCCATAAAATATGGTCTTATATGGTACAGTACCTCCATTTTAGGATCCTGAAATTCCCATTGATCTAGTATCGATAGTATCTATAGTCTCTTTCTGGATAAATGATGACCTCATTGCGGCATCACGGGAATGATGGGAATCGGATTCGGGGGGATTATCCCATTATATAATATACATATATATATATATATAGATAGATAGATATTATATAGCCTTGTTTCAGGTGAGTGAATTATTTTCTGGTTGGTGGTTTGGAACATGATTTTTCCCCATAATATTTCAAGATAGTTAAAACCACCAACCATTTTTAATTGACACAGATTGACACAGAAACATGGGCCAAAACTTCATGGTTTCTTGATGGGTAAAGATTGTTGAAGAGATTCATTGTTTGCTATTGTTATGTTGGATTGACGTTTCGAACCATTCCATAAGTTGATTTGGTAAGATTTGGTTGTGGTTTGAAATTGTTGACCCACAGATGTTTTGACCTATTACGACTGAACGACATTTTTTTTTGTGGGCCATCTTTGAACCAGAGCCATGGACATTTTGGACGAATAATGACGTACGTCATCACAAAGGTCTATTTTGCGCAGAGCTGTGGGTCAAGCGCTGGCATATCGATGTTCGCCTGAACCCATCCGATCATTGTCTCAATTTATCCTGCACATCTTCGCGTTGTAAACCATTGGTCCTCACACAGCTTGATGCATAGCCATCAAACAATCATCAAACTAGATATAAGAGATTCCCGAAGGCAGCTCAGATGCTTTTCATATCTTTTCATCTATGCTATTCATCCATATTCATCCCTTCTACCATATAAATGGTCAAAACATTGTGATACCATATCATCTGATATAATTATATATATATATATATACGCATTATATATATACATTATATATATAATATATATAATGTATATATATATATACATCCTCTATATATATATACATTATATATATATACATTATATATATATATACATTATATATATATACATTATATACATATACATTATATATATACACATTATATATATATATACTTTATATATATATACATTCTATATATATATATATACATTATATATATATATATACATTCTATATATATATATAAACATTATATATAGATACATTCTATATATATACATTATATATATACATTATATATATACATTATATATATACATTATATATATATACATTATATATATATACATTATATATATACATTATATATATATACATTATATATATACATTATATATATATACATTATATATATACATTATATTTACATTATATATACATATACATTATATATATATATATACATTATATATATACATTATATATATATACATTATATATATACATTATATATATATATATACATTATATATATACACAATATATATACATTATTTATATATACATTATATATATACATTATATATATACATTATATATATACATTATATATATACATTATATATATGCTATTCATCACTACATTGTGATACCGTGTTGTCAAAGCATTAAAACTCGACCAGGTCGGCGCACGCCGTCTCCATGCAGGCGGTCATCATGGGGCAGCTCCATGGGGCTATGGGGGCCATGGTAGTACCGATAGCCATGGGGGCCATGGAAAATCCTCTATAAATGGGCCATCTATACCATGGCGAACTGTTAAATAACCAGAGGGTAATTTATTGTAATTTTTTCCTATCTCTATCAATGTTTTTATTTGTCAATATATAAATTTATCCTATCTTTATCAGTGTTTTTATCTGTCAAGATATCTAATTTTTCTATCTTGATCAGTGTTTTTATCTCTGATATTTTTTCCCTTGTATCTGGGGTATTTCTTTAGCAAACAGTGGATTTTTTCTAGCCTGTAGAAATTTCGATACATTTCGAGACATATACTGTATATGTTCCGGGAAAAAAAAACATAAAACACTGAACAGTTCAGGAACATGAATTAAACATTTCACTGATTAATGAATCTGGTGGAAAAAACACTGAACAGTTCATGAAAACATGGGTTTGGTTTCCGTATTCATGATTTTTTCACCAGATTCATTGAATTCAACACGTATTTTGAGCTCACGTCGGGACGATTCCCAGACAGGGTGGTGAAGGAGTATACCCTAAATGATCAGGGTATGATCACCATTAAATCACCATTAGATTTTTCTAATGAAATCAATGAGTCTAGATGAATGTTGGATCAAGAAGCTTCACATACCCAAAAACCCTAAGATTTTTGATCTGGTCCAAAAGCGCACAAATTTGGAGGTTTCCTGAAATGGGGGTACCCCCAGTTATCATCCATTCTCATGGGATTTTCCATTATAAACCAACCATTTTGGGGCACCCCCATTTTAGGAAACCCCCAAATATGTGTTGCTTTCATAGTATCGTATCTGGTTAAATTATAACGACCTCACTGTTCTCCCTCACTATAATCATGGTTAGTAAGGGGAATCATCCCCAAGATAGCCACAAGTTTCAGGTTAGTGCAGTATGATAATTTACCCAGAAAGTATGGGTACCCCAAATCATCCAAGTCATCAGGCGTGTGATATCGCCTGCTGAGAAGGCTTTGGGAAGCTGGAAGAGATTGGGATGATGGGGTAGGTTCCAAATACACAGTTTAATGATGTTTAATGGAAGTTTAGTGGAGGTTAGTGGAAGTTGAATGGAAGTTTAATGGGACCTCGCCCTGAAATCTAGGACTTTGATTTTGTTTTGACTAAGATATGGGGGTATTCTTTAAGGGATCTTCGAATTAAGGGAAAACTTCAGTGTTTTGAGAAATGATATGAAAATGGAGCTTTTTTTAGGGTTGTGAACATCACGCAACGGTCAACATCGACATATTGTGGGACAGGGGGCCTTAAGGGAAATGGAAGTTCCAGCCAGTCGTGGAGGTATATTGAAAAAGTCTACAAGGCTTTGTATTAATTTATATATCTCCATATTTAGATATCAGATTTATCAGATTGTGTATTATATATATATATTGATACAATTTATCAGATTGGTTGAAGATTTAGATACCCTTGTTATAGCCCCATTATATCACCATACATAAATTAATGGATGAATCTCCATCTTTCACCATATTAACCGCAATGTTGCTTATATAATTATATATATATACACTGGTAGGACAAAAGTTGCGCTTGTTGAGCTTCCCACAGTGAACATGTTTGGCTTCTTCTTCTGCACACCCTTTCCCCGTAGAATCCTAGCATGGAGCTTTGTCGTACCCCGGTCGCATTTCCACCCTCCAAAAGCTTTAAAAACTTATATATTTAAAAGAGGGTGATAATTGACCGTCCCACACCTGCCACACAAAACGGACTTGAAAATGCGATCCGCGGTTGACCGACATGGATGTCTTGTAAAGCTTTCAAGAAGCATAAACTTTGTTCCTCCTGAAGGGTACGAAAAAGCTTATTTAGTGGGAATTGCCACGTCATTTGCTGACTTCTGCACCTGCTTCAGCTTGGTCATTACTCCACATAACATGTCTGTCTCCATCCTCTTTGTCTGATGTGCTACACATGTGCTGCGACGCAGGGTACAAAAAGCTTATTTAGTGGGAATTGCCACGTCCTTTGCTGATTTTTGCACCTGCTTCAGCTTGGACATTACTCCACATAACATGTCTGTCTCCATCCTCTTTGTCTGCACTGCTACACATGTGCCGTGACGCACTGGTAGGACAAAAGTTTCGCTTGTTGAGCTTCCCACAGTGAACATGTTTGGCTTCTTCTTCTGCACACCCTTTCCCCGTAGAATCCTAGCATGGAGCTTTGTCGTACCCCGGTCGCATTTCCACCCTCCAAAAGCTTTAAAATCTTATATATTTAAAAGAGGGTGATAATTGACCGTCCCACACCTGCCACACAAAACGGACTTGAAAATGCGATCCACGGTTGACCGACATGGATGTCTTGTAAAGCTTTCAAGAAGCATAAACTTTGTTCCTCCTGAAGGGTACGAAAAGCTTATTTAGTGGGAATTGCCACGTCATTTGCTGATTTTTGCACCTGCTTCAGCTTGGACATTACTCCACATAACATGTCTGTCTCCATCCTCTTTGTCTGCACTGCTACACATGTGCCGTGACGCAGGGTACAAAAAGCTTATTTAGTGGGAATTGCCACGTCATTTGCTGATTTTTGCACCTGCTTCAGCTTGGTCATGCTTGGTCATTACTCCACATAACATGTCTGTCTCCATCCTCTTTGTCTGCACTGCTACACATGTGCTGTGATGCAGGGTGCAAAAAGCTTATTTAGTGGGAATTTCCGCGTCATTTGCTGATTTTTGCAGCTGCTTCAGCTTGGTCATTACTCCACATAACATGTCTGTCTCCATCCTCTTTGTCTGCACTGCTACACATGTGCTGTGATGCAGGGTACAAAAAGCTTATTTAGTGGGAATTGCCACGTCATTTGCTGATTTTTGCACCTGCTTCAGCTTGGTCATGCTTGGTCATTACTCCACATAACATGTCTGTCTCCATCCTCTTT
>CAMXCT020006505.1:0-32500 GCA_947184155.2 Cladocopium goreaui
GATTGGGAAGAAATGAATAGATTCAAGACTCACATTCACCAGCGTTCCCCTGGGATGTGTATTGGGGATGGGTCCTATGGGTCCGATGTTGTGGGAGACGACAATCTGTCACGATCTCCCGAGTTTCTCGGGACAGCACTCCAATTCAAAAGGTCGCAAAAGGATGTGGTGATGGTGAATTGTCTAATATCAAAATAGGTTTAGCATGTTCTGGCTAGCCGCTATAGGTTTCAGGGAGAAAAAAACAACTGAGGAAGGCAAAAGAAACACAGCCACCAAAAAAGACTTGGGTTTAAAAATCACTACCGGGCTTCAGCTTATTAAAATTTATTAAACCTATCTTAGAATTCAAACCCAAATGTCGATTTGTCATACACAAAACCCATCCCAAGATCCTGGTGAGTTTAAAAATTCCAGTGATGGGTTAGTTCACAATTCCCTACTTCTACCCTCTGGTAAACTAACAGTTTGCTATTGAAAATGGCCATTTATACCATGTATATGTATAGTGAGTTGTCCCATTAAAAATGGTGATTTTCGATAGTTATGTAAACGTTTACCAGAGGGTACCCAATTGAGCCTTACTTTTACATCAACGGATGTATTTTTGGCCCGAAGACGAAGACGGCTCTTTCCCAGGTCCCTGAAGAAATCCCCAATCATTCGAGGCTGATCCAGCTGCACCTCATGTTGTGAAAGGACATGAAAAGATTCCATGATCAATGCCCAGTCAACCTGCCACATGGAGATGGCTCTGAAAAAGTGCGAAACAAAGATGAACTACATCTTAGTGCGGAACAAAGTCTGGAGATTCATCTTGGGACCCGTTGTAATAAATAGTGGTCGCTTTTCATGTCAGATTCCCAATGTTTTTCCCCACCTGCCAGGTGAGGGTTGTTAGATTTTATGTCAGTTGCCTCCTCCTCCTGCCGCCTCCTGCCTCCTGCCTCCTCCTCGTCCTCCTTGTCGTCCTTGTCGTCCTCGTCGTCCTCGTCGTCCTCGTCGTCCTCGTCGTCCTCGTCCAACTGCGACCCGCGATCCACAGTGTTCGCTGCCGGACCTCAACCACGACCATCCACGACCAGTGTTCCCTGCCGGACCTCAACCACGACCAGCCACGCCCAGTGTTCCCTGCCGGACCTCAACCACGACCGGCCACGCCCAGTGTTCCCTGCCGGACCTCATCTGCGAGTATCCATGCCAAGTGTTCCCTGCCGGACCTCAACCGCGGGTATCCATGCCAAGTGTTCCCTGCCGGACCTCATGTAGGAAGATATGGGACAAAGAATGTGCAGAAGAAAGTTAGAACGAATGTCAGAAAGAATGTCAGAAGATATGCCAGAAGATATGCCAGATAGAATGCCAAATAGAATGCCAGATAGAATGCCAGAAGATATGTCAGAATATATGCCAGAAGATATGCCAGATAGAATGCCAGAAGATATGCCAGGACATATGCCAGAAGATATGCCAGATAGAATGCCAGATAGAATGCCAGAAGATATGTCAGAATATATGCCAGAAGATATGCCAGATAGAATGCCAGAAGATATGTCAGATAGAGTGCCAGAAGATATGCCAGATAGAAGGCCAGAAGATTTGCCAGATAGAATGCCAGAAGATATGCCAGATCATATGCCAGAAGATATGCCAGATAGAATGCCAAATAGAATGTCAGAAGATATGTCAGATAGAATGCCAGAAGATTTGCCAGTAAGAAAATGTATAAATGTCATGGTGGGGATCACACGAAGTAAAGTAATTTCTGTACTATTCAATGGCTGGCTATGCACCATTCTCGGACACACCCATGTGATGCTGTAATCCAGTTACAACTGGGATTGCCCCCTACAGCAACAGGGAACTTACCCTCTGGTAAACCTACAAAAAGCTATGGAAAATCATTGTTTATAGGTAAATCAACATAAATCAACTATAAATGGCCATTTTCAATGGCAAACTGTTCGTTTACCAGAGGGTACCTACCTTGGTGAATGCGGAGTGCCCCTATTCCTGAAATCCCGTTTCGGATGCCCTAAAAATGGGGATTCTACGACCACGAGAAATCTGGTTTCATGTGAGATTCGGAGATTTTTGGAGAATGCCCCACTGTCAGACACACCTGGGTATGACTCAAAACCAAGCACCCTCCGGCACACGTGGCAATACATGATGGTACGGTGTCTTTAAGAGTCAAATGGTATGGAGTTTGTCTACCATTTGATGAATTTCCATATTTCCAGTACATTGATATTGATAATCTATCTTTTGAGACGGTCAAATGTATGGAGTCTATCACGTCTAAATTGTCAAATTCCAAGTAAAGAATGCCGACTGGTTCATCTATCTCAATCGGATCATCTACTATATATTCTTTAGTGTTCGATACTATCAATTAAATACTAGTTGGTTTCTATCTGTTTCCCTACTACGGATTATCATAATCTTCAATAAATTAGGTAGTACTGCATAAGTCCCAACAAATTGACATCATCCGCAATAATAATTAATAATCTCAATTTAAGTACAATTATATCCAAAGTAGTAATTAACCAATCAACCAGGAATGAATGTCTTAAATTTTAATGGCTCAATCTTTTCATTGACATCTTCACTCCTAGCGTCGACCCGAGAAGAAACGACGCTAGTCGCGTCGGCCTCATCTTCAGCGTTCAGGAGTTCCTTCAGGTTTCGCGTGCCGATGCAAAATGCGAAAAAAACTGCTACGGAGTGGCTATAATCCATATATTCTCCATATATGTTCCATATATTCTCCATATATCATGTGGATAAATTATATAAATTACAATATTTCACCAACACAAACAACAAGTGCTTAAGGAAAATGTGACCAGTGACTTCGCGGTGATGTCACTTTCTGTCTGCCATGTTTGGGATGGTTTCCCCTATTGACCAACACTTCTGGTGAGGGTTGTGAGGTCGTTTACGCTACTATTTGCCCTGCTACATGTTAATACAGATCACATAGTATACTATCATGCAGTACAAAATCATACCAGTATGTGCAATGATAAAAACATATGTAATAATTGTGTGGGTTATGGTCACTCCACAATCATTAGCTGTTCCTTATAATGATTTATGATGGGTACATTAATATAATCTCGTATTTCATCCCGGGATGACAAAGGCAGTTCCAACTCTGAATAGATCATAATAATTCACTACCGTGAACAGTTCGGCTATTTTGTCACAGTTCTTCCAATCCTAACTAACCATTATTCATGTGAGGTCGCTCAAACTATCCGGAATATAAATCATCATATGCATATGAATAAATCATCTTATTGTCTTTTTATATAATATAAATCATCATGTTAATAAATCATCAAATAAATCATCACGTTAACAAATCATCATGTTAAGTTAATAGATCATCATGTTAATAAATCATCATGTTAATAAATCATCATGTATAAATCATCGTGTTAAGTTAATAAATCATCATATTAAGTTAATAAATCAACATATATAAATCATCATGTTAAGTTAATAAATAATAATGTTAATAAATCATCATGTTAAGTTAATAAATCATCATGTTAATACATAATCATGTTAAGTTAATAAATCGTCATATATACCGTAAATTATCATGTTAAGTTAATAACTCATCATATCTAAATCATCATGTTAAGTTAATAAATCATCGTATATACCGTAAATCATCATGTTAAGTTAATAACTCATCATATCTAAATCATCATGTTAAGTTAATAAATCATCATGTATAAATCATCATGTTAACTTCATAATTCATCATGTTAATAAATCATCACCCTCATTTCAGGAACCTTACCCCATCTCAAGCCCCCCCCATTTTTTCAGCTTCAAACTTCCACCTTTGCCCACCTCCCACCCCCAGATCCATCGCCTCGCTGAGGGAGCCCCCCTCCACCGGCTTCTTGTACACTTGGCGCTTGGCGAAGAACGCCTCGAGATTCGTGGTAGGCTGGTGGCAGCTGGGAGGTCGGGGTGGTGCCAAAATGGCCCCTTCAAAAAAATGGGAATCTTCGAGTTGCGCCGTTTTTGTTGCTGATTCACTGAGACTCATAAGACCAGCGGCAATAGAGATGGGGAAATCTTGATGGCAACCAGCGACAATCATTCGACCATCTTGAGTTTCTGAGCTGGTCAAGCCGTGAAATTCAAGAAACAAAACTGGTTTTACTTGCAGTAACGATCAACCTGTTCTTCAAACAAAAAAAACGATCCCAAATAAAATAAATAAACTGAGTGATGGAAAAAAAACGTTAAAAGAAAACATGCGGATGACTGGAGCGCTGGCTGGTTCATCAAATTACCCCCCAAAGAAACTCGGCACCGAAGAAGCCGCCCTAGCCGTGCCTTCCACAACTCAGCCTTTGTGAGGTCGCGGAAATGGGATTCCTGGTGTTTTCGCGATGTGACAAGAAAGAATCCACCAATGACTCAATGACCCAGAAAAAATCTGATGTTCAGTACCAAACTAACAAGGATTCCACAGTAAATGGGGATTGAAGCACCGGAATTTTCGGGGGATTGACATTTTTGTTGCCTGGGATCGGTTGTTTCAGGATTTCTTCAGGGCAGATATGAAGAACAAGCGAGTTCCTGGGCTGAATGTCTAGTCATCCTAGAAATAGTTGATTTACCTATTCAAGATGGTGATTTTCCATAGCTTTTTGTATGTTTACCAGAGGGTATTTCCAAAATGTCTCCCCAAAAAAATCCTGATGATTTTATGATTTGGAAAGCGACATGTCCATCGACTCTATCTACTTTAGGAGGACGAAAATCATCGAAAATCTACAAGTTGGGTTGGTTCAAAAAAAACGAGGAAAACGGATGAACAAATGATCAAGGGTCATTTCAGGTATCTAAAATGGAGAGACTGTACCATTCTTGAAGCCATAAAACTTGGGGGTCCCCCATATTTCAATGGATCCCATTTCTGATGCCAAAGTCGGGCTGGAAAATCCATAGCTAAGGAACCATCGGTTCCTAGGGAGGGTACATCATCCACTTTAGTGATTCTATGCTATCCTGGTCTTCAGTTTTTTTGTTGTTCATCCAAATAAAATGTGTTTGAAATTATCCACTTATAAGTATAAATATAAATATAATATCTAAATATCTATATCATTTATATATATATGTATATATATAACATATATATAACATATATATAACATATATATAACATATATATAACATATATATAACATATATATAACATATATATAACATATATCTATAACACATATCTATAACATATATCTATAACATATATCTATAACATATATCTATAACATATATCTATAACATATATCTATAACATATATCTATACCATATATCTATAACATCTACATATATAACATCTACATATATAACATATATATATATAACATATATAGAACTTATATATATAACATGTATATCACATATATGTAACATATATATATAACATATATAAAACATATATAAAACATATATATAACATATATATAACATATATATAACATATATAAAACATATATATAACATATATATAACATATAACATATATATAACATATATATAACATATATATATATAACATATATATAACATATATATAACATATATATATATAACATATATATATAACATATATATATATATAACATATATAACATATATAACATATATATATAGCATATATATATACTAGTAACATATATATATATATATGTCTAACATATATATGTATATATAACATATCTATATATATACTTATCAACAAACTTTTTGAGTTTCTACGATCGTTGTTTCCCTAAGCGTCCATCCCAATGTCCAGCCATTTTTCTCACGCCATTATATACACAGCTGAGATCAGAGGTTGGACTGCAGCCGATCCCAGGCCAAAAGCCTGCCAAAATGAAGGGGAAAGCGGAGAATTTTGGGCAAAACCATGGGAAAACAGACAATGATCAGTAATGATCAGGTTGAAAACCTACAAGAGTTATGGGGAAAACTGAAAGTAGAAGAAATGTAGAAGAATTATCATCCTGGCCGCATGCTTTGAAAAGCATCGTGGGAAGGGAGTTACTATACAGCGCAGTATTTGGGAAGGGGGTCACAAATAAGTAACTTGACATTGGCAATCACCACTTGGTAATTGGTAAATCATCCTGGTGATCACTTCAGACCTAGTTAGTTATTGCTCAACGATCCTGGTCCCCTGCTGTGAGCCGCAAAAAAAAGGTGTAGCTCTATATCACGACCAGTGTCAGATACCGACAAAGTCAAGTTCACCAAACATTCCCAGCTATCAAAATCTATCACCAACCATCGATGAGGAAAGCAAAGGGGCACTGCGTCACGCTCACCGAGTTCAACGGAAAACCACGGATCTCAACCGCCAGTCTTTCAGCCGAGATTCTAGATAGCTAACTTCTACCAATGTTGAAATTTCTACCCTCTGGTTATTTAACATAGCCATGCAAAATGGCCCTAATCGAAATAGATGGTTTACCGATTAATAGCATGGTCCATGGTGGATCCTTCCATGGCTAGCCCTGTGAATGTCAATGACCATGTTTTCTTCTCCAAGGCCATCATCCAGCACCTGGGATTGAGCTGTCGCAGCTGGCTGACGCCCAGTTGCTGCATGCAGAGTTTCAGTTCCGCCGTCAGCTGCTGCACCAGCTGCACGATGCCTTCCTCGCCGCCGCAGGCGGCGGCCCAGTAGTACCTCGCGACGACAGAAAAAATGGGAGTTGACCAAGCAAAATTGGTAAACATTTATTAGCGGGGATCTGAATGAATATTGAGTGTGATTTAAGCAACAGCAAATTGGAGATTTACCGCAAAATGTTTTTTTGGGAATATGTCATTGGATAATAAGGGGAGATGATGGGATATAGAACCAAGATGAATGATGTGTGGGTACTTAACCAAAGAAATTCGACCTCCCTTTTTGGGGTATAGTGATTTTTAATCTCTAAACTGTAAAATTGGGTAACTTAATTTCATGTGGCATATGGTTAAAAACTCTAGCATTTTACTGGGATGATTCGAGAGAATAGAAATTGGTTCTTAGCTGAACACAGAAACCATATGAAACCATGGAACCGTCGAAACTGTCCTATTTTGCGTTACTTAAGAATTTCAGAATCCCCAATAAACATCAACAATAAACTAGAGTACAACACACTACAGTAACCATTCAACAGTGGTATTTCCTTTATACTGGCTGGTTCATTAATGGATTTCTTGGATTCCCCCAATGGGTCATAATCCCAATAAACCAGGTAGTATAAGTTCCTGTATATATACATAATATAATATATATATATATATTTATACATATAATTATGATATAATTATGTAATAATAGTCAATCAACAGGAGTTTGGGTCACTGCTCAATATTTTATCGTTAAAACCCCATAAGATCCCTATAATTCATGGTCGACACCCAGTCAAATCCGTTCAACGACTATGTTTTATCAGTTGTATCCCCATATGTTTGATGATTAAAACCCAAGATCAATGATGGTTAAATCATCATAAACTACTTCATATCATCAACCAACTTGCTATTTTGGTCACAGTTCAAGGATTCTGACAGTCCCCAATATTAATTGGATAGATTGGATGGTATATGGCAGTGTGTCAAAACCTTGTACCCCTGGTGAACATAAGAATAGTTGGTAAATGGATGTTCATCCCTCTAAAAATGGTATTAATAGGTATTGTGAATCCAGTGGCCGGCTCCCTGTCCTCAAACGGTTTTGGCACCTCGCCCTCGGATGGTCATTGTCCCTCGCCTATGCACTAGGGGGCCCCTGTGTTCGGGCCAGATCGATCGTGGCCAGTTTGGAATCAAGTGTACTCGGAATGGCAACAACATGTTCACAGCTCCCCAAATTTTCTTTGATTCCAAACTTTCTTATGGACTGACTGTCTTGACCGCAGTTCTTGGCACTGGATCTTGCCTCCATGTGCTCAGTTTCTTCTACCAGTTTCAAAAGGCCTCTATCCAACATGCGGAACAAGGCTTCGTGTGAGCCTTTCAGTTTGGTCAGTCCATCAGCCAACATAGCTGGGTCCATGGTCACTTGCGACCCTAAAAAACGGTCACTTGTGACCCTAAAATCCCCGGTCACTTGCGACCCTAAAAAACGGTCACTTGCGACCCTATTCCTTTAAAAACTCTCACCCCCCCTGCGTTCCACCATGCAATTGTCTCCTTTAAAAACTCTCCACCATGCAATTGTTTGGCTGGGGGGGAGGGATCATTCTACTTACATCATTACTTGACTCAGCCATTTAGGGTTTGGTTGGGGGGGGGATCATTCAACTTAGATCATTACTTGACTCAGCCATTTAGGGTTTGGTTGGGGGGGAGGGATCATTCTACTTACATCATTACTTGACTCAGCCACTTAGGGTTTGGTTGGGGGGAGGGATCATCGTACTTACATCATTACTTGACTCAGCCATTTAGGGTTTGGTTAGGGGGGAGGGATCATTCAACTTAGATCATTACTTGACTCAGCCATTTAGGGTTTGGTTTGGGGGGAGGGATCATTCTACTTACATCATTACTTGACTCAGCCATTTAGGGTTTGGTTGGGGGGGAGGGATCATTCTACTTAGATCATTACTTGACTCAGCCATTTAGGGTTTGGTTGGGAGGGAGGGGTTATACATTACTTGACTCAGCCATTTAGGGTTTGGTTGGGGGGGAGGGATCATTGTACTTAGATCATTACTTGACTCAGCCATTTAGGGTTTGGTTGGCGGGGAGGGATCATTCTACTTACATCATTACTTGACTCAGCCATTTAGGGTTTGGTTGGGGGGAGGGAACATTGAACTTAGATCATTACTTGACTCAGCCATTTAGGGTTTGGTTGGGGGGAGGGATCATTCTACTTACATCATTACTTGACTCAGCCATTTAGGGTTTGGTTGGGGGGGAGGGATCATTCTACTTACATCATTACTTGACTCAGCCACTTAGGGTTTGGTTGGGGGGGAGGGATCATTCTACTTACATAATTATTTGACTCAGCAGCCATTTAGGGTTTGGTTTGGGGGAGGGAAGCATTGAACTTAGATCATTACTTTGACCTTCAAGAAGTCAGGCCCCATTGTAGATGAGGGTTTGGGTTGGTGGGGAGGGGATCATTTCTTTAAACTACCATCTTACTTGACTCAGCCATTTGGGTTTGGTTTGGGGGGGAGGGATCATTCTACTTACTCTTACTTTTTTGGACTCAGAACAGCCATTTAGGGTTTGTTGGGGGGGAGGGGTTATACTACTTGATGACTCAGCATTTAGAGAGAGGTTTGGTTGGGGGGGGGGAGGGGTTATACATATTGACTCAGAGCCTTATGGTTGGGTTTGGTGGGGGGGAATCATTTGTACTTAGATCATTACTTGACTCAGGCCATTTAAACGCGGGTTTGGTTGGGGGGGGGAGGGTTCTACATTACTTGACTCCAGCCATTTAGGACTCAGCCATTTAGGGTTTGGTTGCGGGGGAGGGATCATTGTACTTAGATCATTACTTGACTCAGCCATTTAGGGTTTGGTTGGGGGGGAGGGATCATTCTACTTACATCATTACTTGACTCAGCCATTTAGGGTTTGGTTAGGGGGGAGGGTTCATCGTACTTACATCATTACTTGACTCAGCCATTTAGGGTTTGGTTGGGGGGGAAGGATCATTCAAATTAGAACATTACTTGACTCAGCCATTTAGGGTTTGGTTGGGGGGGAGGGATCATTCTACTTACATCATTACTTGACTCAGCCATTTAGGGTTTGGCTGGGGGGGAGGGATCATTCAACTTAGATCATTACTTGACTCAGCCATTTAGGGTTTGGTTGGGGGGGAGGGATCATTCTACTTACATCATTACTTGACTCAGCCATTTAGGGTTTGGTTAGGGGGGACGGATCATCGTACTTACATCATTACTTGACTCGTCACGGTGATACGACATGAAGCAGATTGAAGCCTAATACGTAACTATATGTTTCTTGTCTACGTGATGCTGCACCCACCTTCTGCCTTGGCAAAATGCCACTGCGGACGACACAATACCAAATTTGGCACAATTGAGGACTGCAACTTGGCACATGCGATTTGGAAGTTCTTTAGCGCAAGTGCGCGCATGAACTTCACAAACTAATCTTTCTCCCAGGATTTCAGCAATCACTTGAGCACCACAGTGCAACATATTGGAAGGTCACGAGACTTGTACAACCCATGTACAATGTGAATGGATATGCCCTAATGCCCTAATGGACAAATAGATGGACATGCATGGATATAACAGTATACTATCATACTATACCATTGTCAATGGTGGTGAAATTCAGTGCATCACCGACGCATGGATTGCTAAGGTTGGCCGCAACTTTCTGTATAATTGTCTGGCCGCGAGTTTGTCTGTGTATAACTTTCTTCGTGAATATATTTTGCATTATCGAAGGAAGTTTCGAAATCAAACTTCCAACAATATGGGCAGATGAAAAGCAGAGATGGGAAGAGGCAGAGAGAAGAGAAGAGTAGAAGAGAGCAGATCAGAGAAGAGAACGAGTCAGAAGAAAGAAGATGCAGAGGAGCCAAAAGGTAGTGTTTTCCAATGCCTTGTGGCTCCGGAGGGTCGACAAGTAAGCTCGCTACAGCGGCGGGCGCGGAGCCAGCTGCCCAGATGAGAAATACAAAATTGCACGCCGTTGTGGCGTGACGTCCATTTCGAAGTCAACATGCACAAAAACCAACATGTTTGGACCGCCTTTAGCAGTTGAGATGGAGAGATAGAGAGATAAAGAGATAGAAAGAGAGAGAGAGAGAGAGTCAACAGTCAACATGTACAAAACACACCATGTTCGGACCGTTTTTAGAAGTTGAGGTAAAGAGATACAGCGATAACAAGATAGAAAGGGAGAGCGAGAGAGATAGATAGATAGAGAGATAGAGAGAGATAGAGAGAGAGATAGATAGATAGATAGATAGATAGATAGATAGATAGATAGATAGATAGATAGATAGATAGATAGATAGATAGATAGATAAGATAAGATAAGATAAGATGAGATGAGATGAGATGAGATAAGATAAGATAAGGTAAGATAACAAGATAGATAGAGAGAGATAGATAGATAGAGATAGATAGATAGATAGATAGATAGATAGATAAATAGATAGATAGATAGATAGATAATTAGATAGGTAGATAGATAGATAGATAGATAGATACATAGATAGATAGATAGATAGATAAATAAATGACATGTAGCTTCGAAGCCCTTAAACGAAGCTTTTCTGCGAGACTTCCTACAAAAATGAAGCTTCGAAACTCAAACACAAAAACTTTTCTGCGAGACTTCCTTCAAAAATGAAGCTTCGAAGCTCTAAAACGAAGCTTTTCTACGAGACTTCCTTCAAAACTGAAGCTTCCAAACTCAAAAACCTAGCTTCGAAGCCCTTAAACGAAGCTTTTCTGCGAGACTTCCTTCAAAAATGAAGCTTCGAAGCTCTTAAACGAAGCTTTTCTACGAGACTTCCTCCAAAAATGAAGCTTCGAAGCTCTAAAACGAAGCTTTTCTGCGAGACTTCCTTCAAAAATGAAGCTTCGAAGCTCTAAAACGACGCTTTTCTGCGAGACTTCCTTCAAAAATGAAGCTGCGAAACTCAAAAACGAAGCTTTTCTGCGAGACTTCCTTCAAAAATGAAGCTACGAAACTCAAAAACGAAGCTTTTCTGCGAGACTTCCTCCAAAAATCATGCTTCGGGCACGAATAGGGTCACAGGCGACCACAAAGGGGCCGCACCATTTTCGTGTGGCAGGTGTGGGACTTCGAGCACACCTGGTCACTTGTGACCCTATCTTTTTTACTTCAAAACGTAGAAACAGTGATTAGGGTCACAAGCGACCAATGTCCCACATAGCTGGGTGATCGATCCATCGGATCTGCCCTCCTACTGCCACTAGGTCTTCGCGAATTATCTGTATCTCTATAGCCGTTCGCTTATCTTGGCCTCCTATGGTGTCTTTACTTAAATAGTCATACAAACTCTTGGCATCTACCACTGCTAGGCTGCCTCTCAGCTCCTCACTCGAAGAAGCGGAGACCATTGCCACCACGTCGCTGCTGGACAAACGCTCGGGCCAGCTGCGGATCTGAAAGTTCTCGTCCTTCAGTTCTTCGAACAGCACCATGACCCAAAGAAGATCACCAAAGCCCCGCGACAATGCCTGAGTTTCCGCAGCCAGAGTTGAGTTGACTACTCTCTGAATTCTACCACTCCTCCAGCACAAAAGATTCGCCTTGACCTCCAAATTCTCTCTCAAACCTTTCTCATGACAAATCACCATCTGACCTCCTTGTGAATGAAAACCGTGGTTTGCGAAGCTGGCATCTGTCACTATGCTGAATCTCATATGTTGTAAAGGCTGAATGCGAATTCTGAGATCTGGAACCTTTTTGATACGCCGGATGGCGTCATTGATGGCTACCAAGTCCTCCACGACCAAAGTGGTCAGCCGGGAAGCCAATAGACTGGCAGGGCCAGAGGCGTCTGGTCGTCCTTCCTTAGATAACCAGTTCAAAGACCCACATGCTCCTCTAGCTAGACTCCTTTCTTCTTCTGTGACTACTGCGCTCTTGTCTTTCAACCTTTCCTTTGAAATGGGAATTTCCTCAAGTCTTTCTAGCACAAACTTCTCCATGTCTACCTGAAACTCTCCAGAGGAAAGCTGCCGAATGCGCCTTCCGTTGAACATCGCTCCCTCTGGCTCCTCTTTCAAAACTACCCATTTGCCAAAGGTGTACTTTTTCTTCAATTCTTGGACCCTCAGCTGATGCCTCCAGTTGCCTACCATGAAGAGATCGTCGACCTCAACCACTATCAGCCCTTGTAGTTCACCTTGGTGATACATTTTGAAGACGCATGGATCAAGCTTGCTGGCTTTGTAGCCAATCTTTTCCAACTGTTCCATCAGCGATTTTCTCCAATGCAGCGGGGAGTCTACGAGCCCGTAGCACCCTGCTATCACCAGAACTATCTGCCTGGGATCCAAGCCGCTGATCCCTTCCTTTGGTTGCTGAAAATACAGCGGCCCATTCTCTCTCTTCAAAGGATTGCTTTGACAAAACGCATTCTTGAAGTCAGCTATCTCTGCCACCATCTGGTGGTTGGCGGCCAGTTGCATGACTACATTGAGATTCATTGTATTCACTGTTGGGGCAAAACGCTCCAAGGACAAAATGTCGGGGTCTAAATCCCCTCGGACACATAGACGGCTCTTTTGAGCCGGAGGCACTCCGGGTTGTTCCGAAGGCTTGTATCGCCGGACCATGCGGGTCGGCAAAATCCTCTCTTCCTTTCCCTGGCTTCTCAGCTCCTTTCGGATCTTTTCCGACTCCTCTACTGAAAGCACCTTGACTGCCCCGCTTTGCACGATCTTCGCCCATTCTTGGGCGTCCGCCACTTTCCATGCCTCTTTTGCCTCAGGACTTTCTTTCTTGTTGTCTATCTCATCGCCGCTCTTCTTCTCGACAGCTAGAGCCTCAAGGGACTCAAAGTTGTGCACTTTGCTTTGGTCGATGAAGAAGATTGTTTGGCCTCTCCATGTCCCCTTTCCGACCCTCTTGCAGGATCCCTTCTCATCCCATACATCTTTCAGCCGCTCATGCCCTTCTTCTGATTCCCCACACGGCCTTCTTACCGTGATCCTCTCCTGTTTCAAGGGCCATCCTCCTGAAGGGCTCTCTCTGCAATGTTCTGGGTGGAATAACGCCTTCCTTTTCTTCACGTGATGGCGTATCAATCTTCCATTGGCACGGTCTACTTCCCAATAGTCTCCCTTTCGGGTCTCTTTGGGTGCGGCATTGAGCAAGGTCTTCAACCTTTCTGCTCTTTCTTCTTGATCCACCTCCTCTTCCTCATCCTGATGAATCAGGTAAGACTCCGTGCAGTATGGGCTTTGGGCGAGCCCTCCTCGACTTCTGAACCTGACCGGTCCTCGAGGAACTCCGTCTAGTCGATCTGCCATCTCTTGGGACCTTCGGATCATCTCTTCCGACGGTGGAGTCACTGGTGCTGCGGCTGCTGCCGATGCTGGTTGTGGTGTTGGACGTGCCTGCTGTGTGTCTGCTGCTGATGCTCTCCTCGAGTGTATGTTTTCCGCTTCAGGCTCTGGCAGGGTCTGTATTGACGGATTGTGGCTCACTGCCGGGTCTTCTTCATCTTCATTGGCCGATTCAATCGGGGATTCGGGACTCGGAACCACATCTGGGGGGAGGCCTCTCTCGGTTTCTCCCAGGGGACCTGTCCCCTCTTCATCGTCCATAAATCTCACCTGTCGTGGGATTTTTGGCCTTGGTGGATTATCCTCTTCTCCTTCCACCTCGTCTTCTGGCCAAGGTTCCTGGGTTATGTCTTTATAACCCGCCCGATGGGAGTTCTTCTTGTATTCCTCAATGAGCTCCTGACACTCCTGAAGAACATACTCTATCCCCATCTTTTCGGAGTTGTTGGCCAGTCTGCATTGTTCCCTGGCCACCTTCCACAACTCTCCGGCCACTACCACAAAAAGGTTGGCTCCTTCAATTGCCACCACGGACTACCCATTGTGGCTTGTTGCCCTGGCTTTCTCGAGCCTCTCCTCCTGCGTGTCTCCTCTTTCGGGGCCTCTCCACCCGATAGACAAAGACATAGTCTCCTGGCTGAAACTCCTGAACCGCCCGGGTTCGGCCCTTCTCGACCCTTCCCTTTGACCTCTGTGTGTTGTAATCCACGAAGGCCTTTTGAGCGATCCTCCTCATCTCATGGACTCGCTCAATGTCGTCGACCATGGATCCTTGTACCAACACTGCGTCTATGGCGTCATCTCCTAACAGCTCTCCTGGAACTCGGGGCCAATGTCCAATTTGCCTTTGGACTGGGGAAAAGCCGCTTCGATGGGAGAATCTGTTCTTTGTTTGTTCCACCTCCTGCATCAACAGACGTAGCTCCCTCTCCTCTGTGACCACCACCTCTTGGCGCGCCTTCGCCAAGAGCTCCTTGTAATGGCCGCCGTGCCGCTCTGTTCTGCCTTGTTGCCATGGTGCTTTGCTTCCTATCTGGTGCACTGCCACTCCGTGGCCGTTTGCTTGCTGTATGAAGTGTGACAGAAACTCCCTGCCTGCATCACATATGATCAGCCCTGGAACCCCGAAGACTCTGGCCCAGCTCCTCCATAGAAGTTCCCAAAGGTGTCTGGGGTCTTTGCTGTCGGCTCTTTCCACCATTTGGTACCCGGTCCCCCAATCCACCATGTTAAGCGCTGGGAACGTGGAGCTTCCTCCAATGTCCGGGATAAAGATGAGATCAACTCCCAACACCTTTCCTGGCTGATAGGTCTTCGGGATAGTGGCCAACCGACTGGGCTTTGGTCGGGGGTTTGCTTCACAGGCTGGGCACTTAAAGTGCCTGTAGGCCCATCGGATGACTTCTCCTTTCACCCGAGCGGTTTTCATAAACCTTATGAAGTCTGGAAGACTTGGATGGCCGACTCCCTTGTGGAGTTTCATCACTAGAGCTTTCTCCTGTGGAGTTATCTCTCTTCCAGCTTCGGCCTCTCCTCGAGCTTCTGGACCCTCTGCTTCCGGGACCACTGCTCCTTCATCTTCATCTTCCTCCTCTTCTGCCAGCACCCACTTTTCACCTGCTTCCTCCTCAAAGCCCCTCACTATGGCTTGGCAAAACTTCTTTGGATAAGTTTGCGCCTTGCGCGCTTTTCCTTCCATCAGCGCCTCGTGCTGGTGTCCACCTGGGCACCTCATAGATAGTCTCCTGGCCAGGTGAATGCCGTTCACCAAAATGCCTGTGGGCTTCAGATTATATCCCTCCTTGCCCACTGCCATTCCATAGGCGCACATGTCGCACATGGTCCTGATGACGCCTGGCATCTGCACCAGCTTCTGGACACAAGGTTCACTCCACGACCGTGCCAGATCGGGGTGTTCGAAGATGAACCACTTGCCTCTTCGGTGCTGCCACTTGGCCACTTCCATGGCGATTTCCAGGTGCTCGAGCCCAGTCTGCAATAGCTGAACGGACTTCTGCATCCCCATCTTTGGGAAGTTCAGCTCCTGCAACATTGAGAATGCCACACATGGTGGGCATATTACAATCAGATCTGGGTCTTCTTCTTTAAGGCTCCTCCACATCTTCTTCCGGTCTTCTGTCCTTCTTAGGTCCCAGCCTGTCTCTAGGTCGTAGGAGGTTCCTTGTTTCCATCCTCTCCTGTGGCCCTCAATACTGACCCTTGGAGGTGAGTAGACTTCGCTAATCAGCTAATCACCCCTGAGGGTTTCATCCTCCTGTGCAGCTCCTCGAAACCTCCAAAGACCAACTTCCTCTGCTTGTGTGTGAATGCTTTGTTTTGTGTGTCTCCTCCATACCTTTCCTCCACCACTCCTCTCCGAGACAGATTGGTCCGGACCCGGACAGGCCGTTCTTCATGTAGGGGAACGATACCTTCCTTACGCTTCCATTCTTGACTGTCTTCCTTCCACACCTCATAGTCAAGATCTGCTTCGAGGTATCCTTTTGTTCCCCCATGCCGCTTATTTCTTTGTGCCCTCCTCAGCACCTTCCTCTGCCGCTGGACCCTTGCTTCGATCCAGCTCTCCTCTTCCTTCAGAGGTGTCGATCCCGACTGCTGGCTATGGAGATCACTGAGCCCTCCTTCCCTGCCGTGTCTTCCTTGCTCGTCTTCGGGCTCTTGGATCTGCGGGATGCTGCGGCTCTTCCATCCGCCGGGCTCTTGGCTCTCCTCGGCGGAGGGTTTTGTGAAGAGGCTGCTATGCTCCAGCTGGAGCATGGTGGGCTCCAGTTGGCAAGGGCTCCTTCCGAGTCCCATTGGAAGAAATCGCACCTCCTCTGCATGCACTTGTAAAAGGTTCGCCCCTTCCTCGCTCCTTCCTTCTTGACCTTCAGGGGCTCTGCCATGTCCCCGCATTTGCATTTCACCTCGGTGGGCGGTGTGTTGCTCCTCTTGCTCCTGTTGTCCTCCTCCTGGCTCCTTCCTAGCTGCTGCTGCAGCTCCTCTTGGTGCTTCATGAGACTCCTCAACATAGCTTCCTGCCTCTTGGAGCTCTCGCGATTGGCTTCGTTCTGCCTTTCCAGCTCCTGTCTCAGCGAGATGGCCTCTTCCCAAACTTCTGGGGGAAAATCTTCTTGCATCTGGAGGTGGGGCTCCTCCTCCGGACTCGCCGCTCTGGGCTTGGTCTTGGGTCGAAGCTTCAAGGGACCCCCTTTCTTCTCCTCCTTCAGTTCTTTCTTCCGGAAGGACGCCCTGGCGTGAATCTCCCACCTGGTGTGGCAATCTTGGCACGTCACATAGGAGGCTGAGGAGTTGCCCCCGCCCTTCAGACGAGCCGTAGGGTGAATGCAGCTGCCGGCTGCCACCATCGGGGGATTCTTTCCCCTCAAGGGCGTCAACACTTTGGCTCCTTGTATGAGCGTGGCATAGACATCCTGGAGAGTCTCCGGCTCTGACCCCTCCAGCAAGGCATGCGAGGGCGGCAATTGCGGAAACCATTCGCCGACCACTTCTTGGAGTCCGCTGTAGACCAGCAGAATGTAAATCTTGTCGAGAAGCATCCTCCAATGCTTCAGGGCTCTTCTTGGTTGGTGACCCGACTCCAGGTCCTCTTGGCTCTGGACGGGCACAGGACCTGCTCTGGATCCGAGATTCTTCATCCTTGCTAGAAGACTCGCCATCGCAAAAGTTGTGGCGGGCGAGTGAACCCTTCTCGGAAAACGAATTTGGGGAAAAACTTTGAGAGGTTCCCATGGCTTCAGTGGTCAACAGGTGGTGTTCTCCACAATGCGGAACATGGAAATCTTCAACCCGGTGTGTTTGGGGGCATCTGAAAACGATTGTTCTCGAAGGTGGTGACCGGGATAGTAACATGCCCACTTGGTAGCTCATGCATCTCGATGTTGACGTTATGCTCTGGGATCTTGAAAGTGTTGTCCAAAAAATTAAGAGAAGCATGCAATGCCCTCATCAATCTCACTGGCAATAACAAAGGAACTTCCCCTTCCACCACGGTGGCTTCGAGGACACCGTTGATGCCGCCAATTCCTAGTGGAAGCAAAATCACCCCCAGTACCTTTGCTTGACCTCCTACTCCCTTGGCTGCCGAAGTTTTGGGGATCCATTTACCCTGTAGCCCATGTGCTTGACGTAGATGTTGAAGAAGTCTATCTAAAGCATGTGAACCAACCAATCCTCCCTCCGCCGCGGTGTCTACTACCCCATCATGAAATTCCGTCACAATGCCATTGAAAGATACCCTCTCTCGCTCCTTGTATGCCGCACGGTCGGACGCGGCTGCAAGTCTCTCGGCCTTTCGGCCTTCTACAAACTGTTTCAACCAAAACTGTTCTTGGGGTCTGACTTGGCCTTCCCCGGACACTACCAAAAATCCAGACTTGGCGCTGGTGGATTGGTTGGATTGCTGACTTCCGGAAACTGACGACCAAGGACGTTCTTCATTCTTGCACTCCCGAGCCCAGTGTCCTATGGCTTTGCAACGATGGCACCTCGTCCGGAGCTTGATCTGCTCCAGATGCACCTTCTGCATCTTGCCCTTTCCATTGGACTTGCCAAAGACGCCGGACCCCTTGCCTTTGCCTCCACCGAAGAAGCCACGGCCGCTGCGCTGATCTTTCAAAGCTCTTCTCACGTCTTGGTATGCGGCGAGTGCTTCATGAACATCGGACTCTTCCATGACTTGATCTAAATCACCTTCTGCTACAAAAACAAAGTCGGGGTCATCGTCATCAGCACCCATGTCATACTCAATGGGATAGCTCTCTTCAGGGACCTGGGACACCTCTTCCAAATAGGAACCTCGACCTTTAGAATCCTTGATGACCTTGTCCAGCTTACGAAGTGACTTCACTATGGAAACCTTGTCGTATTTCCCATCACTCCAAACTAAAAGACGTTGATCTTGAGATTCTGTTAGGGACGACTGCCTGTATAGGATATATCCCTGTGCCCCTTCGGGGAGTTTCACCCCTTCCTTTTCCAGCCTCACGAAAGCCCTCTCCATGCGGGCGATGAACTCCGCAAAGCTTTCTTTGGAACCCCGGGGATTCCCGTACACTGCAGACTCAAAAGCCCTAGGTAAGGAAACTTCTAAATGTGGCATGTAAAAGTCCTTGAGCCGCTTCATCACATTCCTGACCCCGTCCTCACACGCCAGCTCGTCGAACTCCATCTCTTCGACGGCAATGCGAGCTGTGCCTGACAGGGAGTGAAGCAGCTTGATACCCCGCTTGGCTTTTGGAATGTCAGAGACGTATTCCCACAAGGCTACATTCTTCTCGAATGTGCGGAACGTCACTTCGGCATTCTCCCCATCATATGAAGGTGGAGGGTCCCGATCCCTAAGGGAATTTGCCCCATCTCCATACGACCCAGCAGAGGTTGTCGCCATCACACCATGGCCACCGCTCATCGGCTGGGGTGCCGCACCACCTGTTGGGCTTTGGTACCCACCGTCTCCAGACATGCCGAGGCGTCGCTCTGAGATTACCCCGGAGCTTTGCCAGCGTCGCCCTGAGATTGCCCCAGGGCTCCGCTACCACTGTGAATCCAGTGGCCGGCTCCCTGTCCTCAAACGGTTTTGGCACCTCGCCCTCGGATGGTCATTGTCCCTCGCCTATGCACTAGGGGGCCCCTGTGTTCGGGCCAGACCGATCGTGGCCAGTTTGGAATCAAGTGTACTCGGAATGGCAACAACATGTTCACAGGTATTGACCCATACCCATATTGGATAGATTTGGATGCTATACCCTCTGGTAATTCAACATAGCTATTGAAAATGACCATTTATAGTGAGTTTTCCCATTCAAAATGGGTGGATCTTTCCATAGCTATGTAAACGTTTACCAGAGGGTATTGGTTTAAATCACCAACCTGAATATGTGTATAATATCACCATATAATACATATCTCATATATTTAACTGTCTCAGTTATCCCTATGTCCCCTAGATATCATAGATATAACTTGATATGTATATAATATCCATCAATATCCCTGAAGCCCATCCCGTCCCCGCGTCCCCGTCCCTCCCCGCGTCTCTGTCACCAAGCCACGGCCGTCCGATGCCCACCCCGCGGGCGCCCAGGCACAAGGCCTTCGCCACGTCGCGGCCGCTGCGCACGCCGCTGTCGTAGTAGAGCTCCACAGCGGGACACTCGGCACCTGCGGTGAGGGCTGATCCATGGGAAAAGTGGGAAAATCCATGGGAAAAGTGGGAAAATCCCATTGAAAATTGGGAGACTTCACCCAGATACAAGTAGATAGAGAGGTAAAATGAATTAAAATTACCTATTTCCCCCCAAGAGTATAATTTGCCAAGAATGCGTTGGAGCAACCATGGTGAAGGTGGTGAAAATCCATTGGACATTTTGAGTTGAGATGAAGTTTGGACCTTGACAAACTTAAATTTCGCTAGCACCTGATATGCCTTTAAAAATGGATGGGGTATTGATAAAAAACTGCTTTAGAAAATGTATCAAAACGGTTCTGTTTTTTGAGTTTAAACCCAGCTGGTTCCTCAATGCCTCCAATATGAACTGCCAAAATGGGATGCCCGAGTGAGTCTTGATTGTAGCCACCAAAGTTGGGAAGCTCTACCCAACAAAGTTGCTTCTGGGCAAGGGGACACGCCTTGCCACACCTTCAACCCAAATACATATAATGTTAATTATTCATTGTATATTGGTTTTTGCCCTCTTTTTTCATACTTCAAAACATCCCTGATTTTGGGCAAAACAACCCTCCAGTATACCACCAGATGCAGGAAAAACCATAGGCCAGGAGTCCAGGAGAATGATCCACCGCCCCAGCCGTCCCCGTGACTCACGTTTCGTTCGCGAAAAGTCAGTGGCTCAGTCGCAAGGCATGCCCCACCCCCAAGCGAAGTAGGCACGAGCTTATGACTGCCCCAGCATCTGCTGGAAAGCAATTAGGATGCCGTTGAAAGGGTCTTGGCGTTCACATCGGAAAAAGATGTGTCCAAATCCTCAAAATCTCCAGATTTTCCCCCTGGACAGAAAAAAAACACTGAGACCCTCCTAAGATGGCACCCTGCGGCATTCCAGGCCCTGCCATCGCGCCACTGTGGTCATTCCAGGCAGAGGCCGCCGCGTTCAGTCGTGAGAATTGTGTGATTTACACCACCAGCTCAGAGGCAGAAGCCTTGACGATGGGATAAGATGGCTGGTCCTCAGCATCTCCGACCCAATTCTTGGGCTTGAGTTGGGTTGGGTTAAGTTCAGTATGAGTAATTGCTAGATTCATCTACCCAAAATCCCAAAATTCATCCTGATTCATCACGATTCATCTATACATACCCTCTGGTAATTTAACATAGCTATGGAAAATCCATTATAAATGGAGGTTTTATTGGGAAAATCATCTGAAAATGGTTCATTTTCCATAGCTATGTTAAATTACCAGAGGGTATCTATACTACTGTATACTGAAAAAACATCCCAAGTATCGAATGATCTCCGGCAGTTTCACTGTACCCAACGAAATCCCGTGGTTTCCCAGTTCAGCTGGTCGACAGGCAGAGGCCGAGGTCGAGATCATTGGCTGGCATTTTTCCCCAACCTCCCCATAGTTTGGTCAAACAGTCAAACATCTGATTCATCTGATTTCAGATTATTATTAAACATCATTAACCATATAATAACCATTAATACTAACCATATATTAATAGTATATTACCAGGTGAAATATCTTCAAACTCATAGTTGGTAAATCCCTGCGGTTGACATTTAAAGATTTTAAAAGCCATTCCCCATCTGCCGAGGCTCCTTGATGCCACATTCGCCATCCTTCGGCACACCACGCTTCATACGGATGTAGCCGTTCTCGCCCCACTCGGCGCCCCAGCTGTTCTTCACCTGGCAGTAGCCCCAAGGTCTTGACTCGTGGGGAAATGTCGTAGATTAGTAGATGATGGAGTTAGTATATCACTGCGTTTTTGGAACCCATCTTCATGGTAGATAGTAGATCTACGCCTGGAAAATGGACACGGGCAGTTGGTGGTAGGTAACCCTAGAAACTGTGTTTACAAGATTACCGGTAGAATCATCCCATTCGGCCATTCGGAAGAGGTAAATGCCCATCACTGTACTGCACAACAGGTCAAAAAGTATGGGGTCGGGCCGGGAGGTGGGTGTGCCTTTCCAACCAGAAAGAAAAGTTTGAGTGGCAGTAGCATTGAAAACACGAAAACTCATAGTCTTGGGTTCATTTGAGCACCTTCACTTCATTTGTGATTCTTATGCTTCACGCTGAACCTTCTGAACCCCCGCCCCGGGCCCCCCCCCGCATTTCGTGCACAATAGCTTTTTTTAGTTGCCGGCCATCCCGCCACCACCGCCACCCTCCCACCCACCCACAGCCACCCGGCCACCCTTCCACCCGGCCACCCCCACCCGTCTACCACCCTTCCACCCTCCACCACGGCCAACCCGGCCACCGCCACCCGCCCCCCTTCCACCCTTCCACGGCACCCGGCCACCCGCCACCCACCGACCACCCGACCACGGCCACCCGGCCACCCGGCCACGCGGCCACGCGGCCACGCGGCCACGGCCACGGCCACGGCCACGGCCACCCACCACGGCACACGACACGGCCACACCACACATGGCACATGGCCACACGGCCACACGGCCACACGGCCACACGGCCACACCCGGCCATCCGGCCACCCGCCAGCCGGCCACCTGTTTCCTGTGTTTTTGATGGAATTACTGTAATTGTTTTGAGCTTCTTAACTTTTTCGAACAACTTGCGACACGCTCCTGCATGGTGCCTGGTGCTATGCTCTTTTCTTTCCCAGGCAGCTTTGCAACATGCTCTTGATGCTATGCGCTGAACCTTTTCAAGCAACTTGCAACGCACTCTTCCTGCTACTCTTTGAACTTCTCAGGCGACTGGCAACACACTCTTGATCCCACACTTTCAACTTTCTCCTGCAACTTACAACACGCTCTTGGTGCTAACCCTTTCGGGCCCTCAATCCCAAATTTCTCAAGCAACTTGCAGGCTCTTGGTGCTACGCGCTTAACTATCTCAAGCAGCATGGCACACGCTCTTGATGCTACGCCCTCGATGTTCTCAAGCAACCACGCAACACGCTCTTGATGTTACTTCTCTCATGCGCTCAACCTTATGGTTGTGGTGGATTTTGACATGGAACACGTATAACCAGGTGTCACTGTTCTAAATCATGTTTGCAAGGAATTAACGTTCATTTTTGCTGCCAATAGCTATTTTACCCCCCAAAAAAAAAGAACGCAAGTGAATGCACCTCCGAGATCTTCACTTTCAGCTGAATTTCCACGGTAATGCTACTGGTAGTGATGATGATGATGATGATGGTGGTGGTGATGATGGTGATGTCGATGAGAGATAATAATTATTCAGATGTTTCATTGGCTCTGCAGGGCACACAGTGCCAAAATTCTTTTTAGGTTTTCAGGGCCCAAGCAGTTTGAGCATCCAACAGTCACAAGCAGGTGTCAACTACCGTGACTATCTGCCCTTTTAATTTCTATTGATGATATTTACAAGTTTTCTGTGATATGACATTCTGATCGTTTCTTGCCACTTGTTTAAGGTGCCTGGCATCTGAGAGGCTCGCGACTGTTGTCATATTTTGCCTTCTACTATGAAAATAACATTGTGTGTGGGGGGTGGGGTGGGGTGCAGGGGGTGGGGTGGTATAATAACGTCACATACACTTCCACACATATGTGATGCAACATATCTGTACGCTCTCTTGCATTTCATTCACATCCACACTTACGTCTGCTACGCTTCTGTAAACTCTTTGGCACTTCCACACACACGCGTCATGCTACGCTGTAGGTTCTTTTGCGCTTCCACACATGCGTCATGCTACGCTGTAGGTACTTTTGCACTTCTACACATGCGCCATGCTACGCTGTAGGTTCTTTTCCACGTCCACACATACGTCATGCTACGCTGTAGATTCTCTTGCACTTCCACACATACCTCATGCTACGCTGTAGGTGCTCTTGCACTTCCACACATGTGTCATGCTACGCTGTAGGTACTCTTGCACTTCCACACATACCTCATGCTACGCTGTAGGTGCTCTTGCACTTCCACACATGTGTCATGTTACGCTGTAGGTCCTCTTGCACTTCCGCACATGTGTCATGCTACTACGCTGCTGTAGATTCTCTTGCGCTTCCACACATACCTCATGCTACGCTATAGGTACTCTTGCACTTCCACACAGGTGTCATGTTACGCTGCTGGAGGCTCTCTTGCGCTTCCACACATACGTCATGCTACGTTGTAGGTTCTCTCTCACATCTACACATGCGTCATGCTACGCTGTAGGTTCTTTTCCACTTCCACACGTCATGCTACGCTGTAGGTAGTCTTGCACTTCCATACATGTGTCATGCTACGCTGCTGTAGATTCTCTTGCACTTCCACACATACCTCATGCTACGCTGTAGGTAGTCTTGCACCATACATGTGTCATGCTACGCTGCTGTAGATTCTCTTGCACTTCCACACATGTGTAATGCTACTACGCTGCTGTAGATTCTTTTGCACTTCCACACATACCTCATGCTACGCTGTAGGTACTCTTGCACTTCCACACATACCTCATGCTACGCTGTAGGTACTCTTGCACTTCCACACATGTGTCATGCTACGCTGTGGGTACTCTTGCGCTTCTACACATGCGTCATGCTACGCTGCTGTAGGTTTTTTTGTACTTCCACACATGTGTCAGGCTACGCTGTAGGTACTCTTGCACTTCTACACATGCGTCATGCTACGCTGTAGGTTCTGTTGCACTTCCACACATACGTCATGCTACGCTGTAGGTACTCTTGCACTTCCACACATACGTCATGCTACGCTGTAGGTACTCTTGCACTTCTACACATGCGTCATTCTACGCTGCTGTATGTTCTCACCGTATGATGATGATGGTGGTGATGATGATGATGATGATGTTCATATTGCTGATGATACTAAAGTTTCGTTTTTGAGCCTTTTCAATTCCCCCCTAGAAAATGTTTGAAAAGTGACGACAATCGCGGGCCTCTCAGATGCCCGGCACCTTGTTTAACAAGTTGTTTCCTATTCCATGATGCATCTTGTGTCAAGTGCTTGTCTTCGCCGTCATTTGCTGGTGTACACCTTTTGTTCACTTCATCCATCTCCTCCTCCCGTGAAAGAAATGCTACTGCTGCTGGCTTCCTGTGGCTATCCATGTGATAATGAAGGCGATTGTCAAATAGAGCTTTGACAAAAGAGGCAAGAACTGAACTGCTGAACTGCATGGAGTGATCGTGTTGTCTTAAAGGGGAATGAGTTTATACATGTGGGTAGGAATTAGCACACAAATCGATGTTTCTGGTTGAGACATATATGGTAAATTTGTTCAAGCAATCTTGCGCCACATACGGGACAGCAAAACGCTGCTTGATATTGTTTGAAATCAGCAGTAAGCAAATTACAATCATCTTCTAAAAACGCTCCTCCCCCCCACCGCCACCCACCCACAAATCCCGGCCAACCGGCCATCCGGCCACGGCCACGGCCACCCGGCCACACCCGCCCACCCGCCCACCTGCCCACCCAGCCAGGCGGCCATCCGGCCACCCGGCCATCCGGCCATCCGGCCACGGGCCCGGCCATCCGGCCACCCGGCCATCCGCCCCATCGCCTCCCCCGCCACGCCACACCCTTCCACCCTGCCACTTCCCACCCTCCACTTCCACCCGTGTCACGCCTTGACCCCCCCACTTCAACCCTGCCCCCACTCCAAGCCCTGCCACACAACTTCTCTACCTCCCCACTCCAACCTGCGGCGCCACGGCCACCCTCCCCACTTCCCGCTTCCTCACTTCCACGCCTTCCACCCTTCCACCCTTCCAGCCCTCCCACACTTCCACCCTTCCTACACTTCCACCTTTCACACTTCCACCCTCCACTCGTGTCCACACACGCCGGCCCCAAAACTTCCACCTCTTCGCACCCTTCCCCCAAACAAACGACGGCCACCCGCCACATAGTCAACGTCCACCCTGCCCCCGGCCCCACTCCCCAAATGTCTATCCACCCTTCCACACGCCAGCCCTGCACACTTCCCTCCTGCCCACAGACTTCCATCGACTACCCCTGCCACAGCCTCCACCCGGCCACGGCCACCCGCGTGGCCGCCCGGCCACGGCCACCCGGCCACGGCCACGGCCATGCACGAAAAAAATCTATCCTCCATTTCGTGAGACTCCTGGGGAAGGCTGAAGAAATAGATGAAAAACATCTATTTCATTGATGGTAAAAACCCATTGCATTTCTGGTGCAATGGTCTCTTCTCTATGGGTTAGTTCACCCTGGTACCCTTGTGCTCACACCAAAACTGTGCAGGGATTGATGGATCTATGAACCGTTCATCCCCAAAATGATGGAAAACTCTAGGCCCACCAAGTAACCATCCATATTTCTCATAATCCGTATACCACTATTTTTCTTGATGAAATCCCATGATACCACCAGGTTTCTCAAATAAATTCATCATATAAATCACCAATAATAGTAAAAATACATAATTATATATATATATATATACATATATATATATTAGTAATTAGACCAATCATCCATGCTATAACTGGAGATATCAGGATTATTGGTCTATTATAGCTTATAAAAAAGCTATGGTTTTTATATGTTATAACCAATAGATCCCGTAGCTCTCCAGTGATCTTCGGTCACCTTCCAGTAGTCCACTCCATTCTCCGTGCCGTAGCCCACCACCAGCACGCCGTGATCCAACTTGGTACCGCACTCCTGGCGCGACCCGGTGCGGGTGCTGCCCCAGATCCTTCAGAACCAAGCCATCGATTTTTAAAGACCTAGGGATTGATGGAAAAAAATGGAGATGATGTATCATTGGCTTGGTTTAAGGGAAAATCTACAGGAAACCATGGTTTTTACCAGTAAATTTTCCTTTAAACCAACCCAGTGAATGTATGAAATTCTATGCAGATGTAAAATTTTGATGACTCTATTCACAACCATATCTGATAGGAGATAGTAGGGTGAAAAAATATGGGAATCATAGGCGGAATAAAAGTCTTGGCACTATTGTTCATGATAAGGCATAGTGGATTACCCCCCAATTAAGAGGTATACTATGGGGACTGAAGCAACAAAAAATGGGAAATTGTGTGAAAATGTTGATTGTGTAAGTTTATTTATGACCATATCTCGGGAATGTATATATATATATATATGACATTGATATTCAGGGAGGACATTTAATCAACAATAATGTTGGTATGATAGCATTTTATGGGCGTTTTAACCATGGGATATGGTAGTGTAACTCACATTGCTGGAGTCCATCCAAATCCTAACCCAAAATTGATGGGGTTTTGCATCGTAGCATCGAAGCATCGAATAAGATGAATGGTGTTCCAACTATATAATTGGTGAATATCATGAGTAATTACTACCCAAGCACTAATTAGAAGATATTTGTCATAGCCGACTTTTAGCATTACTGGTTGGTTGGTGGTCCCGCAATTTCTGATGCTGGTTGGCTACCAGCAACTGATCACCCCCAAATGATCAACAGCTGAGGGGTTTTTATTAAAATCCAGCTTTGACAAAAGCCAAAAAGATGGTTTCAGTATCTTTTTTACCACTCGTTTTTAGTAGAACATTGGTTTCTTGACTATCTTTTTTGGGGGGTTGGTACCATCTTGACCAATCATCGCTCGCGGCTCCTGAGTCAGGATGCCACCCTTGTAGAGCTGGAATGCCATTTGGTCAGCTTCAATAGCCACAGACACCTAGCTGAAGCTTCAGCCGAAGGCTCCGAAGCTTAGGGCAATTGTAAGTTTTTCATCGCAACGTACTACTACTAAACCATGGCATTTGTTGTGCATATCCAATATGTTGACTGTTTGGGGTACCTATGAAGTCAAGCCAAGTCAAGCCTTTGGTCGACGGCCCATCTTTTCTAGTTGGCTGTGAAGCCTACCAGAAACCATTGGATGATCCCGCTGATTTTCAATAGATTTCCGAAACCCACAGCCATGCCTATTGTGCATGGGACTACAGTGACACAGCAGATCGCTGTGTCCCCAATGGGAAAGTCATTTTTCACCGATTCATGGGTCCCTTCACCAAGAAAAGCATCCCCATTGCCCCCATATCCCACAAACGGGCCCCAAGACCAAAAAGGGAAACAGCCGCACTCCCATGGTTGATCCATTCTTTATCCCTCATCATATCCATGTCATATGTCATTTTATAGCTCATTCCATATGCCAATTGTATGTATGTATATATATATGTATGTATGTATGTATGTATGTCTGTATGTCTGTATGTCTGTATGTCTGTATGTCTGTATGTCTGTATGTCTGTATGTCTGTATGTATGTATCTATGTATCTATGTATCTATGTATCTATGTATGTATGTATGTATGTATGAATGTATGTATGTATGTATGTATGTATGTATGTATGTATGTATAATATATACATATATATGTACATATATAAATATATATATATATATTTATTTATGTATTATATTTATATATATGTGTAGTAATTATATATATATACACAGTATATAGAGATTCCAATTCTATATCCCCCATCATATCCCATGTCTTTTGAACATGGAAAAAACATCGAAAAAAACACTTCCAATTGGGTAGCCAGGTCACCGGTTGCTGGGACACGGCCTGCATCAAAGCATCCATGTCCTGGCGGAATCCGTGGCGGAATCCGACAGATCCAGGCAGTGAAGCATGAAAAATTGGAAAAAACAAGCCTCAAGCAGCAAAAAAACTTGGAAAAACTGGGAAAAACTTGGAAAAAACATGGAAAAACTGGGAAAAACTTGGAAAAACTGGGAAAAACTGGAAAAACTGGGAAAAACTTGGAAAAACTTGGAAAAATGGTGATGATTTCACGGCTTCCGTAGAAACATAGTGGATTCAACCAGAAACATGTGATGTAATGGTTCACCACCAAATTGACCGCCAACGGCGCATGAGGATTGAGCCAAAAAAATCAGAGGAATTGATCATGAATCGTGAAAAAATGTATATCATTTGAATATGTTTTTCATGTATACCACCTATATGCTCATGGATATTAAGGGGTAATCAAGCATCAAATATGGGTGGTTACCATGCAAAACTAGTATAAAATTGATAAACCATGGTTTGTCTGCAAATTGCATACCCCAAAATCTCATGTTTGAACATATTTTTACACATGAAGAAAATCCGTATCATTGTTGGTAATGTATCCCATTTTAGCCCACTATATATATATACACCCATTGTATATCCGTAAAGTGGTTATACCATCCTCCTCAATATCCCTGCACATATCCCCCACATCATATGTGCTTAATTTCTTCAATGATTTACTAATATTGCTGGTCAATTACTGCTTCTTGTTCCTCAAATATGACAGCTGTCATGTTTTACCCCCAGATCCCCCAGATCCTCGAAAAAGTACAGATCAGATCCCAGCCATTTTTGGTGATCAGGATCCCAGCCAGAAAAATGGGATATGTGGCTTGAAAAATGGTGGTATAATCCACTCATGGGATATTAATGGGATATTAATGGGATATTATCCCAGATCCCAGCATTTTTCTTATCCATTCATGGGATTTCATGGGATAATAGTGGCATTTTTTGACGGTTTTTCTTCGTGCCTTGGTCCGCCATATCAACCCAGCCGCCGTTTTTTCGCCTTGGCGGAGACATCCTTGAAACCCGTGATGGATCCCTGAGGCACCACCTTGGTGCAGTTGGTCTGGTGGCAGGTGCCCTGCGCGGCCAGGTACCTTGGCGCCGAAAAAAAACATCGAACCATCGAACCACGATCGGAAGATCTTAAAACTGTGATTGTTGATGGCAGATATATCATGATATATACAACTTGGGATATTGAATCCACAATCATCTGTAATATATATATATACGTTACGTGTATATATATATATATATATACGTATATATATATATATACATATGTGTGTGTGGATGGACTTGGAGGTTTAGTGAAGAATAAAAGGACCGGATAACCCCACATGTCAAGCCTTTATGTATGTAAGATTTTAATGTGAACTTCGGGGAGGTGTGAGAATCTCGGTGTGAGAAGTGGACTTGTGATGTCAGGTGTGAGAAGTGGAGCTGTGATGAGTTCTGATGTGATAAGTGAGGTGTGAGAAGTGGTGTGAGAAGTGGAGCTGTGATGGGATAAGTTGTGATAAGTTGTGATGAGAAGTTGTGATGTGATAAGTGAGCTGTGAGAAGTGAGCTGTGAGAAGTGAGGTGTGAGAATTGGAACTGTGATGAGTTGGGATGTGATAAGTTGTGATGAGCAATGGAGCTGTGATGAGTGAGGTGTGAGAAGTGGAGCTGTGATGAGTTGGGATGTGATAAGTTGTGATGAGTTGTGATGAGAAGTGGACCTGTGAGAAGTGGAGCTGTGATGGGTTGTGATGAGCAGTGGAGCTGTGATGAGGTGTGAGAAGTGGAGCTGTGATGAGTTGGTATGTGATAAGTTGTGATGAGTTGTGATGAGAAGTTGTGATGTGGTAAGTGGATCTGTGATGAGTGGTGATGATAAGTCTACGGCGGCGGAGGCGGGAACAGGAGCGGCGGGATCCAAGTGAAAAACAAGAGCCCGGCACATGATACATGCAGCACACGAGCTCTTTTTCAAGAGAGGCCGCGCAAGTTCAAGCGTCATCATTCCGTGCAGTGTAGGGTACCTGGCACAGGTGATGAGGTAAAAGAATTATGAAATGAAATGATGAGTCTATGTGACTGAAAGTAGCGGAGTGAACACGCGTGCCGCAGCTCCTCCAGGAGGCTCTGTGGACTGCGCCCGCGCGAAGCAGCCAGGAAGCTCCCTCTACTGCGCCTTTCAGGAGGCTCTGTGTACATGCGCCTGCCAGGTGAAGCCAGCCGCGGCCCACCGGCGCCCACGCGCGCTGCAGCTCCTTCAGGAGGCTCTGTGTACTGCGCCTGCCACACAAAAGCCAGCCGCGGCCCAGCGGCGCCCACGCGCGCCGCAGCTTCTCCAGGAGGCTCTGTGTACTGCGCCTGCCACACGAAAGGCAGCCAGGAAGCTCTCTGTACTGCGCCTGCCACGTGAAGCCAGCCGCGGCCCAGCGGCGCCCACGCGCGCCGCAGCTCCTTCAGGAGGCTCTGTGTACTGCGCCTGCCACGCGAAAGGCAGCCAGGAAGCTCTCTGCTGCGCCTGCCACGTGAAGCCAGCCGCGGCCCAGCGGCGCCCACGCGCGCCGCAGCTCCTTCAGGAGGCTCTGTGTACTGCGCCTGCCACGCGAAAGGCAGCCAGGAAGCTCTCTGCTGCGCATGAGTGACTGAGTGACTGGTGACTGAGTGTGTGATGATGACTGACTACTTACTACTGACTGAGTGACTGAGTGTGTGAGTGAGTGACTGACTGACTGACTTACTGACTGACTGAGTGAGTGAGTGAGTGAGTGAGAAGTGTGAGTGAGTCAGTGAATGAGTGTTGAGTGAGTGAACAGGAGGCGGCGGAGGGCGAGGCGGCGGCGGAGGCGGCGGAAGCCCCGGCGGGATGCAAGATACAAATCATATACCCATAGAAATAGATGGTTTACCCATGAAAAATTGTGATTTTCCATGGCGGACTGTAACAAATAACCCAGATGGTAAAGGATTTGTTCTTTCAAACATCATTGCCCAACATAAAGCATGATTTTGGTTACCCTCTGGTAATTTAACATAGCTATTGAAAATGACCATTGATAGTGGATTTGCCCATTAAAAATGGTGGTTTTCCATAGTTATGTTAGTTGACCAGAGGGTAAGAGCTGGGTACCCCAGCTCGAATGATGCTTGATAAGTTGGATCCCAGGAGCGGGTAGCTGTCCTCACTGCACACGTCGTGCTTCTCGAGGTAGGAGAACCTCGAGAAACCCAACAGGTCGTTGGCGACCCAACAGCTTTTTTTTGGTGGCTTCCAAAGCAGATTCAGTACATTTGGGGAGTCCATATCTCATCTATTCTCATCTCATGTCTGCCGTATTTACTTCGGGTATGAGATAGAATGCAAACACAATGCACCTGCTGGTTCTTCTGTTGGGTGAGATTCACAGATGCTGCTGTGATTTAAAATCATCCCCAATCACAAATATAAATAAACACATCATGTATATATATATATGTGTGTATCATATAATACTGTGAATGAAAGAAATTCTGCACCAGTTGGTAGCTGGTTTATTCGGTTACAACCTCATGATTTACAGAGTCTCATAGAAAACATTAGTTAAATATGTATATATATAATATCATCATATGA
>CAMXCT020006505.1:37500-127476 GCA_947184155.2 Cladocopium goreaui
CCTGGCGATGCTGGCGCTCCTCATCGTTGGCGTAAGTCTTGTGGAACTTGGCGACAAAGTCTTCAAAAGCTTTGCCTCAACGGGAAACCCAAGGGGATTCCACAACGTGTTTGAGGTAATGCCCCCAAGTTTTAAGTTGGTTTACTGACCCGTCTAAGTATAGCTATAGTCACCGAGTCACCGCAAACAATAGTTACCCTAGTTATAAGCCATTTGGGAAACGGGAAACCCAACTCGAAACCAACAGGAAACACCACGGTTGATCATGTTTGAAAGCCGGACTATGCCCAATGAAATACTGTAACTGTAACATATCATGCCTGGTGTTTCATGAGGTCTGCTTTTTCACGATGACCTTCTGGCAAGCCGACTATGTTTGGTTTTAAGGTGATGTGGAATCCCACATTTCCAATAACTGACGCAAATTTGCGTTTTTGTGAGGGTGGATCTAAACATATCCAACCTTAGATACCCTCAAACACAAATGTTCTTTTCTGGTTAGGTTCACATGATTCATATATGTCTCCATATTTAGAGCAAACGATAAATTTAGCATACAATGAATAAAACTACCCTTCACCAGTTGGTTTCCCCATGATTTCGCATTCTGGGTAAATTCAACATATTAAACTATTTCACGGCCCGTCTTCGCACTCGGCCCGTCCCCCGCAAAACAGAGCAGAGACGAGCTGCGTCCCTGAATCTGTAAGGCCAGGGATCATTTGGGGATTCCCCTTAGAAAAACCCATGGATTCCAGGCTTCGGTCGCTGATGAAATTGACGATGGCTCCCATGTTTTTCAGAAGGCCTCCCATGTGTTCGACCGAGCTGCTCACATCGGATTCACCCTTGCACACACCAAGGGCCACAAGAAGCGCAAACTTCACACTCTTCACCATGATGGTAACCTGGTAACCTCATCCAAGAGCGGCCAAAAAGCGTCCAAAAATGGGATATCAACATGTCTCAACCATCAAAATGTCTCAAATACCATGGATCAACATTCCAAAAATGTCTCAACCCCTCTTTTTTGGAATGGTTCTTTGAAGAAAAATGACCATGGATCAACATGGATTAACCGATTAAGCATCAAAATCTGTGCGGATCACCGGCAATCCCCATCTTTGGCGATTGCCAGGTTCGGTTCGACTACCGGGATCAAGATGATGAACCAAGAAACGCACAGAATTTCCAGCGTTTGAGTGGAACATCAGCCAGCCCAGTCATTTCCAAACAAGTTTTTTTCATCTGGACGAACAGAAGAAACATGAAGAAACATGAAGAAACATATCACCAGCCATGTTCTGACTGGAAAATCACCCTCCGGCAATCAACCACTTTAGTTTCATGAGTTTCCCAGCAAACAAAACCGTCCATGGCTAGTTCGGGAATTTCCCGGCTAGCCGTGGTTGATGACACCGGAGTGTAAACCAAAAACACCGTGCTGAAATCACCTGCGAGGAACTGAAGTGGCGAAGAGGTCGCAGAGTTCAAGGGCTAAAGCCGAGAGCTGAGATGCCGCAACGTTTTTCGCCAAGATTTCGAGTCTTGGAGGGTACTTGGGGGTGCAGTTGAGGCAATAAACCCCCGATTTTGGGATATGAGGCCCCTATCACTGTTATGTATCCACGTATAACTGGACCTGCACTTACAAAAATACAAATGATGATGTTGGCAACTGCATTGGGTATACACTGACGATTTTTTCACATGGCGCTAAGCCTTCAACTCTGGTACCTACTTTTTTGTATGTGTTTTCGCTTTTATCTCAAAATTCGGTCAGACAACCACTGGAAACTTCCCCAGCTGGCCCCAACGTCGCCTAGAAATCCCGCCGATCTCAGGGCTGTGGCCACTTCCTCCAAAGCCTCCAAAGCACCTCAGGTTGTGCGAGGCGCAAGTTCTCAGAGGGAATCCTAGAAACCCCTAACATGAAATACCATGAAATACCCATAGGTCCTATGGTATTGAAAACATGGGGGGTTCCTAAAATGGGGGATCCCCATGGATATCCAAAACCATGGGTATTGTTAAAATGGTCTAATTTTGGATGATTCGGGGTACCCCCATTTTAGAAAACGGAAACCTGCATATACGGGAAATGCATGCAGCCCAACTTTGTCCATTATGCCAAACCTTGTTTTTGTATTTCAATTTTTCTTGTCGAGGCCCAACCGTAGACGCATCTCATAGTAGGGGTGGTTGTGTTTGTGGTTGTGGTTGTGGTTGTGGTTGTGGTGGTGGTTCAATTGGTTTCATTTCTCGTTTTGCTATGCTCGGCATGCCTCTCCAATGTGGGCTGACCTCCAACTCCTGCGCCTTTCCAACGGGTTGAGGTGGCAACAATGGAAGCCGTCGTCCCCGCCAGCCGCCAACTTTCAAATGTGGAAATCTCTTTAAACGTGTTAAAACACATGCTTAAACATGTTCAAACATGTTGGTGCCAAACCCCGCGTTCGACCATAACCCACAAGATCTCTCCTCTACTATCTAAATCAAACACACACGTGCACGGTCAAACGTAGGGTGTGCAGAGAACACGTTTAATCGTCACAGCAAGAACACAAGATCCGACCGCTCCAATATCAGCGCTGCCATGTCCAGAGTCCAATACATATGTTTAAACGGTTTAAACATATGGATCAAAAGTTGAAACATGTTTAAACGTGTTAAACGGTTTAATGATTAAACCTGTTTGGAACGACCCTGTTGGCCAGTGATTAGGAAGCGCAGGTCTAACCCATTTCTAGATGAGAAAACCCCATTTGCATAATTTTGCATGTGAGCCACTTGTATTGCTCCTTACATCTTTTTTGGATAATTTTGGATACATTTACCGTCATAATGAATCATGGGTTGTGGAACCTGATATACCAATACACCCTGTGAATTTGAGCACGAAACCCTAACATTGCCATATCCTCAATAAGGAAATTGTCTTCCAAACTCATTTTGGATGGTTCAAAACTCCATGGTTTGCTGTAGATTTTCCCTGAAAATCAACCCATTCATACGGGGTGCATGTTCAACCCCACAGCTGGGAATTAAAGCCTTAGTTCCTGTCACTGTAAGTCTAATATTCCCCAAAGACCTAAACAGATAAATATATATATAACTGTGAATATATATATATATATATATTATTATTATTATTAATTATTATTATTATTATTTATTATTATTATTATTAATTATTATTATTATTATATGTATTATTATATATTATATATATATATGTATTATGTCTATACACTATAAATATATATATATACAAGATAGTACAAGATTCACCCAAACATTGATCCAATATATCCATTAACCCAGTGTTCATCCTGGTCTGACCGAGTGGCCAATGGCATTGCCACAGGCACGGCCCCCGTGGTTGGAGACCACGATGCCTTTGACGCCTATGGCCACTGCCTGGCGTAGCCCCGGTGGAGCAAAGCTATCCTAGTGATCAACATTACCCTCTGGTAAACTAACATAACTATGGAAAATCACCATTTTTAATGGGAAAACTCACTATAAATGGCCATGTTCAATAGCTATGTTAGTTTACCAGAGGGTAATTGTATTTCTTGGGGCCAGTTATATTACTGATATTTGCTGATTAATGAATATTAATGATATATGTTCAACTGGTTGGTGGTTGAGCCACTCCTCTGAAAAATATGAGATCGTCAGTTGGGATGATTAGTCCCAATATATGAAAAAATAATCAAAATGTTCCAAACCACCAACCAGGACAGTTACTATTCTATAGGTAGTTGATATTATTGTCAAAAATTAGAGAACTATCATTAGGTCACCAACTTGATATTATGACTGATCATTGAGAAAATTAGTTGATCTATCACTTAGTGAAAATATTGTCCAGTGATCTATCACTAAAACAAGAAAATATCACCAGTGGATATGATTCTAAAAGTCACTCATCATTTAGAAAAATATGACCGGTGAATAGTGAATATGATTCGTCGCTGGTCATTAAAATATTCTAAGTCTATTCACTCATGACTAGTCATGCTAATGAAATGAATAGAGATATTTGTAGTAGATACGAATGACTAGTTACTAACTAAATAGTAAATATAATTGGTCACTAGTCATTACGGAGTATAATTAGTCACTTAGATCTAGAGGCCCAGTAATCAGTATTCTATGATTATCATGATCATCATCAGTATGAATATGTTTCACTTTGATTATTACTCTTATAGTGATAGTCATAGTCATTATCATTATTACTACGATGATTCGACGATGTCTGAAAAGATCAGGCAATGAATACTTATATAATATATTAAATGATAATAACAGTGATTTATGTATTGAGACCAGTCAGGCAAACAATAAAATCTGCTAGGTCAATCAATCTGATTCTGATATCGTTTCCGATATTGATCCATCCATTAATAAGAATCAACCAGTCAATCAGTTGGATTGAAAAAAATGTAGAAATATACAAACAAGTATATAAGTTAATATTTATATATATACACATACGTTTAAATCAAAAAAAACAAAACAATCAATCAGTTCTTCTTGTTTCACTCTTCCCAACCAGTTGTTCCACATTCCCAACCAATGCGTTCGTCCCCACCTGCAGTGCATCCTCCGCACTCTGGATACCTTTCAGGTAGACTGGCACGTCTGCCTGCGACTGGGACCCGCTTGGATTTGGGGACGCTGACGCTGGGTGAAAATCTCCGACAGATGTTGGTAAACCAGTAATACCCTCTGGTTATTTAACATAGCCATGGAAAATTGCCCATTTATAGATGGTTTACCTATTAAACATGGTGATTTTCCATAGTTACGTTAAATTACCAGAGGGTAAATTAATAAATCTTCAGTGATTGGTTTAGTAGGCGAAAAAAACTGTAAATTGGTTGATTTTTCAATCACTAGTTTGCTTGGTGAACCATCGAGGTCCAATAACTGGTGAACATCTTCGATTTGACCCCAACTTGGAGACATTCAACATAGCCTTGGAGACGGCTCAAAAAAAAGGTAGAGATCCCCCAAAGTATATATAGTCATATGGACACTGATGGCTTTGTCTGAAAATAGTTTCCCCCAAATCCCAAAAGTAATCACCGGTTTCCCCATGTAAATTGAGATAAATCAGTGCTTTACCCCATTGTTAGACAAACCCATATGGCACAATGCCTCCATTGTAGACTAACCTGAATCTGACCATTGGTTGGTGGGTTGCACCCACACCCCTGTTGAAACAAGGCATTGTTGCCATTTTATTGCAGTACTCCCATCTAACTTTACAACAATATAGCTAGATTATAATTGCAACCTTTGAACCACAGAATGAAAGAGAAACATAAAAGAAAAAAACAAGAAAAATAAGCTAAAGATAAGAGGAAAATGGACAGGAAAAATGAAAAGAGGGAGGACAAAAAAGGTGAAGAAAGTGAAAAGCCCCCAGAAACAAGAATGAAGCAGGTAGATATAGGACAAAATCAGCCAAAATGACAAGAAAAAAGAAGATAAAGAAGTATATAAAGCGTCTAAGGAGAAGACACCACATTGAATGGTAAAATACTGTAGATGCAATATGAAGCAAATTGCAATATAGTCCCCAGAACACCATCTTAGCACCGGAAGGCCACCGGAAAGCTCTTTCTCAACTCCTCCAACATCGTCCAGTCCTTGGTATCCAACAGACGAAGGGATTGGGGGGTACCCCTATTGAAGGAAACCCCCATATCACCATAACACCTCCATAGTAAGATAATACCTCCAATAATTACCTCATGGTAATCGAACATGGCCTTGAACTCATCAACAAATATACTATACTGTAAGTGTGTGCCAGCTCAACATTATCATGAATCACCCCAAAAAAATAGCATAATACATGGAGAAAGGTATGTAAAAAAATGTCTTCCATTATTGCTTTACTTAGAATAAAACCAATATTACACCATATTCATACCATACTGTACCATCTATGGGAATATTATATCACATTATAACCCTATTATGTTGGAATATCATATATGATGGTGTATATATATATAATAATCCACTATAATAGAGTTATAATGATTATATCCCTATTATAACTCTAGTAGAACCCCCCTATCTTCTTACCCTCCCGTCCCCCTAGCGCCCCGAGCATCGAAGCTGGGCGACGGGAAGACCCCCGTGGCCCCCGCGGTGGCGCGGTGCAGCGCGCCGTGCCGCGGCGCGTTGGCGTCCACGGTGACCACCAGAGCCCCGACGCCGAGCGCCAGGGCTGTGTCCAGCTGCTGGCGACTGCTGCCGTCGTCGTGGGCCAAGACGTAGACTTGGAAGGGCGGCGGATGCCTCCCAAGGTGCCCATGGTTTTTCAAAAGCCAGGTGAAAATGGTGATTTAACCAAGAAAAATAGGGGGAGTTCATGGGATTGAGAGCTGATTTGCGATAGCTAAGTGCGAGTAACTCCAATTTCACTATGGTTTATGATACTTATATAACTTATAACTATAGTTCATGGGAGTTATAACCTAACCTATAACTGGGGGGGCCACATTGGGTGAGGTGGCCCCCACCCCCAGTGATGTTTGTTGGTTGTTAAACTCCCAACAAACAGTTAGTTCGATATATCTACCATAAACAGCCTATTCAGCTCACCACCACATGCGGTGTAGTTCCAGTGAACTAAGTGGATAATTATTTCATCATAATTGTAGGGGCGCCACATCCCAACATGGACTTTATCACCAAGGTTCATGTTGGGTCCCATCAAAATCACCCCAGCTGGTTTTCCAAACCACTCCACCAGGTCAGGTCGGGCGTGTTGGTGCCTGGCCGCCTTCCACACCTCTTCCAGCCCTACACTGGAGATGGTCGGAACGATGAAGCGACTCTGCACTTTTTCCGCCGCACGGATCTTGGTGCGGATCCACGTTGGACGGGGACCCAAGAAACGTTGGAAACTGAAGGAAAGTATAACATGACGTTAATCCCCAGAGGTATAAGAGAGTATACTATGTCATAGATGTATCTATGGGATTTGTGACTACAGTAGTAGTTAAGCTGTATTGCTATCACAAACTAAATTGGTAATATTAGTATAACTATCTATAACTACGTATAGTTATAATGTATATATATAACATTATATAACTATGGTTTATGGTAGAGATATTGACATAGTTAATGTTTTTTTTCAAGCCACTTATAACGTTGAAGCTTAGGGGGGCACGACCAACCCTGGGCGTTCGTTGATTTTTTCATGATCTTAGGACACCGTGGTTTTTCTCCGGTGTTTCCTGTGAAGTACCAATTTTTACCCGCCAAAAAAGAGCAGCGTAGCCCAGATGATGGAAATTCGACTCCAGAATTTGGGATGATGATGGATGATGGGTATAATCACAAACTTCTAGCAAAGAATGTGGTAAGCCATCCCAAGTTTTACCAATGAGCGGTGGAACAATCATCTCCGCAGATTTACCATTGCTTGTCCCAAAAAATAAGTGCTTCATCTAAGGGATTTCTGATCACCGGCCACAAGAAAATCTGGGCTTAACGGAACTTTTTTCAGGAAACCCAGTGGTTTTCTAAAAAAAAACATATGAGTCAAAAACATCTGCATTTTTTGTCCCTTGAAGCTTTTGGAAGAGATCGGTGAAAAAGCGCAGCCCTCATCGCAGAAAAACGTCATCTCCAACTCCCGACACGGACCAATTCATCCAGCCATAGGATGTCTCCAAGGCGCTTGTGACTAGGGCGTTATATATACTCACATATGATTGGTGAATCTTGCTGTCCTCATGTTCCTCTTGTTGGTCAAGTTGTTTTGATAAGACACTATGATTTCTGGGTTTTTCTCCACAACAAAAAAGGCACCTAAGGACATCCCATAGACATCCCCAATCTTTTTCCGGCCAAATAGACTGCAACAAATTCTAAACCTCCCATCCATTTTTTGGGTCGTTGTTTTTTTCATGGCGTTTCATCCGGCATTAATCGTTATTAATGTTTATTAATATATATATATGTTTATTAATCTTTACTATTTTTATTATATAATTGATCTTTATTAATCTTTACTATATCCAAGTATCCAAATTTCAAAAATCCCCATGAAATCGCCATATTTTCCATCCACATCGCCGAGCATCAAAGGTCACCTCGCCCGACTTGTCCACCAGGCGGCCCTTGGCCAAGCAGCTCAGGTAGATGGGCGTGCCACAGCAGGCCCCGAAGAGCTCGCAGCGCAGATCTGAGGACAAAATGCGCCGTGAAGGGTGAAGGGTGAACAGTGGTGTATGCAAAAGAATTTTTGGACAAACAATGGATATGGAACAGGTGGAAATGTATGTGTATATATATATATCATATACATATAATAATGTACATATAATGTACAGTATGGAATAGTGATTAATCATGTTCAAGATGAAACAAGTCGGGAATCGATGAGTTGGCGAGGAGGACCAACTCCACGCTCGGATCCTCGTTCCAGGTAGGAAAATACCCTCACGAGCCACTATATCTCAAACATAATCACTAGTCAAATAATTTCAAATACCCACATATGATATATTCTATATAGTGATATAGTATCTGATATAGTGTATAGATATATATGTGTGTATATATGTATTATATATGTATATAATTGCATGTACATATGTGCGGTGTATATGTGCATGTATCTATGTATATATATATATATTCTCATTATCTTATATATATATATATATTATAAAACAATAGTACACATTAGATATCAGGTAAAAGATTGTAAAACATGGTAAAACACCTCAATATAACCACCAAACAAACACCAACCAACTCCGCCTCCCAACCAGTCCCCGCCTACATCTGACACGTCTCGCAGCACCCGCGGTCGGAAAAGCCAGGGAACAAACGCCCTGCGGTTCCGCTGGATCGTGTCACTTTCGCCTGCCACACGGGGCCCACGGGGCCCGGGGAACAAGAACCTGGATGTGCCTGGGATGTTTGAAAATTGTACCCTCTGGTAAACTATAGCTATTGAAAATGGTGATTTATAGTGGATTTACCCATTGATAGCATGGTGGATCTTTCCATAGTTATGTAAACGTTTACCAGAGGGTATCATGACTGTCATCTGAAGGCAGCTTGGTATGTGCCGTTTGGTTTCTCTGAATCATAACTGATGGATTATGAATGATTATGAGATGTCCCTCTACGTTTTTCGGATGAACATCTTGCCTTGGAGATTCTCACGGAGCCGAGCCTCCGGAGATGTAATCCCAATTGGCTTCGGGAAGGCCTCGGTTGGTCCATTGGTCCACTAAGGGTTCTGTAGGCGATTTCTGAGGCCCCAGGGGCTATCCCAAAAAAAACAAATATCTGTTGCCAGTTGGTCCACTCTGGGCTGGAAAGCATCACTCTTTGAGAGGTTGGACCTTGGGATAGAACGATTCCAACATCTGTGAAAGTCGGCTACTAAGAGGAAGGTCCGTAACATGATTGAAATCCAGATGATTGAAATCTAGATGATTCAGTCGTGAAGATGACTCAAACCTGCCACCAAGGAGGACTCGAGTCTTGACCAATATTGAAACCTCAACATGTTCTCATGGTTTTGTTATGTTTTGCTAAACTAACTCGGATATGTCAGGCTTCCGTGCTTGCCCTACTTCCCTCCTCTGATAGTCCAAAACATTTGCAAGATCCACAGGCCACCATCTGGAAAGCATCCAACAACAGCTACAAGTCTCAACCATTCACCAACAGTCACCATCCAACAGTCACCCATGATTCACCTTTTCAGTTTCGCCCATCAATCCCATCACGGCTCAAAAAATGACCGGTTTCAACAGTCACCCAAATCACCAGTCTCCTTACAAGGCACAGTTCTTTGCTGCCTCCTCAAAATCTTCGGTGCTCAGCAGCTCTTCGAGTGGCTTCGTCATGGCCACGGCCAAGGCCAAGGAGCTGATTTTTGTGGTACCGTTGGTACCAGATCCATAGAATCGTCATGAATCATATAGCCTCTGGTAACATAGCTATTGAAGCCATGGCCCAGTCGAAATAGTGGATGTTGCCCAGCTAAATAGCATGGTGGATCTTTCCAGTTCGTTATGTAAAGGTTTACCAGAGGGTAGCCATGGGTGAACATCAAAATAGCTGGATGGTATGCCATTTTTCATGTGAATCAGCTTCCAAACCTTCACGAAGGTCTTGAGCAAATGATTCCAATGTTGTTGGTTTCTGCCATTCAACGTTAACATCAGTGACTATGTATATATTTGTTATATATATATATGTATGTATATACATATGTACGACATCCACTGTCAAATTTAGTCATCTTGATTACTCTTATTTGTGTATCGGTTATTTCTTTAAGTATATTTTTGGTTCAGTTTTAGTATACTGTATGTTCTCTGTGTTTCCTGGTTTCGATGTGTCTACCTGCTCTCTGATGTGTTCTTTGTTTCTTTCATGTGTGTCCTTCGGTTTCTGCTTCAAGACTTCCTTACATATTAGACATATATAGATATAGATATACCGTAGATATAGATATAGATTTAGAGATATAGAGATTTAGAGATTTAGATATTAGAGATAGATAGCTAGATAGATAGACTAGACAGATAGATACAGTGTGTATGTATATATATATATATATGTGTGTGTGTATATGTTATGTGTATGTCTACTTGCTCCATATTCAATTGCAGTCTGTCTGTCCCTTCCTTTTGTTCAGTTCCATTCCTTTGATATTTGCTTTACTATACTCGTTCAGGGTTCGTAAAACAAGAATGTGTGTTCCTGTATCTTAATTTTTCAGGGTTTGCCATTCTATACATTTCAGCGCATTCTATGCCTGTCCTACCTGACAAAAACCTATTCACACAGTCAGTTTCTTTGATTCAAAAAATGCGTTCTTTTTTGCTATTACACGGGTGGTTTTTTATTAATTCTATCTTACTGTTCTCGACACCATATTCATCAAACAAAAAGGATGATCGCACTGGTGGTTCTTTGTCATATCCTATGCCTTCTTCAGTTTTGCCTTGAACTTTCGCAAGTGCTTGCAATGTAGAAATTGGTGTATCTATACAATAAATAGATACACCAATTTCTACATTGAATTGAAATCAGTGAATTTGTTTTTCTTGTAAATATATGTAAATATGTCCTTTCTCGACTCTGTTCTTCCTTCTTCAGCGTGTCAAATCGTCTCCTCTAAACCCAATATGGAGTGGTAGGGCGGCTGGACCCGCGCTTGCCGCCTGCGCTGGCATTGCTCACCGAACACGTGGGGTGAACTGCACATGTGCCGCGTTACCCCGGAAATATCAGGCATAACAAAGATGAGGATTTTATCAACAGAAATGTGGAAAGTTGATGATTTATAATCATACGTTGGGAATATCCATTGATAATAAATTGGAGATTTAAACAATTCAAATTGGGTGTTCAATCGCATTTTACGGTGACATTCTATGGGATTTTTGTTGGGATAATATAACCAACATTAACCAACATTCTATCTGGTAGTTTGGGTGTGGCTTGTTTAGCTTATGGTGCATAGCCATATAGATTCAATTTTCATACGGCCATTTCATGGGGAAATGCTGACCATCAAATTTTGGGCTAGGGTACCCCATTTTCAGGTAGAACCCATGTCAAGTTCTGCTGGTGAACCAGTTGATGTTCATGACCTCATTCATATGGAAAATCGATCAAACTTGTAGGTTTTGACCCATCCCCCCAATTATTTTCCCTTTGTTTGATGAGGTTTTCATCACCAACACCCACTGTACAATATTGGGCCCGTTGTATCTCAAAGTCTTGACCGGGGCAACTTTCACGCACAACGATTCAATGATCGACGAGACTCGCCATCCAATCATCCAACAAGGAAGCGCGGAATGTGAGGAGTTCATTTGCACAAAATGTTCATTTCAAATTGGATGTGGGTCTCCCAAAACTGACCTCACTCAGTGTCCGGTTCCAAATCTGAAAATGTCCACCCTCGCAGGCTGAATGCTGTTCATACTTTTTTCAGAGTTTAGTGATCTGTTTTGTGAAACCCGTGTCAGAACTTCACTTCGCCCAGCCCAGCCCTGCTGAACATGTCCAGCCATGGCGCCTACTCTTTGAGTAGAAGTAGCGTTGCCCCAGCGCCGGCATCACGCAGACCTCACGTTGAATCAATGGACTGCGACAACCCAGAACAAAGAGTGGTTATAACACATATGAGGTATCCCCGCTTAAAAAAATGTGCACATATATGTGTATATATAGATATATTTATCTATAACTACATAATTATATAACTAAATATAATTATATATAATTATATATAGATATACTATGAGGGCACAAAATGTAGAAGGTTCGAATATGAGTATATATGGGGCTTGTTTCCAGGACCGGGTCTCACATGAAACTGACTCCGCGGGCCAAAAACACAGCACGAGACAACGTGAACCACAGATAAGCCCACTCCTTCGGGTCGAGGTCCGATTTTGTAGGCCCCCCTTGCCAGCAGGCCATCCAGATCACAGAAAACCTCATCCCATGTTCAAGCCCTGTGCAAGGGCAAACGGGAAAGGTGACAACCACCGATGCCACCGCTGTGCGGCTGCCTGGAAATTGGACCGCCGGACTGTACCAAAACAGCCTTCCACACCATGTCCCCTTATTGTGAAACCAGCATCTTGGCAACCAAGCACAATGAACGACGTCAATTGTCTCAGTTCAACGCGCGCTTTAGGGACAGGCGGGCGCCCAGACCATGGGCCCAAAAAGGGGGCCACCAATTTGGAAGCTGGGCTTCTAACTTGTCAATTGCGCCCACATGTTTGGGTCCGAATCTGGCCCTTTTTGGGGGTCGCAAAACACAAACAGGGGCTGCTCAATATTTGGCAACAAGGATATGCTGTGCACGTGCTTCCGAGCTGGCAGCCGCACATTTCCGCAATACAATGTATACTTATATACATACACAGTTTTATATACCTATTTACACTGCGCATATCACTTAGTTCTATGAATGGGTCCGTTGAACACTTGTAAACTGGGATGCACCCCCAAGTAGTATGTAAAGCTTGGAACTTGTAACCATGCTATGAGTAGCCAGTTGCAAAGTAGGATCGACATCCGGGCATTCAGAATTTCACCCTGGGATATCATGGCTACAGATTCTGTAGATATAGCAAATCCACAAATGGTCGACATCTGTGTTGGCCCGCCACCAATCCAACCCTGCCTCCGGAGAATGAGCCCTGTGGAACAATGAGGTCCCAGTTCATTCAGATGGGCAGCATCATTATATAAAACTCGGAAAACTAATATAATTAATTCGAATCTAAGTGGAATATAACAACTGGAAATTTAATATCAGTGAATGTAAGCCCCAGTTGGTTTATCTTGGTTTAATCGTCGCGGTTTCTGCTTTATTCATCCAAGGCTGACGGGTCCTGCCTCCCAATCCAAATCCTTCAAGATGCGGGAGGCCTCAGGGTGACGGACCCTCAGAAAAGAGGTAAAACCTGGCATCCTTCCTGTGTTCGAGGCTGTGGGCAAGCAATAAAAGGAAGCTGGGTCACTGACCCTGGAAAACCTGAGTCAAAGTTTTCCAAAATCAAAAAAAAGAATGCCTCATTTATTCCTAAAATTCGAAGCATTTCTGAAAATGTGGTACCCTTAAATCAAGTGGGCTAATCAAAGAATCATGATTTCCTTCCCCATAAAGATTACCATTTGGAGGGCATACCTCACTATCAGAACATACCAAACCATCATCCACATCATGCTTGTTGGTTCTATAATATCCATGTTTCCCCATTATAGTCCCATCTTATCACCATAATGTATCGTTAATATAAATCTCTCACTTTATGGTTAAAGTACATGTTCCTCAATCCTTTACTATCCATTTGTGTCCCTAACATATGGTTACGGTCATAAATCATCAACATGTTACCCAAGTTTGGTCGCCAAAACCATGTTATGGTCAAAATATGTTAAGAACAAATATCCTCTTAGTACCCATTATCATTAGTAATTAAACTGAATCATCAAGCTTAATGTGTGTACTGTAAATCCTCTTGAGATCCTTTAGGTCATCTGATGGCTGGCTGTATATCCCAACATATGGCTCAAACATGGCTCAAATTTTCCATATGGATGCCTAAAGCTCGGAAAATCATATGTAAATAATATGGATTTTCTACATCACGCCAGGTCCTGTAGGTTTTTGTTGTGTAATATTGTGTAATATTCTATAGATCTACCCAATCTACCCCTATGAAACTATGAAACCTCCATTTATCTCATTAAATCCGATGGGTTTCCAAAAACAAAATGTCGACATAAAATCCGATAAAATCCCTTTATACAGACCACTAATAAAAGCTATCCCGGCAAGAGACCCCAAACAGTGGGGGACAGGTAGCAGGACAAGAGCAATCCTAGTAGTGAAAGCATGGTGTTCATTCAAGGCGGTCTCTGGAAGAGAACATACCAGGTTGATTTTGCAAGTTCCCTTTGTAAAGATCTCTGTAGAAGATCGTGCGCAAGATCCTCTTCACAGGTTCTCTGTACAACCTTCTGTGCAAGATCCCTTTGTAAGCGAGAATGGACATAGCTCAAAAAACGAGCACGGCGTGCTAGTAAAACGACACCTTCGGAAGAAGGGTCTCCAAGACCACGTTTCGTGCGAGACTTCCTTCGAAAACGGAGATGAGGGAACTTTTGTGCTGTAAGGGTCATCAAAAACGGCGCACACGTATGATACCACGTCGAAGGTACAGCCTGCCTTAACCCTTACCGCAAGAACCCCAAGTGTGCCCACACTCTTTGGGAAAAAAACATTGAATAGATCCCCATAGCTGGTATATTTACATGCATAATTTATGTATGTATGTATGTATGTATGTATGTATGTGTGTATGTATGTATGTATGTATGTATGTATGTATGTATGTATGTATGTATGTATGTATGTATGTATGTATGTATGTATGTATGTATATATATATATATGTACATGTATGTATATGTATATGTATATGTATATGTATATGTATATGTATATGTATATGTATATGTATATGTATATGTATATTGTTATTAGGATTCAGTTTGCTTCCAATAAGGTCCCAACAACCAATCTTCGCAGGTTTCTTGTGCCGTTGGACAATGCATGTCCGCTGATAGCATCACAGGCTCCGGGAGCCAGGCGGTGGGTGCGGAGGGTTTTCTTGAACTTGACGCCATAGGGCTACTTCAGTCACAGGTGGCCGGGACCATCTGTTGGACGTGGCCGTCCGTTTTGCAACTGTTTGGTGCTGATAAGTCGTGGGACGACTTTGGTGCGGCGACAGCCAAAACAAGAGGGCATTTGCGCCTTGAGAGCAGGGAACAACTGGGGAATCAGGTGATTTACTTTGGACAGGGTTTCCTTATTCACATTTACTGGTTTCCTCCAGCGGTTCACTGGAAGTGGAGTCCGTGCCAATCATATTGGTAGCGGAGCTCCGGCTCACTACCGGAGCATCCAGGGCAGTTATTCACCATGGCTGCTACCTCTGATGGGGATGGCGGGTCCAACACCGGAGTTGGCTCACAGTTAGCCACATTGGTCCCGTCATTCGATCCGTCTGCAGACAGCATGCTGGAGTATCAACAGAAAGTGGAACTGGTGTTAATGGCCTGGCCAAAGAATCGCATCACCGAGTTGACTACAAGATTAATCCTTAACTGCAAAGGATCAGCGTTTTCAAAATTGCAGCTGCACAGGGAGGAGCTCATGGAGAACGATGAAAAGGCCGTTAAACGGCTGATTGAACTTCTGGGAGGCCACTGGGGCAGAATTGCTTTGGAGAAACAGTATGAGGAAGCTGAAATCGCCTTGTTTCATCTTGCTCAAATGCAAGATGAGTCCAACGACAGCTACTTAGCCAGAGCTGATGTGGCTTGGAGCAAGTTGCAAACCAGAAAGCTTTCTCTGGATGATTTGCAGGCTTACATCCTTTTGAGAGGATCCAGCCTCAATGCAGAGGACAAGAAACGGGTAATTTTGGAGTCAGACAACAGCCTGGAGGGAAAGCTCACAGTCAAACGTGTGAGCGAAGCCGTCAGGTTGCTCGGTGCCACCTTTTTTCATGACATGACAGGGGCCAGAAAGTCCACCAGGACCAAAGTATATGGAACAACAACGTTGGTTGCAGAAGATGAAGAACCAGAAGGTGCTTTTCACCACCTGGATGATCAAGGAGAAGAAGAGTATGTCGATTGCCTCGTGAATGAAGGCGACGAGGACGCCACATTGGTGGCGGATTTCGAAGCTGCAGCAGTCGAGTTGTTGCAGGATGATCCGGAATTATCCTCAGCCTTCAGTGCCTATACTGAGGCTCGTCGCAGGTTATCCGAAAAGTTCAAGAACAGAGGCTTTTGGACGACATCCAGCCGATCAACGTCACAATCGACCAAGGGAAAGTTTGGTTCATCAAAGGGTTCTGGGAAGGGAAAGAATGCATGGCAGCAAAAGCCTCGACGTAGCTTGCAAGATCGAATCTTGAATTCGTACTGCCGGAACTGCAATAGGAAGGGTCACTGGAAGGCGGAATGCCCATTCCGTCAGAGCAACAGTCAAGCTTCCTCGACAGCTGCCGGAGGAACCACAGGATCATCGAGCATGCCAGCCACTGCAGTATCCATAGATCAGCAATACCAAGATGTTCTTCCCCTGGAATTTTTGAACCTGCCTGAAGCTTTCCAAGGAACCATAGATGATGCTTTGCCTATTTTAGTGCAAACTGTTGATGAAAGCACCACACAAGGGACTTGGAGATCTGGTTATCATAATAAGATTCATGGGGAATCCTATGGGGATAATTGGGTAACCTTAGATAGCCCCACACCACGAGAGCGCCTCAAAGCCTGGGGTCTCAGGAGTGAGGACCGAGCACCCGCTAAGATGCTGCTAGCCGACACGCTGAGAAGACAGCGTGAAATGCATCCGAAACACCAGATGTGTGTTCATGCCAAGAGCCCACTGACAGAGTCGAAACATGTAGGCCAGGCACAAGCATCCGATGTCCGAGAAGCCACCATTTGTTTTGCGACACATGGGTCTCATGGCATTTTGGATTTAGGAGCCAGCAAAACAGTGATTGGTAGTAATCACGTTGCCGAGCTAATTCAGAGCCTCGATGTTGCTGTCCGTCAGAAACTGTCTAGGTGTACTTGCAATATCACGTTTCGGTTTGGAAATCAGGGTACTCTCCATAGCAGTCAAGCTCTAGTGATCCCTGTTGGACCGTTGTTGTTGAAAGTTGCAATAGTACCCGGAGGAACGCCTTTCCTCATCAGCAATACGCTCATGAGAGCAATCGAGGCAAGGATAGATTGTGCATCACAGACCTTGTCGAGTCACCTGCTTAGCTCGCCGATACCACTGCAACTCACAGCCAAAGGTTTGTTTTTAATTGATGTGAATCAGTTAATCACGCAGTCCCAGTCGAGCAAAGCAACCGGTGACCCAAAGCGGTCAAGAACCTGTGCCGAGACATTTGTGTCCGATGAGACCAATGCCAAAACAGCTGAGTGTTCACCCAAATGTCAAACCAATAATCAAGTCAACCATACCCATAAATCTTTCCACGAAACAGTCACCATGCAAGATTTCAGTGTCACCAAGTCAGATCAAGTTCAATCGTTTCCGTCACCACCACTCAAAGCATCCGAAACATGCAGTCAAGACATCCGTGCTCAGGCCAGAACGATAGGTCCATCGGTAGGATCAAGTTACCGCGATACCAACCATGGCATCGCTCTCCCAGCGCCTTCGATCGTTGCAAATTCCAGCAACGACGACCGTGGAGAGCTTAGACCACCTTCGACTGGAAGATCTGGTCACAGAGACCATTTCGTTCGGCCAGAAGCATCAGGGCCATTCCTATCAGGAAGCATGGGAAGACCAAGAATGGGTCCACTTCATGATCAACCGTTACCAAGGATCGACGAAGGAGAGCCACCGCAGATTCATGAGGTTTGTCGAGCTCAAGATCGAGGAGATGGAACAAGCACAGATCGTGCTGCCTCGCCGTCAGACCCCGAGCGGGCAGAGTCGTCTCCAAGCGCGACCAAAGCCCATGGCAAAGAGCCTAGCCACGCCCACCTCTTTGCAGGATGGGGTCGACGACTGGGATGTGGAGTCCGAGATGTTCATCCCAGTGACTACGGCCTATGCCTCGGGCCAAACCTCAGAAGAAGTGATGGCCTTGCAGACCAGGATGTTGAACATGGAGAATGCACTGACCCGAGTAATCCATCACATCGAAGAGCAGGCCATGCAGAACAAGGGCCACCAGGGGACCGAGGACGTCTGAGAGATCCCGTGAGCTCAGCCAACCTAGCTCAAGCCCCGGAAAACCTGTCAGAACTGGAACACTCCATAAAGAGCATCAAGGATGACTGGAACGAAGATATACTCACCACTACCCATGCTGAAACCATGGAACTTAGGAAACACGTAGAACAAATTACGGCAGAATTTCAACAAGTTCTTCTTAAGGTGAAGCCGATGGGAACTCAGTGGACGGTAGGTGAAGTGATGTGTAGCTCCAATTCTCCGATCACTCAACAGGTTTTGCGATGCGGTCATTCAGCGTTCAGATTTGGTCTAGAGCAAGGTGATCTGGCCACAAGTACGGGACGGTCTGAACTGTTCACACTGATTGCAAGACATCGTCCAAAACATTTGTGGTATTCTCCAACATGCGGTCCGTGGTCATCATGGTCACAGCTCAATGCTTCACGATCTCTACATCATCAACAATTGTATCAACAAATGAGAAAAGACTTGCAGTATCAAATTGCACTGGGAATTGTACTCTACCGTCACCAAATGGAAACAGGAAATCACTTTCACTGGGAACAACCACAAAAGTCACTCATGTTTCAAAATCCAAACCTTGCCGAAGTTCACCAACATACTCAAGCCTGTCAATTTGATATGTGCCGTGCCGGAAGTTTGGTAGATCCCGAGAGCCAACTGCCTATGAAGAAGGGGATGACCATACTAACCACTTTTGAGCCATTTTTCAGGAGATTTCATGGACTTACCTGCGACAATAGGCATCAGCATCAAGCTATAGAAGGATCATGTTGGATGCCGGGTCATGGACGTGTTCTCAGATCACAGTATACTGAGGTATATCCCCGAAAATTTGCCAGAGCAGTTGCGCAAGTGCTCAGCAAAGGGTCCCAATGTCGTCCATATGGATGGAATGATGATTTGGCAGCGATCCTTGCCGAAGCGGACAGCCTTGCATGTCCCGCCTTTGCAGTAGCCAATAATAAGTTCCGTTCCAAGCCACAGTTTCCCAAATCAGAGACTGTGACTCCGACGAGCCGTTCCAGCCAGGGGGATAAACGACCAAAGTCCGACTCCCTTCAGGGTATAGCTCCAACTCTTGAGATGTGCCAGCAAGCAGTTCAGGCAGTGATGGAAGAACTACCACGGGTAGGCAAGAGGGAAGTCCAGAATACTCAAACCATAACCATGTTGCAGCAAGTATTTCCCGACAAAAAGATTTGCAGAGTCATGGCCTGTAGGGGAACTGAAAGGACAATGGCCCCTCCAAAGGATATGCATGCTCTAGAAGCACCTCTTAGGAAAATGCTGATGCTGCGCAGAGATGGAGAAATCCGACATGAAAAATACTGGGAAAGATGGGCTGACCTTTCCAAACGTCAGTTGACACGGCCATCACATGCGTGTAGGGTCAACATCACCGTATTTGCCAGAGATTTTGACACTCATGTTCCTGAAGTGAGACCGTCATCCAGCACTGACATGACAATAAATAGCGATACCACAGTGCCAAGCAGAGTTCCAAATAGGACACAAGATGCACCAATGGTAACAGCTGACAAGACAGCCAATCAACCGACGATCAGTGATAGTGCCAGTTCCGGGCAACCACAGTGCGAAGAAACTGTAGTGCCGCCCATGACACCAATCCCTGAGATGTCTTTTGAGAGCCCAGAACCTTCAACCGAAGGAGAACCCAATACCACTCCGCCGGTGGTTGTGAAACCGCCCCTGGATCCGATCGTGGCACAGCAAGGTACCAGATTCAGAAGTTTGCCAAAATGGGAACAGCAAATGATCCTCAAGCTACATAAGAATTTGGGTCACCCATCAAATGAAAGACTGTCACGAGCGTTACAGGTGCAAGGTTCACGACCAGAAGTAGTTCAGGCCGCTCTGGAAATTCGATGTGCAGTGTGCTCAGCCCATGCACCTCCAAAACATGCACGCCCTGCTACCCTGAAAAATATGATTGACTTTAATCACAAGGTATATCTGGATGGTATCAGTTGGACCAATAATTTGGGGAAGTCATTTCATTTTTTTCATCTCTTAGATGCAGGAACGAATTACCATGTAGCAATTGCCTCACCCGCCAAGACGTCTCAAGACTTAATTCAATTGCTGAACCAGCATTGGATAAGCTGGGCAGGACCTCCGACAGAAATGGTGGTGGACTCTGGAACCGAAATGAATAGCCAAGAATTTGCAGAATTCACACAGCGATTCAACATCCGTACCACCACGACGTCTCCAGAGGCCCACTGGCAAAGCGGAAAGATTGAAAGGCATGGAGCATTTCTCCAGTCTATGTTGAGTAAAGTGGACCTCGAGCACCCAGTTACCAACTATGACAGTCTCCAACAAGCCCTTAATCAATGTACGCATGCCAAGAACTCTCTCAGTATAAGACATGGATATGCTCCAGAGGTGATTGTGTTTGGAAAACACACCCGCCTGCCAGGGTCTGTGCTAAGTGACAATTCGCTTCCCTCTCATGAACAGGCGACACAAGAGGAGTCAAGCATGAGTCCACTCAGTTTTCGCCAAACCTTGGCGATCCGAGAAGCGGCCCGCCGATCGTTCCATGCAGCTGACAACAGTGATGTTCTCAGAAGGGCCTTGCTTAGACGGACATGTCCATCAAGGGGAATTTTCACTAAAGGGGAGTGGGTAATGACATGGAAAGGGGGTCCCTTAAATCAACACCGATGGAGCGGTCCCCATAGAGTCATAATCCAGGATGATCATCATACGGTTTGGTGTACTTCACATGGAAAACTCATCCGGAGCGCCCCAGAAAACACCCGAAGGTCTTTGCCAGAGGAGGGATCACCTGAAGGTCCTGAACTTCCTGCCGATATCACTCCAATGACCCAGCAAATAGCCAGAATGAATCAGACTGACAGTCAATCCACAGAAATCCAGGAAATAACACTTGACATTCCCAATGAACTAGATAACCAAGATGTTTCAAGTAACCATCCCAGTCACGCTGAACCTGATAACCCCAATAATGACCAAACTGACAGCCAAGATGAATCGCTGCCTCAACCTGACCATGAACCCGAAAACGGGACGCCTGAAGAATCCCAAACTCATCCCTCAGAAATGCCTGAAGAAGAACTCACTGAGCCTGCCAGTCCTGAAGACCAGGAATTGCTGTACCTGACCTGCCATGAACCAACAAATGCGTTCACGTGCGAAGACGCGGGCACCTTGAGTTGGTCATGTGAGTTTGACATTCCTCTGGAAGAACCCCTAAATGAACGAACACCTAATGCTGAAGAGACCTGGTTACTCTTAGCGACAGCCACAAAGAAGCAAAGAACAGAGGTGAAGTTGTCAAACTTGTCCGCAGCTGAGTTTACAGAATTCCAAAAGGCCAAACAGGCCGAAGTGGATAACTGGATCAAGACCGGGACCATCAGCGCCATTCTCAAGAATCAAATTCCAGAAGAACAAATTTTAAGGTGCCGTTGGATCCTCACATGGAAGCCTCTTGACAATATCAACCAAAAGTAAAACACGACACTGCAAGAGGAAGCCAAAACTACTTGCCAGAACCGGTCCCATAAGGCTAAGGCTAGGCTAGTAGTGCTGGGGTATTTAGATCCCAAGTTAGAAGAGGTTCCTCGTGATAGCCCAACCCTTAATAAAACTTCAAGAATGATCGTTCTACAAACTATTGCCTCCCACACTTGGAAAATGAGATCTTTTGATATAAAGGCCGCATTCTTCCAGGGTCAGCCCCAAGCTGACAGGGTAATAGCCATAGACCCGGTCCCAGAGTTGAGAAAGGCCATGAACCTAAAGCCTCAAGAAATATGCCGACTGAACAAGGGAGCATACGGTCTCATAGACGCCCCGTATCTATGGTACTGTGCCCTGGTGAATGAACTCTTGCGACTTGGCTTTGAAGCGTGTCCTTTTGATCCCTGCTGTTTCGTGCTCAGAACACCTGCCACCAAAGAACATGACAGCAGACTCGAAGGAATTTTGGGAATCCATGTAGATGATGGGATAGGTGGGGGAAGCCCAGTTTTCGAAGAAGCCATCAAACAACTTGAAAAGACATTCCCATTCGGTTCCCACAAAGTTTCAGCATTCACCTTCACAGGAATCGAACTCAATCAACACCATGACTTTAGCATCACTATGAACCAATCAGCTTACGTGCGTAAGATCAATCCAATTACAATCGAATCCAACAGAAAGTCCCAACTTGAAAATCCAGTCACTGAACCCGAGAGATTAGCCTTGCGCGGTCTTGTAGGGAGTTTACAATACGCAGCCATAAACACCAGACCAGATCTCTCCAGCAAATTATCATTTCTCCAATCTACAATTAATCATGCCAAAATCGAAAATTTGATGGACGCCAATCGCCTACTACATGAAGCCAAGAAACACCATGAAGTTACCATCACTATCAAACCAATTCCATACTCAGATTTCAGATTCCTTGCGTTCTCAGACGCCTCATTTTCATCATCAACCAAACCCGATTCACATGCAGGCTCCATCATAGTAGGAACTCATCGAGACATCAATCAAAACTGTCAGTGTCCAATCAGTCCACTCACATGGGGTTGCAGAAAGATTCAGAAGGTGGTGACAAGCACTCTTTCAGCAGAGACGATGGCTTTGTCTTCAACCCTTGACCAGTTGAGCTGGCTGAGACTGTTTTGGAGTTGGATACACGATCCAACAGTGCAGTGGAGGAAGCCCGAAGATGCCCTTCAGAAATTGGCACCAGCCATAACCGTTCCCACGAAATCAGAGGATGCCGACCTCACGATAACTGATTGTAAAAGCCTCTTTGACATGATAACACGAACTGCTCCACCTTCATGTTCAGAATTTCGTGTACAATTGATGGCAAGAGCAATCAAGGAGTCTTTGAGAGAAGGCACCATCCTCCGATGGGTTCCGAGCGGGGCACAACTGGCCGACGCACTTACAAAAGCTATGGAGTCCAACTTTCTAAGGGAGACCTTAAGATTGGGATACTATAAGCTGTGTGACGAAGCTTCCTTCCACTTTAAAAGAACGTGCCAAGACCAAAGACCGATTGAGATGGCTCCGGTCGCAACCTGAATCTCATTCGAATAAAATATAATTTTTGACGAGTGTTATTAGGATTCAGTTTGCTTCCAATAAGGTCCCAACAACCAATCTTCGCAGGTTTCTTGTGCCGTTGGACAATGCATGTCCGCTGATAGCATCACAGGCTCCGGGAGCCAGGCGGTGGGTGCGGAGGGTTTTCTTGAACTTGACGCCATAGGGCTACTTCAGTCACAGGTGGCCGGGACCATCTGTTGGACGTGGCCGTCCGTTTTGCAACTGTTTGGTGCTGATAAGTCGTGGGACGACTTTGGTGCGGCGACAGCCAAAACAAGAGGGCATTTGCGCCTTGAGAGCAGGGAACAACTGGGGAATCAGGTGATTTACTTTGGACAGGGTTTCCTTATTCACATTTACTGGTTTCCTCCAGCGGTTCACTGGAAGTGGAGTCCGTGCCAATCATAGTATATGTATATATATATATACATATATATTATGTATATATGTATTGTATATATATATATTATGTATATATGTATTGTATATATATATATATTATATATATCATATATGTATTGTATATATATATATTATATAGTATACATTATATATTACATATATTACATATATTACATATTATATATATTATATATTGTATATATTATATATATTATATATTATATATATATATTATATATATTATATATATATTATATATATTATATATATTATATATATTATATATTATAATATATTTTATATATTATATATTATATATATTATATATATTATATATATTATATATATTATATATATATTATATATATTATATGTATTATATATATTATATATATTATATATATTATATATATTATATATACTATGTATATTATATATACTATATATATTATATATATTATATATATTATATTATATATATATATATTATATATATTATATATTATATATAATAGATATATATATATATTATATATTATATATATATTATGTAGATTATATATATTATGTATATATATATATGTGTATATATTATGTATATATAGATATAGATATATATATATATATATGTATATCAATATGTCCCATAAAAAGCTTGTTAAATCTCCCGTAGCTGAGCTTCCCGGACTGCCTCCGGTGGAGCTTCAGGTTCCACCTGGTTAAGCATCAGGTTCCCCTGGTATATCCGAAGTCACAGCTGGGATTTATGGAGGGTGATTCCCCCAGTCATATGGAAATAGCCATGGAAAATCACCATGCTTTTAATAGGTAAACCATCTATTTCTATGGGCCATCTATACCATGGCTATGTTAAATAACCAGAGGGTATATATATATATATATTGTATATATAGTAGGTTTGACCCATCCCCATATTAGCAAAAGATCTGATTTTGCCACAAATCTGACGGAAAGGATGCATCATCTGAGTAGTGAGCAATGTCCACAATGGCAATGGCAGTTTCATCTCTCATGTCCCATGGTTTTCATATGGGGTATGGGCTCAAAAAAACGGGGAGCTGTACCCACAGAAAGCTACTCCCTCGTTGGTTACCCTTCCAAAAATCACGGATATGTCAGATTTTCCATGGGAAAAACATACTGGAAACCATGGTAGCTTCACCATTCAAGTCAGGGACCGACCTCGCGTTCTTCATCCTCATCTGGATCCTGAAGGCCGTTTCGGCACACCCTGAGGATGTGCAAAAATGGGATACACCTGATATACAGTAGCCCTCAAAATGGTCAAATTTTCCCAAGGGTTTCCGTGAGTTTCCATCATGTTCCATCGTTTTCCCTGAATTTTTTGCCATGGCGGCCATGAGACATGGGAAATCGCCCAATTTTGCGAAGCCAGAACTATGGATTGAAACCTATAGTATATAATTTTGGTAAAACAATAACATCCCCAATTTCACCATTATGGGTGGTATGGTTGCCATTCCCAGCCATGGGTGGTTTCTTACTGTTTTAACCACATTACTCTGTGTTATGGCTGGTCTTTACATCACCCACTTCAATGGTTTCACCGTTGAAGAACTGCCCTTCCGGGGATAACCCAAAATATCCCATTAAATCACTATAGAATCGCATTAAGACATCAGAAAATGCCATTAAATAATATTAAATCTTTAAATATCATATATCATATCTATCTATCTATCGATCAATCTATCGATCGATCGATCTTTCTTTCTATCGATCTATCTATCTATCGATCTATCTGTCTATCTATCGATCTATCTATCTATCTATCGATCGATCTATCTATCTATCTATCTATCTATCTATTCTTATCTATCTATTCTTATCTATCTATTCTTATCTATCTATTCTTATCTATCTATTCTTATCTATCTATTCTTATCTATCTATTCTTATCTCATTAAATCACAAGAAATCTCCATCCGATCCAGCTTTCTGGTTCCCGAGTACGCCGGCCTCCACCGTCTCGGGCGCCGCATCTTTGCCCTTTTTGCCCATCCTGCGCCTGAAGAGTTTGTGACCCACAGCTCGCCCCGGGAGTGGGGTGGGGCCCGGGGGTGGGGGTTAACCATCAAAACTGGAGATGTTACCCTCTGGTAATTTAACAGTTTGCTATTAAAAATGGCTATTTATAGTTGATTTTCCAATAAACAATGGTGATTTTCCATAGGTATGTTAGTTTACCAGAGGGTACATCATCATACAGAAAATCATTTTGAAAGGGAACATCATTGGAATATTTACCAGCAATTTTTAAGCATAATCCCATCCTAACATGAAACACTCCCATGGTATGGTCCCAAAAAAGGTCCCAATGATGTGGAAATCCCCCACTAAACCATGGTTTCTGGAGGGTTTTGGGGGTGACCTAGTTTTGGGTACCACCGCCGCATTTTATGGAGACTGAACCGAAAAAAACTCCGTCTAACCCATGTTGAATCTGCTCGGACCCCTCCGCACAGTTCTTAATAATTTCAGAACTCACGGCCACCGGAAACATGTTGGCAAGACTCAAGCGTTGAGTTCAAAATCACAGGAAAAAGACTCGCATATAAATCATTGTAAATCCACAAATGGGAGAAACCTAGCAAAACTTGGATGCTGGTCTATTTGTCCTAAGACTTGTGATGTTGGCACAAGTCATAGTACCGATTTATCACGATTTCAGGGTCCGGCCTCCAGCCCTGTGCAGGGCCACCTTCCGCTTCCAAAAAATATGGCTGCGCTGGAGTTGAAATGTCAAGCGCTGCATTCTGCTTCCAGGCAGAAACATCATCAAGTTCAACATGGAAGCAAAAAGAAACCAGAGACTGGCCACAGAAACAATCGGAAAATATGAGGCCACAATGTCATTTCCTACAAATTCAAATCCCAGCTGGATGATGTCGACGTTCAGACTGCGTAACGTACTACACACACAAGATCCAGCATTCCCTACGGGATCTTTTTTGCGTTAACCGTTAACGTTGAGAAAAAATTGAAATGCTGGCAGTAGCTCTGATCCGGTCAAGGTCTCAAATTTTAGAGGGCAATGATTCGTTTTCGCAGCCGCAGCCGCCACTGATTCCGATACATTCCGATTATCATCGTCCATTAGAGGTTCAACTACCATCTGCAGGGGTTTGTCTGAAATGATGTACCTCTAACTCTAAATCGAATGATTTATCATCATTGTTCATATGAAGGCCATGTCACGATTGTAGCGTATTGACAAATACGGGAGCTGTCACTCTTGATGGCTTCGCCCCGACTTACTTTTTGAGACAAGCCCAAAATCCAATGGTTACAAATGTGAAACTTGAGGCCGGGGGTGGATGACGAAAGCTAGCGGGGTAGGAGAAAGAAGGAAGGGAAGAGGTGAGTTGCGGAGGGACTGTCATCATCGTGTCGCGGCATTGTTCGTCCCAACGAGGATGCAACAATGATATATTGATATATGGTATATAACAATGATATATATGGGGGAGGCCCTTTCGCGGGAAAAATCACGTGATGATGATGACAATAATTGCCAACAATGATAAAATGTAATTGAATAACGATGATGATGATGATGATGATGAATGATGATGATGAATGATGAATGATGAATGATGAATGATGAATGATGAATGATGAATGATGAATGATGAATGATGAATGATGATGATGATGATGAATGATGATGATGAATGATGAATGATGAATGATGAATGATGAATGATGAATGATGAATGATGAATGATGATGATGATGATGATGATGACGAGGATGATGATGATGATGGTGATGGTGGTGATGGTGGTGGTGGTGGTGGGGGTGGTGGGGGGGTGAGGTAGCTTTCCCTCTATTAGGGGAGCCCTGGAAACCTATGAACACCTGCGGTCAGCTGCACTATTTTGTACACGCGAGGTCTGCTAGTCTTGAGCCATGCGGAGTGCGCATGAAAGATATGAATTAGGTGTACATGTCAACATGCATGACAGCATTGTGTAGACACGTAAACAAAAAGAAATCACAAACAGACACAAATTTTCTTCGTGTCGGAACATGCAAATCTGTTTCACAGGTAGCGCTCAGCCTGTGATGTGCTGTGAGACGGTCCGAAGACAAGAACAAAACTGTACAAAAGCTACTCTCCGCTGTTGGAAAGCGGTTGTTCTCGGCTGTTGGCAAGCGACCGCAAATGCGGAACATAGCAAAATTTTTGGGGCTACAAGCCCATAGTGAAATAATAACCGTAGAAACTCAATTCGTTTCTCCTTCTGAGTTCACCGGTCTGATGAAAGAAAATAGACTGATCCGGTGTTTGCGGAATCATGTCAAGCCACGATCCGTCATATTTCTGAACCCAACGCTGCCTGGGTACTTGGTACCCTGGGACGTATTCTACATTAATGGTATTAGGATTCACTCTATAGTATGACGGCTGATCATAGTGGTAACCGTAATTACGGTACCCGGAAGAGCTAGAAGCTGTTCCTTGGTCAAGCCATTGCGAGCCCGTCATGCGGGATGGAGGCGCAGGAGGCTCAGGTACGTTAATTGGCCTTTTTCTGGTTGTTTGCCTTTGGTCGGCCTGCTGCGATCTTTGCCTCTGGTCAGCCTGCTGCGATCTCTCTCTCCACGGCGGTGGAGTCTTCGGTGGTCCTGGCGGATCAGGTGGCGACTTTGGCTGTTGTGAACCTAGTGTTCGTCCGCGTCCGGTCGCCGGAACTGGAGGTGCTTTGACAGGTGGCCGAGCACTGGAGGAGGATCCCGACGACTTCGGTTCGGACGGTTGTTTGAGAGACATTGGTGCAGCTTTATATTGCACTGGTTTAGGATTCACTGCTGGACCTCGAGCAGGTGCCGGAGGCGGTGCTGGTGTTTCAGCTCTGGGTCGATAGCTTCTGGTCCTGCTGACCGATCGACTTCGAGTGCGTCCAACATTGCGGTGTGAATCAGTCCGCAAAGGCGGAACGCTGTCTCTTCTCTCTTCTCGTTTGTCGAGATATCCTTGGGTTTTCTGCATCCATTTTTCACGTCTTTTATCTTCAGATTCCTTGGAACGGACGCGCATATTTTTCAATGATTTTAATTGGGCATATGTAAGGAGAGGTGAGTGCCATGCACAGTCCTTTTCTGCCAAACCAAGGTCATACGGTAGCAAGTGTTTTAACTGTTCAACATCGTTCAGCATAACTTCGTCTGAAAAAGCTGATCCTGCAAATCCATCAGCAGAAGCATATTCTTCCTTGGCACGTGCTTCCGTGACAGCTATCTGCTTACCGTAACAGAGAGAAATTAAAAGCATTGAATCACAATCAGCATCATCTCCACGCATGCTTCGGATGTAATCAGCAGCAGTGGTCGATGAAACTACGTTATAGGTAATACGGTTGACCGGACTGCGATGAAGGTTGATCTGTTGGAGAAAACGCTCAAGGATGTCGATCATGATGCATGTCCGGAAATCGGAATGGTCATCAGACTTAAAACTTCGCTGTGCGAAAAGGTTGCCGTCGCCAGACAAAAAGTCACACTGGTGCTCGACACAGCTTGCGACAAATTGGAGCCATTTCTGGCACGTCTCTTGATAAGCACTACTCCACGCATAGGAGGAAATATGAAAAACCGCTACACGGCATTCAGCTAACATGAGACGTCGTACGTCATGGGTGTCAGCACCAAGATTCACTTCGCAGACTTCTACGCCGGAAACGGCAAGATCATCGTCTCCATCGATCTCACAGATCGAGTGATCAAGAAAATCAAGCGTCGTTGCAAGTGGGCGATCATGCTGATAAACAGTAGAATCGTCATTTTTCTCGATGTCCGGTTTCGGAACACGAGCGCCAGTAGAAGGGTCCCCCAATTCTCCTGACGTATTCATGCCATGGCAAAGGCGAAAAATGGCGCCATGCAAAATCCAAAAAGGGCTGCTTTTCTTGCCTGTTGTAATCTGATGATGACATAAAAGTTCAATAAAGGAGCCTGCATCATGTGAGCCACGGAGAAAAATTGCAACGGACTGCGATTGGATTGCCGGATGCACTACCATTCCTAGCATCCCGTACTCTTCGGCAAGCTCTTTATGGATGGCAATCCCTCCGTACTCATCGGAAGCTTCGCACAAGCACACAATATGGGCCGCATTACGGAACACTAAATGTGGCAAGGCACGATGGTTAATATCAGTTCTGACCCATTTTGGACATTTTGAGCAACCTCCGATATACGGAAGACGGTTGATGTGACCAAGGTTCAACGTCAAAATGCCAAGCTGATACGTGTCCTTCTGAAATTCATGGATGTTCTCCTTAGTGCGCTTGGCAACACCGAGGACTGCTCTTTTTCCAAGAAGGCACGATCTGAAGAGCTCCAATAAACGGAGAATCTCTCCTTCCTTAAGGTCACCGCCGTCAGGGTACTTGAAGAAAGCCTCAGGTCGCCAGATCGGAAGTGGCGTCTGGTCCTGGGCATCAACAAAGTGCTCCTGGAGAGTCGGAATTCGACATCCAAATGGCATTTCATAAATATATTCTGTATAGTCAAAATCCTCAATACCATGCCGTGCAAAAGACTGCAGGTAGGTGTTCCCCATGGAGCGGCCTTCACGCAAATGCGTGATAAGTTCCGAGAATTTTTCCTGGCGGTTTTGAGCATGTTCGCTTCGTGTGGCTCCGAAATACGAAGATTCAGCAAGAACAGCATCAACCAATTCTTCGATATCGAAAGGCGACTTGGATGATCCGATGCTGTCTGGCAAAAAATCGGCGGACAACTCAGAGGAATAATTAACAATGCTATGATTGCAAGCCAAGCCGCAGGTGCGGCATTCCAAGCAAAAGGCAAAGCCACAAGGGTGGCACCAGAACATTGCCTCAGCACTTCCGCATTCGGAAAAATTCTTACAGCATTGAGGACCCGCAGGGCGAGGAAACCATTGAATTTCGTCTGTATCCTTTTTGAACTTTGTGAAAAACTTTTGGGCTGCGTCCGCATCACGGAACAAGTCTTTTGCCTGGGCATTCATCTCACGGCGTGCCCTAGTCTTAATAACCTGCCTGCGGCCGCCCCAAGGAGATGCGGCTTGCAGATCAACTTGAGTATCGGGGTCATGGGCGCCGGATGCTTGATCAGAGCTAGCCGCAGAAGCGGCATTCTTCTGTTTCTTAGGCATAGGCTTAGCCTTGATGGGCCTCTTGGGAGCTTCGCTCTCCGAGGCGGAAGACTGCTCCTTGTTCCTCGCCTTGGCGAGATGTTGCTTAAATCGTTGGGAAATCTCTGCCTTGAGTGTTTTTACTCTTTTGTCTGCCTCTGTCTCAGGCGGGCCAAGCTCTTGGTCGTTCGGAGTGACGTTGGTGCGCAGAGGCCTGGTCGGACCGGAATCGGTACTACGGAAACTTTCCAAAAACTTAGATACAACTGGAACCTTTTCAATTTCGTCTGCCACATACTCCACATATTCGGAACGTGTCCAGGTGAAACCATCTTGTTCATTTTCATTCTTTTTCTCCCAGTACAGTTGGTGGTGGCAGACATGCATAGCAAGGTCAATATCTGAGGTGTAGTCATTCATTCGCTTTAACTCAGCCGGTTCCGGTGCAACAAGCCAGGAGCGATCAACGAAGGACCAAACACCGCAGAAGCGGGAAAACGGCACAGTCTGATCGGTAAGGACATATCGGTTATGTGTGATCACTGGACCAAGGCCTGCCACGGCACCAGGTCGTGCAATTAAAATGCAATCTGATTCGGGACGTAATACGTCTCTGATCGTACTGAGTGATGAATCAAGAGTGAAATGCACGTGGTTTCTTCCACCACGGGTGCCGCCTGGGAGCAAACCAAGTCTTCGGATAGAATCAAGATTTTTCTCGTTTGCTCCATGGATAAGATACCTCAAGGGAAACATGTCAGGCTTAAATGGGCAGTGCTGAATCTCGACATTAGTGGAATGGCCACTCTCAAAACGGATAAAAATGCTCGCAATGTCGAGACCATCAAGCATGTCGGCTTGGCCTTCTCTTGAGGCTTCATCGTCGAAGTCTGCCGGCTTAAACCAGGTGTCCGGTATCGGAACAATGCCTGCTTGGGAATCTTTGGCGGTAACATATCCGATCATGGCCCTGGCTTTATTTGAGTCGCAAATTACGTGGGCCAAAGGCATCAGGAAACGAACGGTATTTTCTCTGTTTTTGACCTGCATTGACAGTTCATTAGGGTCAAAATCTTGTAAAAATTGCTTTCCTTCACGAAACAAGGTACGGATTTTTCTGGCTGTGCCAGGATGGCTAATAAGCTCATTCAATGACAAAGACCCGTCACGATGCATTAAATTCGTATGCCGAAATAAGTAAGACAAGTGACGAGACATTGTTTCGAAATGGCTGTCCGTCAATGCGGAATCATGGTCCTCTTTGTTCTTGATACCGGATTGCTTTCGAAGGACCTGTGAAATACACTGAGCAAAAACTCTGCTATTGGGCTGTACAGAATCAAGAGGCGCGCCGAATGCATCATCGACGACCCTGCTACGAGATTCGTAAGTTCGGGTGTCACGCGTCTGTCTTCTGTCAGGACGATCTTGGCGACCGCCACGCGGTGTATGCTGAGGTCTTTGACCACGAGGACTACGAAAGCCACGCGGTGTTGTGTCCGCAGAAGCGGAATGATCAGTTCGGCCAGGCTTCGAGAATCTCGGAGGCATAAAAGAAAAATGAGCTTGGTCACGTCTTTTTGAAAGTGACCCTTGAGAAATCGATCTTCGAACAAGATCTTCGAGGTGTCTCCACAAGTTGGCTTAAGGGTTTAGGAACAGTGCCAAGGGACGTGAGTCCGGGCGTCGCGAAAGAAAAAGCAATAATAACCCTGTAAGCCGAGAGATTGCAGACACAAATTTTCTTGAGACGAAAATTTACTCCTCGAAGTACAACATTGCAAAAACATCATCCGAAATGTCTTCACTTAAAAATGTTAACACATTGTGTGGCTCTGACAATGTTTCAATGACCCATGTTGTTAAGAATGCCTTATGTTTGAGTAACGACCGGAATGGCGGGTGCGTATCAACATTCTCAAGTTTGCCAGTGGTTATAGACGACACTAATTGGTCTGGTTTTGCAGTTGACTTAGTAAGTGGATCAGCCAGACAATATTCACTTGCAATGTGACTTAGGTCATCCAAGTGTCCGGAGTTACTCTCATGCCTCAGCGTTTGTATTAGGTGATGGGTCTCCTTCTGTTCAGGTAGGTGTGTTGTCTGAGCAGTGGTGACTAAGTTGTTTGCGTCAGTTCGGATGTGAATGGGGGCGATCTCACCACTGATGTCAGCCCAAAGTGCACGCAAAAACAAACAGGTTCCAAAACATTTCATTAAAGCATTCAATTCGGCAACAGTGGTGGATTGTGTTGTAGTGGTTATCTTATGACTCTCATAGTCAATAATCGATCCACGAGTTGCTGAGTTGGAACCGTCTATACGGTGTGTTTGCGTGTCGTAACCGGAATTGCGGTATGTTCCCTTGGAAGGCAATTTGCGGTCTTCGGCTAAGAAAATGACATGAGCACGCTGACTAGACTTATCACTGTTGTTACGGTAAGATGCATCAGGCATGCCAAGGATACGCTGAGAACCCTTCAGAGGCCAGAATCTACCATCAACATATTGACTCTTGAGGGTTCGGACAACCTTGTTGATTTCCCTGACATCACCTATGGTCGGACTAGCAGCGGCTGAGGCACAACGCGAAAACTTGTAACAAATGTGAACCTGAGTTCTACTCTGCAACCAATTGAGCTGTCCAAGAACTGATCGATAAGCGGTATGAAGTTGTGGATTGCATTGGATGTTGTCCTTCAGAGACTTATCAATCTTTACTTCTTCAACTGCATCGACAGCAAGTTTCTGGTCAACAGAGATATATGGTCCATACTTGTCATGAGTCTTCCATTTGATGCGTTGTCCTACAAACATAATGTCATTTTTATCTTCTGAACCGACAGCAAAGTTCTTACGCAGACTGGACAAGACCTTGGACTCAAACACCTTGTCGCCTGCCATGAACAGGTCATCAACATGAAGACAAATAAAACCATGTGGTCGGCGTCCTTGGGCATTGTTTCGGGCTACCGGATCCATAAGATGGTCGATTGCTTCAGAGATGGTTAACTGTTCAGTATTGACACTGTGAGGTGGTTGGTAGGTCCTTGTCTTAGAAGTACTGTCATACAGAACATAGGTACATCTGTCTGCGCGTGTGGGAACAAGTCCACAGTCAAGTAAGGCTTTATCAATGATTTGCCACCAGCGACGTGGTGCATCATTAAGACCGTAACCAGGTTTCTTAAGCCTCGCACCAATGTAAAGTGGATAACCATACTCAGGTGGAATCTGACAAATGATGTCTCTGGTTTCATCATAGGCTTCACCTTGAAGGAAAGCGGTCTTTAGGTCCATATGGTACAAGTCCCAGTGATAGTTTGCAGCCAGCTGTGTTGCACATCGGAAATCTGCTCGTGAAGCTGCTGGACTATCTGTCTGCTGGGTGTTCTTCTGTTTGTCTTGAAAACCCTTAAGGACCCATCTTGCCTTACATTTCTGGAAGTTACCGTCCTTGTCTTTCTTTACGGTAAGAACCCATCTTCCGGCTACGAAGTTCCGAACTCTGGTCTTTCTCATATCAACAAGATCAAAAACTTCATTGTCAATCCATGATTGGCATTCAGCCTTCTTTGCATCTAAAAACTGTTTGGCAAGCTGTCTCTTCTCTTGCTGAGTTGCTTCCTTTCTCTTCTTGCCAACTAGATAAGAAAATTTGTCTGTCATAGAATACAATGTCATAAAAGCCTTGTCTTCTTCATTGATGCCGTGATATTCTTCAATGATATCAGATCTGGTCTTGCGGCATCTTGCGCGTTGTCTTTCAGAGATAACGGAATAAGACATACCAATAGAATTAGAAGATTCGACACTACTCAGAGCTACTGGTGAACCATCAATCAATCTAGGCACAGAGAATGAAGCAGTGTTACTGCACAACTTTTGTTCCTGGGACAGGAAACACCATTTTGAATCATCAATAACAAGATCATTATAGTCAAGAGTCTCATCGGTATCAGTAGAACCGTAAGGAATTGTTTCATCTGTGTCCTCTTCTGGTTCCTCTTCTTCTTCTTCTTCTTGTGGCTCTTGTTGATCTTGAGTATCCGGTTGTGGATCATTCTCTGGCATTGGCGATGGATTAAAAGGTTCATCTCCGTCTAGCGGAAGTATTGGCGGTCCATTATGTCCGGATGGTGCTGCATCTGGATCAGGCTCGTCATCATCAAGGTCATCAGGCACAGGATCATGCTTGGGTTTCTTCGGTTTCGAAGTGCTTGGAGCGACTACAGCGGGTTGTGTGGTCGCGTTTGGTGTGACTGATGGCTGTGTATCACCCCCCAAATGGTTACTAGGCTGAAATTGGGTTGAAGCCGAAGGAGGCATTTGTCTAGATGGTCGAGCCTTAGTTGCTGGTGGTATCGGCGGATCACCTGGTGGACGCTTTGTGCTCTGTGTCATCGGTGTGTCGTCAATGTTTGGTGGTATAATCGTATTGGGCACAATAATTGTATCTGGAGCAACAGGAATGCCAGTGGCTCCAGGAAATGGTGGCTGAGGATGATCAGGTGGTGATGATGGATGAGGAGGTAAATCTGGCGGATCATCGTGTGGTGAATGCATCTCATCGTCAGGCACATCATCACTTGGTCTTGGAGGTGAATGAAATGGTGTTTGAAACTGATCATCATCAGGAGGAAAGCCGGGATGCGGCGTGTGCGGTTCATCAGGCATGGGAACATCTGGAAGGTGTGGTGATGAAGGTGGCATGTTAGGATGTTCAGGCGGATGATCATCATCTTGGTTGTTGTTCTGCTGAGGTGGAAGACCCGGAGGAGGGTCGATGTTGGTGTTCTGTTCAGGGATGTCATCTGTGTTATCTGTACGGATACTTCCATCATTGTTCCAAAACAATATTGCTGACCAATGGCTAGCAATCAACTGCGACATATCTCTAGGATGTACGCGCAGAAAAACGTGAGACGCATCTTTCTTCTTCCAAAGTAAGAGTACGCCGTGTGTGTGGCGGTATTCAACTCGCAATGACTGAAAACTACCACGAAAAATGATTGCATTGTCAAACATGGATGTACTTAGATACATCTGTCTGACATGTGAGACATCTTGCTGTGCTTCGATCTGAACAGGATGATAAACATTACCAGCGGGTAGAGCATTTATGCGGTTGAGCAGGCGTTTCGTGTAATAGTCACGTACTGGAAGACCCTGTTCGTACAAGTCAGTTGCCAACACCGGATGCTCGGATGCCGTAAGAGCGGCAAGCTGATTTTGCTCTCCTCGCAATTCATCGAGATTCAAGTCTTCCAGCAGGTCTACTGCAAGTGACAGCTGCGATGGATAGAGAGCCCGTGAATTTCCTAATGGAAGGATGCATCTGATCAAAGTGCTACAGAATCGGTATGGATAAACTTGTGCCAACTTTGTTCTTGATCCATATCCTGGAGCACTACCTTCCAATGGTTGATGATAATGTTTTGGATCATTTTTGGATTTACTATTACATCTCTTGAAAACTGGATTCAAGACTCCCTCAGGAAAATTGTGAAGTAAAGATGTTGGTTTGTAGTAATAGTGTCCATTTGGGTCTCTCATACCAAAGACGCACATATCTAATGTTCCATAGGTTACGGTATGCTTCATGAGAAGGCGTTGAAAGTGTTTGGTAAACCAAATCTTGGAAGTCGCAGGATTTTCAATGATGAAAAATCTACCATGTTCAATCTGATAAAGAGCGACTCTAGCACAAAATTCTACCATGGGAAGATACCTTTTCCTTTTTTGATAAGTATCGGCAGGATCATTAATATTCTGCATTTGACTCCATGGTCCACAAACAGGTGCCATGTGGATAATTTTTGGCTGTTGTGGCTCAATGACTTCCATTGCCTTTCGCCGGCCTTCGGCAGTGAGCAAGTCGTAACCTGTACGAAAATCAATTGGAGCGCCGACTCGAAGCCCTTGCATTGCTGCCGCTTGACTAAGCTTGGCAGAGCCGCTAAACAGCTCAAGGAAATCTAATTTTCCGGTCATAGCTGGCTCCCATGTATAACAACCATATGTAATACCTTCAGGACCTGACTGAATGGCATCGTGTTCTATGATGTTATTTGCATGGTCATCTGAGCGGCATGTGGACTTCACTGCTGTACAGGCGCCCTTGGCCGAAGATTCGGCACCGGCGGCAGCTTTGGCCGAAAAGTCGGCACTGGCAAGTGCAATTGGTTCTAAAGGAATGTCAGTATCCTCAATAGGATTATGGTCTTTTCTTATTTTACTGATGTTGACCTTCACGATTCTGGTTCCTAAGTCAACTCCAACCATGCTGCCATCTACTGAAACCAACTTTCCTTTTATCCATTTTCCTCCATGTGAACCGTCTGATTTGATTTTTGATTTGTCTTCGGTCCAATAGTAAACTTTTTCTCCAGGAAAGAATGGTCCATCACTAAGTTGAAGTTTACTTGCAATATCTCTTCGAAGGTCATCAGACTGTTTTGCCTCTAGAAACTTTCGCATCGCCAGTGACCTTAGTGCTTCAATCTGTCTCTCAGGAGCAGGGGCCTCAGTCGTGAGCTGTGCTGGGTTCATGAGCTCAATCGCCGTAAGATCGGCAGGTCTTCTTCCAAATGCTAATTCAATAGGAGTGACACCACCGAGTGTTACCATGGTGTTCCTTGAAATGCAGGCTTGTCTCAACAACTGTTTATAAGTAATGTTGGCAAGCAATGGATCATCTTTCAAGGAAATTAGCATTAATGAGACCTGTTTCTTAAACATGCGAATGGCTGCTTCAGCTCGATTTGGCCATGGTGTTCCTGGTCCTAGAGAGATTGGCCTGATGCTGTGCCGGTTGTAATAACTCTCCATCTCAGTGCCCATAAAAGCTTGATCGGCAACTATGTATTTTGGATTCAGCTGATAAGTTTCAAAGTATTCTTGAAGATGAGATATCGTCACCGTATCAGATCTATTTTGAACTACAAAAGCAGTAGTCAATGAAGTTGCACCGTCATACATAAGTAGGAATTGAAGTTTTGACTGAGGATTGATAGGAACTTCTCCATGATCAATGAAAGTAAGTTCACCAAAGACTTCACTTCGGATTCCTGAAACCTTAGCTCTCGATGGTGCAATCCTGGCAGTGGAACATGTGTCACATGACTTGGTAATCTGATCAAATTTGTCATAAATTTCCTTCGGTAACTTCAGAGCCGATGTTCTTCTCTTGAATTGTTCAGTGGTCATGTGATAATGCTTCAAATGTAACTTGAGAAGTTCAGTGGGTGATTGAAGCTTATCATGAATTCTCTGAAGTGCTAGTGACAAGGTTCCCTTAGGTGACGGTTCTTTCTTCTCTTCAAGTTTTACTTCAACCTTTGGTTCCGGTTTGACTTCAGGTTCTTCTTCAAACTGAGGTTCCCGACGTCTTGGGATACCGTCCTTTGAACCGGAACTTGGTCCAGAGGCCACCATTGGCTCTTCATCAGGATCAAAAGGTTGAGCTGGTACTTCTAACTTGCTATCAGGCTGAATTATCTTCTTGACAATCTTCTTAGAATCAGGCTTGGCCGGTTTCGGCACCTCTGCAGGCTTAGGCTCTGATCCCTTGAATCTCTTGCAACCTTCCTTGTTTGTGTGAGGTCGATGTTTACCATTGCATGCTGGGCATGTGATGTCTTCGGACTGAAAGCTGTACATCGGTTTCCAACTGGAAGTAGCAAGAGCCATAATGTCAAGGACTGGATGGTTGGATGTACTGACCGCCAATGCGGTGCGCTGCATTCCAAACAGTGGACAAGTCATGAACTCACCTACTGGAGTATGTTCAATGTTCATGCGAAGATTCCTCATTTGTTCAACTGAAAAGAGGACAGGAACCTTGCCTTTGTCCAGGATGTCAACGCATGTTGTGATCCAACCAGTTTGTGCACGATCATTGCGAAAATGAATCACTAATCTTTCCTTGACAGTAGATTGTTCTCCATTGGCAAATGAAAACTTACTTGAACACGGTTGCTTAGAAAACCAAATGTGATCACGCTTCGGATGTTGCTGGCAAGCCTGTACAAGGCGATCAATGGCAAAGCGGATCCCATGGCTCGAGTGCAACCTGAGTCAAGGATGACATAAGTCGGATGAGAACCTAAATCTACATACTCACAAAGCAATGCTTGTTGGGCACCATGATCATAATTGAGAAATACACACTCTTCCGTTGAAACGGAATTGAGCGGGCTTGTGCGCGGCTGAAACGAATGCAGATCACCGGTTTCGGTAGAAACACTCTTCTCAACTTGGCGGATGCTCTTCAATAGGGACCTGTTCAAATCAGAAAAGCACTGGTACATCACAGACACGAACAGAAGCACGAATGTGAGGGCCTCTACAAGTTCGTGTCCGAACAATCGGAACAAGCGGATGCCTGAAAAACAGAACCGGTTGATCTTGTCGGTCTGTCCGTCCTCAGGAATGACGTCTGAATGCTTGTCCACGGATTCGGTCAGTTCCTCAATGGAAGCATAATACGACCAATTGTACCAATCACCTTGGGAGTAGTCTCCATCGTATCCATAGTAGGATTCATAACCTGACCAGTCATCTGTCCAATATGTGTCATAGTCATAACTCCAGCTTTCTTCGGCATGGGCTGTTTCTTGTTTTTCAGGGGCTTGTGATGCACTGGATGTTGCAGCCTGTGCTACATTAGCTTGTGGAGGTTGTGACAAAAATGGATTGTTTCCTCCTTTGTTCTTCGCATCACCTTTTCCTTTTCCTTTCCATGAAGGCATTCCTTTGAAGGAATCCTTTCCTTTCATCATTCCTTTCTTGCCCTTTTTACCTTTTCCTTTGCCCTTGCCTTTTCCCCAGAAAGCTGTGTCTTGTTGGTCATCTTCCCATGCTGCAAAACCTTTGCCTTTTGACCTCGAGCGGAAGCCGGGTCTTGATCTTTTTCCTCCTTTCTTGCCATAACCAACCTTTTGGTTTACCTTTCTTGAAGGACCTGCCGTAGATGCGGCGCTTAGAGTATGAACCCTTGGCGCTGAGAACCCAGAACTCGTTCTCGGTGTACAGACCTGTGAAACCTTCTTCACCCGTCTCTTCATCAAAGACCCAAAATCCGTACTCACCTTCCTCGGTCTCGCCCTCGTCGATGACGTAGAAGTTGGACCGCTTGCGGTGCGTGATGTTTGGGTCTGCAACACCTGTGCGAGAAACGGCAAAAAGTTCTAAGAACAGCTGTTTCACTTGGAGATAGGTATATTGAGGCATTGCGATCTGACGGATGTTCATAGACGAGACAAAACGCTCTCGTTGTTGCTCGTTGAGGTCTGCTTGCACTAGAAAAATCAGTGACATCAAATTGTCTGACAATGGAAACTGCTGTGCATGTCTGGTCCTTCTATTGGTTATGGTCTGTTCTCTCAGTTCTTGTTGATAAGCTAGCTTATCTTCATCTGTTACTATTCCATTATAGTGCAGTCTTTGCTCATCTGTGAGTGCTGCCGTAAATGCCGGAGTGCCTGCTTCGGGAAGATCGGATATGTCCAGCAGATCGGACCAAGAAGCCAACAAACGCTTCTGCGCGATCTCAAATCGCCCTATCCAGTGCACGAATTCACTCTGGCCTCGATATGTGCGAAACATCTGGAGGAATCGCCAAAGGAACACATGATTTACTCCCTTCACGAAGTATGGTCTCAATGTGTCCTTGAAATGAGCGAGGCCACGATCCGGATCTCGGAGTAAGGCATTATCGAGCATCGACTTATAAAAAGAAGCGGAACCAATGAGGGCATTCTTTAATGATGGTCCGTGCTTATCTGCATCCAATGTTGTGATCCCTAACCAGTCATCAATTAAATCTTCATATTCAAACCAGCTTGATTGGCCATCAAATTGGGGTGGAACTTTTGGTGTCATTTTGATGCCCATCCGGTTTTCGGAATGACTGGTGGCGGCATATGCTTCCGGCTCTTCATAAGAGACAATCTGGAGTTGTTCTTCATCTGAATCCATGTTGTGGATTAAGACCATGGCAGCTACTCTAACTTGACCTACAGGTTGCCTCCGCAAGTCCGATATACGGAATGTATGCAGAGAACGGCAGTTCGGCACACAGATCTAGACTTGGCGAAGGCACAGGCTCCGCTACCACTTTGAGGTAGCTTTCCCTCTATTAGGGGAGCCCTGGAAACCTATGAACACCTGCGGTCAGCTGCACTATTTTGTACACGCGAGGTCTGCTAGTCTTGAGCCATGCGGAGTGCGCATGAAAGATATGAATTAGGTGTACATGTCAACATGCATGACAGCATTGTGTAGACACGTAAACAAAAAGAAATCACGGGGGGGGGGCCTTTCGCGTGAAAAATCACGTGATGTCCTTGAGCAGCCCCCCCAATACTTGCTAAAGCAAGAAGACTCCAGCTAGCTGACGCTAGCTTTCGTGAAAAACTCACGTCCATCAAGCGATTCCATCAGCTGCCGGAACCCCTTTAAAAAATATGTCCAAGAAGAAGGGTTGAGACGTACAAACAGTGACCAAGACAGGCATGGGAATTGATAGAGATTCAATGGGATTCAATGGGATCTCGGGCTTCGGATCCAATCATCCAATCAGTTTTCGGATGGCAAACACGTAATACGACATAGATATCTACCATCAGAAAACAAACATGATGTTTGATTGCCCCCAAAATAAGAGGTCATAGGGGTCCCTGTCTTCATAGCGAATGATATGTCTTTCCGCATTTTTTCATACTTATGACTTGGTAGAGTCAGTTGTTGCTAAGCCCCCCCCAGGAAAACTGATGCTTTTCTACGGTGGCCGGGGAGGATGACACGGAGGGTGGCAGGGGTTCACCAATTATTGGTGTAAATGTGGATGCGCAAAAGCTTTCATCCTTAGGTGGTTTGATATTTGCCCCCCGTCAACCACCGATTTGACCACACCGGTCTGTCCACCAGAGAGTGGGTCTTGAACACTTTTTCCCACATTTGCAAACCTCATTGTTTAAGGCTACTTCAGCCTAGTAGCCCATTCTCGTGCCACCTTGTAATTCTTATACGCAAAAAAGGCGCTTCATTTCTTGAAGTGCAACAAGTTCGGGAAAGTGCAAAAAAATAACCGTAAACGTGCCGTAAATACCCGTAGAAAATCCGACTCTTAAAAAGGTACACTTTCCAGTGACCAAAATTCCAGGCACTTTGGAAAATGACCAAAACAATGGGTCCCTGTCTTTTGCAACTGGATAGCTGGGCAGCGACGGCTTTTTTCCAATCGAGAACTGACGAGCAGTGAGAAGCAATCGAGTCAATCCGACCGCTGAACGGATTTCAAGAGGTGCGCTAAAACGGTTGCCCCCCAAAAAAAATGCGTTAGAGATTTTGCCTTGATTTCCAACATCTATATACATATATGTATATGTATATATATATATGAATGTAATCAGCCTTAAACCCTCCAATACTAGACACATATAATAACTATTGGAATTTCAGAGATTCCCACGGTGTGGTTCCACCCACCAGGTTTATGGTGCATTGTGGGCTCGTTGCCAACATGGATTGAATGGGTATGAATGGATATGATGATCGCTTGGAGGTCCGGGTAGACCCCGCATCTTCTCAGCATACCAATGTCCTCAACGAAACAGCGGCCGCGCGTTCGTCCAAGTTGGACGACGAACTGCGTCGCTTCGGAGCTTCGTGTTTTTCCCGTTTCGTCGGGCCTTCCCAGATTATTTTCCAGTTGAAAGCCCCGTTGTCAAAAACATGTTTTCACATGTCGGAAAATCGCCGAGCCCATCTTGAGACAAACCGACATGTCAGGAAGATTCAACCCAACTGTGACTGTGACTATGGTTTATGATGATTTGAAGGGCACTGTGACTGCGATTGGTCAAAGAACCTTCGAGAATTCAGCGTCAACTCACGGTCAGAGGGCCATAATCTCATGGTAGGTCAGTTATTGACAGTTATTGTTGTGGTAAACCCAACCATAAACCTACCATGACTGGGGATGTTTGAAAACCCAAAAAAAATGGGTCCTGTTGATCCGAATGATCCCAAATGGAATGGGAAAATCATCGAAAAATTGAAGCAGCAACCAGTGAACATTGATTGCATCCCCAGTTTTATTCCGTGTATTCCCATCAAAAGTCTCTCCTATCATTGTTCTAGGCCATTTACAAAAAAGAAAACTCAAACCAAGAAATCAGCCCAGAAAGGCTTCCCCAAGCAATGGTGAGATCCTTGTGACTCTATGATTCATCCAGGTGAGGTGAGGTTGTGGAATCCCATAACGAAAAATGGGAGATCTTCCAGCCATGTTTGACACAGGCTATCCTTCTGTCTGGCCAGACAAAACGGTCCCACGTTGCCCTTCGCCCACCATCGAGGGGGCGGTTCACAACTTTTGTCTCCTTCCAGGCGTCCCGGCATCCAGCGAGTTGATGATAAACCATTGAATTTTGGGGAAATCCCCCCAATTTTGGACCAAATGGCTATAAATGGTTTGTGGCAGAGTTGGATTATTTGAACCCCTGACATGCGGTACCTACACTCAACTAACTTTAAACCAATATGATTAAGTTGGAACCCCCCAGGAGAGGAGTTTGGAAGACGGTGCTTTGGCGACAGTCCGCGTGAGTCTTTGGTTTTACCTTCCGGCGATCTATCTGCAATGCAAAAGAAACTGTTCTTGTCCTTATCAAAAAATATCAAAAAGTTGTCTATCAAAGGATATTTACGGATCATGTTCCGTTTGAGTACCAAATAGCTACAGTGTTTTAACGGTATCTGTGTTGTTTTAACGGCTCATATCGGATTGTTCCACTGGTCCAAGGTTACATCCTGCGTGTTCATGTCATTGTCAATCATATATGTGTACATTAAAATCGGCCATCAATAGCCTGACTAGTGCCAAAGCAGAAATTGTTGCCCTGTTGCCCAAATGGATTGGATTGTGTTGGGATGTCCGCCTGCCTTTGGGTGCTTAGGCTTCCGCAAATCAGTCGGGTGCGCCCCATGGAAGTCGACGGTGATACATTGCAGAGCAGCGGCTCATTTTTGTTCATCCGCGCAACTGCGTGAAGGCATGGGAGAGTCGGACCGGGAAGTAGGGATGTGACACAACTTCTGCATAGTAACAAGCACCAGCAAATCCTGTGCTTGGGAAACGCTTATATAAAGGGTAGCTCCCCATGGCTCTCCAGGTTTTTGGAGGTGTCCATCCATGAAAGTCATGGTACCCCCCAAAATCCATCCAGAGAATCCCAGGGAAACTTTCGATACCCATGGCTCCCCATAGCTTTCTCCTAACTGGATAGAACAGGATCAAATTATTGCCAGAGTTGTCAACCGCTTCAGCAAAATCCAATGATCCAATGATAGCGTCTTCACCCTGACTGGGCTGCGCAACTCAAATTTGTTTGGTTTCAAGTAGACAAAATATCCAAGTTTTATCCAAAAGTCCACCAAATCGCCGTACTTGGGGTGCATCCCTCTTAGTAAGTGGTGAATAACCCATACATTACCTGTCTGGCTGCTGCGACGTCATCCAAGGCTGGTCCCCAAATGATGCCACAAGATCTGTTACTTACCGCAGTTTCAGATTCTTTCCACTTGAGCTTAAGCAGATCATTAATACAGGTTTACCTATTGTATAGAACCTTGCTTTACACATATATATATATATATATAGAGAGAGAGAGAGTTTGTTTGTATTTCTTGTATTGTGTACATATATACATATATACATCTATACATATATACATCTATACATACATCTATACATCTATACATCTATACATCTATACATCTATACATACACACATACATACATACATACATACATACATACATACATACATACATACATACATACATACATACATACATACATACATACATACATACATACATACATACATACATACATACATACATACATACATACATACATACATACTACATACATACATACATACATACATACATACATACATACATACATACATACATACATACATACATACATCATACATACATACATACATACATACATACATACATACATACATACATACATACATACATACTTACATTACATTACATTACATTACATTACATACATACATACATTACATACATGCATACATATATATATATTACTTAAACATACTATGTCTGCAAGTATAAAGTACATACAATATATATATATATATATCTATCTATTTACATATACATGATCCATGGTTCAGAATCCGAGTTTGACAGATATTTGACCCTTCAGTCCTATGTGGCTTCACCCTGTCGCCGTGCCTGAAAGAACATTGTCAGCAAGGCCAACACACCTCAGCTGGGGCAATTTTGCTTGGGAAATCCACCTTTAGCACTGGGACAGGAATGGGAGATCATGGGATTTTTGTTTATTGGAAAGATCATACTTCACCACTGGATTGAGGGTACCCTGTTTTTGGACAAACCCGTATTCGCCTCGTGATAAATTAACATAGATATGGACATCCATGGGTTCGCGTTCAGAACATGATCTACGAATGGTGGGTCTATCTTCTATCTATGTGTATATATATATGCGGAATGCAAGGTAGCACAAACAGCAACGAAAGATGCTATGGCTTCCTACACACCCTAAACCAAGCGGTTTCACTGCAATTCCTGTTTTGACCAAGTCAGTGAAGGCTCAAGGCCTATTGATCCCAAAGAGCGGCAGCAGGCCACAACATCCAAGAATGTACCTGGCAAATGGAAATGGGACATGGGAAATTCACACGCCCTCTTGTGGACTTATTGCTGCTGCAAACTTATATTCACAGCTGATTCTCAGCTTTCATGCAACTAGCGCGAACGTTGGAAGCGTCCAGTTCCCTTGTTGCCATCAGTCTCAAGCCATTTGATGCGAAGGAGGAATCTGGCAAAGTCAGTGGCCTGGGTATCACAAGGTGTGTCAACATCCTTGCCATAGGTCTTCACCAACCATTGGAGATATCCTTTGGCTTCAGCGTTGTGCAGTGCTTCGGCAACCAACGTAGAATAGCGATATCCCTGATTCTCATACTTCTTCATAACGATCACGGTCTTCGACCAATCATCCACATCAACACAATCCACTGGCAGAGAAATCTTGACATTCTGACGGGTATGGACATCCCTGATCACTTGGCTGATGGTGGTCACATTGGGCTCAACCACGGCAGGCGTAGGAGTTGTGACAGCATCATAGCCACTCGGCAAAGAATTCTCACCACGGCCAACCACACTCCACACAGTTGAACGTGGGCTTTCACCATGGGAACTCTCGATCTCATCCCGAACACGCTTTGCAGCTTCGGACATACCACCAGGCACATCAAAACCTGGGATGTAGTTCTTCAGCCACTGACATGACTGGGGATCTTCGGCAGCTGTACGCTCAAAGATGGGGCGAGCTTGGTTGTTGGCAATCGCCCGAGTGAGCAAACCAACGGTCATCGAAATCTCAACCTCATTCAACTTTGGCGTCTCTGCGGCTTTCTTGGAGATCTTGCGAGGCATATGGGACATGGCTCTCAGAAATCACGCTAACGGCGTTTGGATCAAAAACTGTACACACTCAGCAGGCTACTCGGTTCAGCTACCTGGCAAATCTCTAAATGATAAAGCAACGGAAAAACGGCATTTCTGGATGGCTCTCAGTATCTTCACACTGAGACGCATGCAGTTCTGTACACGAAAAAAAACCTTTCAGCATATGACTTTGTCAGGCTTACTTATGGTTATGCAAAAGGTTGCTTCTCACGGCTGTTTTCCTTGACTGACCTGTTGGGCTCGCTTGTCGCTGGCTTTCTCTTTACTCCCGGACTCCTTACAAACTTTGATCTGATATTTTCCACTCTCCATCAAGTCAAAGAAAGGTTTACTGTCGCTATTGAGTTTTGTGAGAATGTCAGCGGCCATGTACTTATGGTTTATCCAGTATATTTCTATATTTTGACGCAACATGGAGTCTCTGGCAATGGCATATTCTAGTTCCAACTTTTTCTCTTGACTGGTGGATGCACTGCTCAGTTTACTGGAAGCATCATAGAAACCTCTGGAATCCACAACAAGCAAGGCTGGGTGTTTCGGCCTTTGTTTTCGGAATTCTCTAGGTGAGATTCCATACACTGTTTCTGCAAGAAGACCTTGAAAGAACTCTATGGCGTCTAAGGCATTGTTTCCAGCATGTGTTTCTGCGGCTGTTGAGGAACGGACCACACGCTGCAACTTTTTGCTTGCCCAATCCACCAACCACATCGGTGCGGTTTTCCGATCTCTCATCAAAGTATTGGTGAGTCCCAAGAGGTAACCACCCTGCGAATCCCCATTGGCTCTCTTTGCATGGCCGGCATCGGATATACACACTATTCGCCATTGTTCTATGGGAACATTTGAGGGAAACTTCATTACAACTTTTCTTTCTTTCATCTCTCTCAGTGCTTTGTTGTAAAGTTCAACATGGCTTACAGTGGCTTTATCTTGGATACCTTGCAAATAAGAGGCTAGGAATGCTTTGTCAGGACGTGTTGAACCTGCGGCCCATGCCAGCTGTCCAGCACACCTTCGCAGCAAGGAAGGATCACGCGCAGGGGTTCCTGAAGACCCAAGGCTCTTGGTTGAGACAGGCTCCAAGGAATCGATGTATGTTTCCTGATTGATCTCGATGGCAAATGTATTGGGGTTCTGACGGATCTCTATTCCAGTGTAACGGATTGTATATGTTCTGAAATCACCAAAGGGAAGGCACTTCCTTAGTTTTTCAAGAACAGCATCCATTTCTGGGGTTCCTCCACCTAGAAGGTCGTCAACATGAACACCACAAACACCAACCAGTTCGTTTTTGGAATTTCTCAGGGAAAACAAACAGCGGTCCAATTGGGATACCTTTAGACCTTGTTGGGCTAACTCTCGGCTCAACCTAAGAAACCAGGCCCGTGGGGCTTCTGCTAGCCCGTAGGCTGCTTTCTCCAAGCGAAACAGGTCCTCGTCGGTGAGGTCCATCCATCTTTTTATTTCAGGGGGCGGTCTGAAGTACAACTGTCTCTCAGAAGGGTCTCCGCTTAGGAATGCGGTTTTGATATCTGCTCCCCAAATTCGCCATTTCTTTGCGGCACAAATTGAAAGAATCAGATTTTTGGACTCCTTTTTGAGGGTTGGACTATCTGTAGCTATTTTTCCTAGTTCAGGATCTTGCCATCCCACTAGTACTAGTCTAGCTTTGGGGGTTTTTGACCTATCATCTGGGTCTGATGATTTTTTCCACACTAAAACCCATCGCGCCCTGATCACCCGTTCTCTGGGAATTCCCCGGGATTTACAGATGGAGGTTACTTTGTTATCTATCCATGACTGCCACTCCTTTTTCATTGCAACCTCAAACCTTTTCTTATCCTCCTCACTCAATTTCCGGAAACTGACCTCAACCCGGCGTTGTTTCGCTGGCTGCTGCACGACGAAGCAATCTTCAATCACTTCCCACAAGCACAACTGTTGTTCAGTGATGTCCTCTGGGCGGACTTCTATAGATACTTCCATGACATCATGCTTACCAGGAACCGGATTATTTTCTTCATGTTCTACAATCAGTTCATCACCATCATCCATTGGCACCGGAACTTCATGAGGCTGCACATCTCTAGGTTCGGGTTCTGCAGGTGGCATTGGATTATTGACTGCGGTTTCATCTTCGGAAGTGATCGGAGGTTGTGATTCAGGAGTTTCAGGCAAAGCTTCTGACTGTACACCAGATTGCGCATCTTGACCGATCTCTGCATCATCAAGGCTGGGTCTTGGCGATTTGGCAGGCGAAGTTGGCTCGTATGAGTACTTTTCAACATCATCGGTTACCGTAACTTGCCTTTTTCTATCTGGTTCTACATTATCATCATCATCGGGTTCTAAAGACCTACTGGATTTTAGGCGGACTACTTGGGGGAGGTCTACATCATCATGTAGTGGCCCTAGCGGCGGTGCGCCCTCTGCCCTTCTTCTCCAATAGTCATCTGACCTGTAGAACCTACGCCTGATCTTTTTGGGACCTTGTTCAAGCTGTGAGTCTTCTACATTCGGCTCTTCCCACAAATCATCCTCAAGTTCATGATCTTCTTCTATGGGTTTGTGTTCTTCTGAAAGATCTTCAAACTGACCTGATTTGGAGGAAACATTTTGTTCAGCTTGCTCCAGCTCGGGATGCAGACGTCCTTCCGACAAAGAACGGGCAAGGCTGCGGAATTCAGCTTCGTCCTCTGGCACTGGTCGAAGTCCCTCTGGGCTGCACCTGTATAAGTAACCATTATGGCTTACCCAAACAAGTCGAGGAACTGGACCCCCGCTTTCGCTTTCTATCCCCACTACTCTACCCGGACCTATCCAAACTCCATGACGTGTTGACAAAAGACCTCTGGCTCTACGACGGAAGACATAAACCAATTGACCAACTTGGTATGGACCCCGGATGGGTCTTGCTCTGCCGGCGACAGCTCGGCGCCAGATGTCACGTGCATGTTCTTCATGAAATGCTACTGCAGCTTGTTCTCTCAATCGAACTTTATCATGGAAATCAGGATCGGCTAGGTATCGTGAAGCAGTGGTTATGTTGTTTTGTTGTTCAAGGTCTCTCAACATACCAACTTGACGGGAATCCTGACCAAGAAACCATTGTGAGGGGCTAAATCCACAACGTCTCAACTGCTCGTTTCTTGTGGTGGCACACATCTCAATTGTTTCTTCTACACTTCTATTTGTGGTTCTCCACACTTTTTGCGCCATGTTTCTGAGGATCCTATTTGTCACTTCAACCAAACCAAGTTGCCAATGGGACTCGGCTGCGGCCAAAAGAAGTTTGACATCGTTTCGTGCCAAGTATGCTTGGAAAGGCTTGCTGATATTTGCCATGGCTGGGTCCATGTAGATGGTGTTTGGCAAACCATATGGACGCGACCAAACATTATGAAATGCTTCTGCCATTGAGTGGCCAGTAGGACAAATAATCTGCTGGGCAAAACCTGTTCCTAAGCAAACACATGTGAGGACGTTTCTTTTGATTTCCTCCAATTTTCCATGCTCATCTTCTTTCTTCAATTCAACTTGAACATAGTCGACACCTACTATGTCATTAGGCTTATCAGCACGGGGCATTGCAGCTTGCCTTCGAGATGGTGGTACTTTCAACTCCTCGCACACAGGGCAACGGAACTTTCGGATGGCATCTTGAACTTCTTGGGACGATTGGCAACGCTTGGCAAGTCTGAGCATTTGTTCAACGGATGCATGACCGGTGTTTGTATGCAACTTTTGGATTATTGCTTTGATCTTTTCAGGTCTTTGCTCAGGCTGTGCTGCGGCTGCAACTGCGCCCTCTGAGTTAGGAACGGGTTGTTCCGAATCAGCTGGTTCAAGTGCATCGGATTCGTCAAACAAAGCATCTTCAAGTCTCGGTGACTTGGCACGGCAGTTGCTCAGAACTTCAGAGACTACTCGGCAGAACTTACTTGGATAAACTTCACACCAAGAGGACAAGTTGCGACCCTTGTACGCACCTTCAAGATGGGCATGTTGGTGCAAATGATCACAACGGCACTTCAGCAGTCGTTCTGCAAGTTCTGGCATCGTGGTGACGATCTTTGTGGGCTTAAGCACAGGGACGTTTGTCTTCGGACATCGCATGCCAAGGCTGCACATGTCAATGCGGACTTCATGGAAATCAAGCAATTGCAACTGTGACCATGCTTCAGAAGTCAATGGGTTCTCCGCATGACAGTGACCACCAAACAAACGCTGTAACTGCCACGCTTCAGAAACGGCACTCAGGTGCCTTTTGGCAATTTTGCGCTGCTGCAACACTGTGGTTTCACTGGGACCACCCTTTGGAAGATTGAATCTACTCCAGGGACCCCAACATCCACAAGGAAATGAAAACCATACGTGTTCCGGCCTACACCATGCAATCAAGTAAAGCAACATGCGGCGATCTCTCAACTTGTTGAAATCCTGGCCATGTTTCAGGCCCAAGATAATGCATGATTTACCGGTTTGTTTATACAGCTTTTTGGCAAGTGGAGCTCTATCGGTAAACACCTCGATCATTTGAACTGGTGAGTCCAGTGCATGGGCTTGCGGGCCAAGCCATTCTTCTAGTTCTTCTCGGACCTTTTGAGGTTCTGCTTGCATGCGGGACAAAACCAGTTGGCTATTGACCTTTCTAACCGATCTAACCCCTTTACTTATCACATTTCTAAATCCATCCTTTATTTCAGTTGGTCCCATGTTTACCCAATCAACATCATCATACAATGATTCTATTGGGGGACATGGTGGTGGTTGAATCTCCATGGATGGATCCACTTGTTCACAGCAGCACTGGCAGTGACTGGCTGTTTCAGCTGGCACTGGCACTGGCGGTCGTTCAATGGGAATGTGCGCGAACAAGGCGATGTTCGTCTGGGCAACTCTGGATCTCTCATTACCTGGCGGGCGAGTGACCCATGGTTGGACTTGGAAATCTCCCTCAGTGGACAGGGTTACCCTACAGCTCAAATAAGACTGGGTTGAAGCATCAGGGGGAACGCGTTCAAGTCTAGGTCTATAGGCTATGAAGGCATGGGTGCATTCGGCTGCTCTACCTACTATTCCTATCAACTGCTCTCGGAATCTTTCAACATTCACAATCCCTTGACGAGTATTTTTGGCTATGTGCTGCAAAAACTGTTTTCTACTTCTTACATTGTCACCTCTTTTTGGTGCACATGTTTTGGCTACTTTTGTGGAAACCTCAGTCGGTTCGTGCCTCTGCTCAGCGGCTGCAGGGGCTGCGTCATTGGGCTCATTGGTGTCAGCACGGCCGGCTGCTCTGCTGTCGTCATCAGATGATGACATCGGCTCGGATAGGTCACTGGGCATATCTCCAGTATCAGCTAAACTCACATCGGCAGATCGCTTTGAAACATCAGGCTGAAACTCGGACGGGATCTCACAAAACGGCAGGAGGAAATGACCATTGGAAGCCCGTTTCAGCGGGAAATTCACCATGTTGTGCTTTTTGCTGGTGATGGTGCCATTCCCCATATCTAAGGTTGCCTCCATCCCCTCAAGCACACGACGTGAAAGCAAAAACGGTGTGGGACCTTCAACAACATATGTAGTTATGGTTCCCCAAAGACTTCCAATTTTCACAGGCCATTTCAATCCCTTGGTGGTCACCCTCTTATCCCCACTAAATCCCTTCAACTCTACTGCAGGCAATTCACATGGCTTTGGAATCGGCAGGTTCAGGCTTTGAAACAATTTGGAAAAACGTTCAGCCGTTTGTTGACCTACCACACTGGTCGTGCAACCAGTATCGATCACTGCACAGCCATCAGGAATTGACGCAAGCAGCACGTCTAAGGACTCAGTTCCAGTGAAGACCTCGTTCACCATGTAGGCAAAGGCTTCAGCGATTTCTGCTTCAGTGAAATTTGCATCTTCTCTCCGTGGTCTGAACTCGTTTGGCTTGCGTTTCGCATTTGAACTTTTCACAGAGCTTTTAGTCTTGTCATACTTGAAGTCACCCTTCCGTGGCATCTGACCCATTGATGTAGAGCTTGAACCAGATTTGCTAGGCATGTCTTGCGGCTGACTCAAGGCTACCACAGGGTAGTAAGGCTGTCTGGACTTTTTGATCTCTTTCACTTTGCGTCTACTCTCTTTGTATGTCTTGAAGGATCTTTTGAAGTCTTTCTTGGCCTTGTCCTTGATCTCATAGACTTCCTGCAGCTCACGGTCAGTTGAATTGTCATCATCATCCTGTTGCATCTCATCAGGCTGATCAACTGCTAGTGCATGGTCAGATTCGGAACCACTGGTCATTGGTTCCATGATTTCAGAAGATTCATCATCCACGGCATGGGCTTCTTGCTGAATCATCATAGTATCTCTGCGAGGCGGTCTGGCAGAATGGGACACAGGGGCATGTCGTCGCTCATCAGCACGGCTCCTAGATTCATCAAAATCAGAGGCTCTCAAAATCTTCTCCACTTCATGAAATTTCGATGATCCACCAGTTGAACGGATCACTTGTGCACGTTGTTCACGGGAAAGACCATACTTGCGCATGAACAAATGACCCAAAACTGTTGATGGAAAAATAGGAGACGGCTTTGTATGGCCAACTTCAATTGTGCCCAACAAATGAGCCATTCTCAGTTCTTCACGTTTACGATCAGCAGCAAAAGTTCCACGAGAGCTTTTACCAGAACCGGGACCTTTCTTTCTCCTACCCTCAGCTGAAGAGGCATGGCTACGGGCTGACTTCGGTTCTTCTTCATGAGAAGCTTGATCTTTTTCATCTTTTTCACCAGCACATGCAGAAGGCGGCTTTTCATCTTCCTTCTCATCATCTTCATCTTCACCTTCGGTAGGTGCTAGGCTACTGGCAGGCGGCGTCTCAGCATCAGGCATATTGGATTCAGGACCAGAAGTTCTACGTTTCTTGGACTTCGAAGCAGCACGGTCTTGGGCGACCAAGGCTTGCACACGGGACAACGCAGTCTTGAAGCGGCTTGCAAACTGCGTGGCACCTTCATGAGGTCGTTTGCGAAGGTCGAACAAAAAGCTATCTATTGCTTCATGCAGTTCGGTCTCTGGCAGAAAAGCGTAATGCTTGTCCAGGGCCTTCAGGACCTGCAGCCAGCCGTCTGAACGGCGCAAATCCGACACTGAAAGGTGCTCAGTGGCTCGATAAGCCTCACCCTGCAACCTGGTCAAAAGACGTGGACCTGCGAGGTGAACATGTTTCTCCTCCAGGCCTGCTACTGCAAGAATTGTTTTTCTCCTGAATTCTCTGTAGTTTGCTGGACGGCCATCAAAAACTAAATCTCTGAAGGATCCAGAATCACGCTCCATTGGCACCGAAGGATGCCACACTCAATGGCCAGGATGGCCACACGTCGCCAAATTCAATTGGCGCCCTTGGATGCCCCGTAGGGCTCCGCTACCATGCGGAATGCAAGGTAGCACAAACAGCAACGAAAGATGCTATGGCTTCCTACACACCCTAAACCAAGCGGTTTCACTGCAATTCCTGTTTTGACCAAGCCAGTGAAGGCTCAAGGCCTATTGATCCCAAAGAGCGGCAGCAGGCCACAACATCCAAGAATGTACCTGGCAAATGGAAATGGGACATGGGAAATTCACAATATATATACATATATACCGCCTATCTATATATATATATATGTATATACATACATACATACATACATACATACATACATACATACATACAGACATACATACATACATACATACATTACATACATACATACATACATACATACATACATACATACATACATACATACATACATACATACGTTTACATGTATGTATATATATATATTATATTATATTATATTATATATTATATTATATTATATTATACTATATATATATATACGTACATGATTGTATATGTTAATCCACTGGAGGGTAACAGGTATAAACCAACAAAGCTGGGATAAAGCTGAGCAACACATAGAAACACAAATGGTGTGAGAGGGAACATATGCCAATCTTGGTTGGAGGTTCCTAACAGTATGTAACGTCCATATGTTCGTAAGGTCCATAAATTTGGCATTTGCAAGACAATATGACCCGAATATATGGCTGAACGTATGGCACAGTACCCCTTTTAAAATTAAGAAAAAATGACGTATCTGAGCGAGATCAGAAGCGTCCACAGGGTGCACTCTGTACAGTCCAATGAAATTTCCACGCTGTATATCCCTCCGGTAATTTAACCTGGACACCGGAGGCTATGTCAAAAAAAACGATCGCAAGCCTCATCCATTGGTTTCCAATCAAGGAAAAATTAACATGTGGGCCGAGAAAAAAACGATGTAAAAAATGGGATGGTATGTATGTATCATGCATACATATATATATATATATTATTGTTATTATTATACTATAGTAGAATGTAAACCAAAGTGACCAAAAGAAATCACAGAAAAGCTGAATGTTACATGTACCAACCTTTACCCTCAAACTGACCCTTAAAAAATCCACGCAATCTATAAAGCTTCCCTAAGTCATGGGGCTACCCCCATTCATCATCCAAGTAGACCATGACTTCATCGCCGCAATGCCCAGGCACCAGTCGTCAGTCGCAGTGAACCGCTGCACACTGCCTGGTGACTCGGTGGTAAGGACCGATCTCGGTGGTATTCCTCTGCGTGAGGAATACTGTGGAAGAAATCCTGCAGTTGATGGTAAACATTGAAACATCCCATGAGAAAAAAACAAACAGTGTGTGCAGTACGTTCCAGAGTTACCTATAGTTTCCAACTGGTGTAGAATGGATTGTCCACAGTACGAGTTTAGACATCACCAGAGAAAATTGAGGAAGGAATTGTCACTCTTGATGAAAAAGAAAAAAGATTCGTAAACACTTGGAACATTACATTACATGTTCGAGACACCATGATGAGCGTACACACAATGACAAAACAATCGCAGTGCCAAATTGCTATCTAGAATGAATCGTAAATCATGGGCGGGTAATGCTAGGAGGTCGGCCTCCTAAGGTCTTTAACAAAAAAACAGATCTACTCCACAACTCCTGAAAATATTTTTCTTTGGACCTGAAAATTTAGGGAACAATTCCCAGAATCCACTGGTTAGGGGAAAATCCTGAAAACCCACTGGTAGATCATCTCATTTTGCCTCTAAAAATGGCCTCTATTGCGGAGCCTCGTGCCATTTTCAGGTACCACAGACATATCTTGCCACGTTTTTTCTTTGGGGTGGGTAGCAACAGGCGCCAAAGATGGACACTAGTAGAAACTTGGAAATGGAGGTATGGACCAGCAAGAGCAACGAAAATTCGTATATATAGTAAAATATAACCATGAAAACACCATGTTCAACTGTAGTGATTATTATGGTATTATTTCAACCATTAAAGTATAAACCCTCCATGTTCAATACCTCCACTCTATGGTAAATATTGGTAATTATATAACTTACTATATAACCATGAAAATCTAGTGGTCAATGATTCTAAGTTGGTATTACATCATCAACAATTATCGATAATGCTGATAGACCTGGGAATGAAACATGGCTGGAAAAGTCCCGAAACGTTGGAAGGTCGCAAAAAAAAAAACCAAGGGATCAAAGTACCTGTGGAGTTTACAAGTCCCTGGTTACTACCCTCTGGTAATGACTAAGAGTTGGCTATTGAAAATGGCCATTGAAATGGTTGATTTACATCGTAAAAATTGTGATTTTCCATAGTTATGTAAACGTTTACCAGAGGCTAGATTTCTCCCATTCAGAGTGGATTACCAGGATAGGTAGCACCAAGAAACAGGGATTTCATATGATTTCATCGGTCTGGGGTTGTCTCAAAAAAGTAATGAAAAAAAACTAAAAACAATGGTCTGGAACATGATGTTTCATGAAAATTGACGTAAATGTCCAATGTTTTTCACAAAGCCAGTGGTGAATCACGCTAGCCAGGAGTGCTAATTTCGTTGGTTTCATCCCCTCATTTTTGTTGTTTTTCATGATCCCCATAGTTGGTTGGATCCCTATATATGTTTTGGGGTTAAATCCGTGTTATGAACCATATTCCCAATGTTGATATTTCGTTATAGTACCCCGGGGAAAAAAAAGTTTCCAGGATCTCGTAAGTTCGATGTTTCCCCCCATATTTTCTCAGTGTCCAACTTGACTGAGTCTATTTGGGGGTTGTTTTTTCAGTCGCCCTATGATTCCACATCCGAAAAATTCGCAGGAAGGGTGTCCACGCATCGCAGGAAGGCACTGTGTAGTGCGCATGATCACCTCACGATGGGATCTTCAATCGATTGATTGACCAGTTCTGGGAGTTTTAGACTAGCCTAGAAGAGAGATTGTCGTAAACAAAAATTGAGTTGTTGACCATTCAATTGGACAATTCTCCTTTTTTTGACCAATGAATCAATGTCATCGAAAGAGTCCAAAAATAGGATTGTCCACATCCCTATTGGTTCGACTACCCCGAAATCCCGGCGGGAACGTCAGAGGCCCTTTGACCCGTGCCTTTATATCTAGTCAACCAGGAAATATTGAAAAACAAACTAAACATGCAAGGTGTTTTGTTAACCACTTCCATTAACATATCTAGGTTTGTTGTTTTGGGCCATCTGAATCTAATAAATGTACTTCCAACAAACGAAGTAAAAACAACTATTCAAAACCTGGGAGTTGTCAACAAGCTTCGGTCATCGTTTTTTGTTCCAGCAAAACAGTCCACAAACCATCAAAAAAGAACAATTATCCCGGCAAGAGACGCCAAACAGTGCGCAGGTAGGATTCTAAAGGGAAAGGCGGAAAGGACCTACAAGTATCAGTGGCTGCAAGCTAGCAGGACAAGAGCGACCCTAGTAGTGAAAAGAAGAGATACCAGGTAAGATTCTGCAAATTCCCTTTGTGAAGATCTCTGTAAAGATCGTGCGCAAGATCTCTTTGACAGGTTCTCTGAGAAGCTGCTGCGCAAAATCCCTGCGTAAGGCTATCTGTACAAGGTGCCTGTAGGAGATCTCCACAGAAGATTTTTGTAAGGGATCTCAAAGATCTCTGTTCAAGCTATCTACAAATGATCTCCGAGCAAGACCTCTGCTCTCTTCACCAGGTCTCTGTACAAGATCTCCAAAAGAGGTCTCCTGGCAAGATCTCTGTACAAGATCTCTATAAGAGCTCCATTGGCAAGATCTCTGCACAAGATCTCTATAAGAGGTCTCTTGGCAAGATCTCGGCAAGGGGCCTCTTGGCAAGATCTCTGTACAAGCTCCCTATAAGAGGTCTCTTGGCAAGATGTCTGTGCGAGATTTCTCGTTTTGTGCGAGCCTGGTGCGAGCCTGCGCATTCGAAATGCACATGGGCATGCCACAAGAGCCATGCTATACTGAAACTTAGGAAAAATACCGCACCCCAGGACCGCGACACCTGTTTGTGCGAGCCTGCGCAGTCGAAATGCACAGGGACATTTGACAAGAGCGATTTTGTGTGGAAATTTACAGGAAAAATGCCGGACGCTAATGATACCACCTCGATTGAACACCGGGCCTTAACACCTACCGTAAGAACCCCTCAGTGTGGCCACGCTGGCCACATTGTTTGGGGAACAGTGGTCTAACATGTGGTCTTGATCGTTCCAGTGCTAAACATACAAAAATCAATGTTCCCCTCATCTAGATTTCTATCTCCCATTTTAAGCCGATCATCATCCAATGTTGATGCAATGCTCTTGGAAAACAAACATAGAAAAGAATGATTCAAAATACATCGTCCGACAAAATCGATCGACTGGTCCTTCCGGTCCTTCCCCAATTTTCGGCCATGGTACACATGGGTTTCCACATGGGCAGAGCCTCCGGGGCCTCGTGCGAGAGGCAGTACCTGCCCGAAGTACGGGCGCCCGTTGAAACGGCGCCCGTTGAAGGCGCGGAACGTGATGGCCCTGATGAGTGATGAATTGAGATTTGAATGAATTTATATAGATCATTATAGATCATGTTCGAGGATTTTTCGGATTTGAAATGGATTAGGATGAATTTGGATGTTCTATGAATTCTGGCTATGTCAGCATATGTCAGCATCCATGTTCTTGGGGGATTCCAATCATTTTGAGTTCTCTCGCTAGGGCTAAAGTACAGAGCGCACGAGATCAGCTTCAAAGTGTCACAGGCCATCATTGCTTGCAAGGGATGGACGTGGCGATCCTGACTCGGAGACAACAAAAAAGGTGTAGTGGCCCAGAGGCCCCGCTGGATAAGTCTGTTAGTTGATGCTTACCCATGGAACTATGGATATATCATGATATATCTGGCACAAAGCCTAGGGCCTAGCTACTTAGAACCCCCAACTTAGGGAAGGAGGGGGGCGCCACCTTGCCCAACAAAAACGGTAGTTCAAGGGACCAAAGATGGTCGAAAATTGAAACTGAATGAATTTATCTCACTTGGAACTGTTACATCTACCCATTGGGGGTAGTTGTAGCATGTTCAGCCCCTAAAAAGGGATCAGGCCCTCTTGCTTGAGATGTTTTCCCATGATGGTAAAGCTAGCCCTACTTCCACTTTCCGGACCAACTATACAAACTCCAGGTATACAACTTGGCAAGTTGGCCCCTTGTATTCTCATGATGATGTAGACCGCTTTTTCCAAATTCTGAGAATGCACTAGTTATCACACATGATACTCCAACATTCCGATGTCAGTGTGGCTTCAAGTTGCAACCCCAACTAAGCCGAATTTGCGCTAAGAAACCATAAGAAACCCCTGGTTCCAACCCGCAAAAACATGCAGAAAAGTAAGATCCAATCCTAAAAATGGTGGTCATTTGTTCCTGTTCTGCATCTTTCACTACCAACTATAAACATCGATAAATTACAGAACTACAAACCCTTTTTTGGTCAAATACAAAATCTAGTCCGAAGAAAATGTGTCTATACACTATAGACCATGCTTATTGTTTATGTTTTTAGGAGGGATCTACCCTCTGGTTATTAAATCACCATCAAATTCCATCGATCCCATTGAAAACCCCATTAAATCCCATTAAAAATCCCATCAAATCACTATTTAAAAAACTAGGTTTGGGTGGAATCCAATGGTTGAGCCTGCATGTGCCCAGTACGGAGTACAAAGCCATCGCTCTGGCTACACGTGTCCACCACATACATCGCGGAAGCCATCTGGGCGGCCAGGACGACGAGGGGGTTCCCCATGGGAAAATCCATCGACGACGAGGGGAAACCATGGGGAAGTACGAAAAACCCAGGGAAAAATCATGAAAAGTCATGGGGAAAAGCGCGAAAAATATAGGGACATGCCCCCCGAAGTCTATTTCAATTCTGTCTGGGAAAATCCATCGAAATGGTGGATGCTCAAGTGTCATGTTTCATTAGGTAACTGGGAGAAAGTTGAAGAATTTACCAATGGGGACAAAATTGGAATATGGGTATGGGTCAAAATTAGGTACCCCAAGAATTGGATGGTTAATACTAAACCAGACTAACATCTGTGGTCCCCTAGGTCTTCCATTTTGACCCACATCCATATACTGGAATAATAATGGGAATATAATGGGCCGGGGAAGCCATGTGGAGGGCGGGAGCATCTGTTTTGAAGAGGGATGATATGCTAAGCTTGCTACACACGGCAGGAGTTGTTCAAACAAAGAAAATGTCGTTTGAGGGCAAATAAATCCCCATGTTAACTCGGAAAAACATGTTTAAAAACTGTCTTGGATGATCTACATGATTTGCACACCATGGTAGATACCGTGTGGGGTGCTCTTACTGATGTTTGCGACTGGGATTGTTTGCCAACAAACAAAGAGTGGGAGTATTCAACCAAAAAAAGGAACGTGAACCAAGAATTCTGGTATATAGTACCTGGTGGTTCCGCGACCCAAAAAATCACTCAGATTGTCCAATATGACATATACCCATTTACGAACCATCGCTCCTAGGCTCAGTTGGATCCCATCATCCATTTTGATGGTGAAGATTTGGAGATGTGAAGTGGAACCATTGCTGGTATGATCTGAAATCTTTGGTCATTTTGCGATTCCCAACATCATTTTTGGCGACAAAAAAAAAAACATCCCAGCGTAGGTGCCTGGTACCAGCTGGCAATGTTGCCATTCTGAACCTGAGCGTGTGCAACTTCCCTATGGATCTATAGAAACAGCAGGGGCATGCATGCAATGCTGGTCCAAAATGCCGTCAGGGATCTCAGTCACTAAGCTTACCCAGCGTCCACACCCGCATTTTGGATCAACCTTGCATGGAGGTCAAATTCACCTGCCCGACGCGCGCCTGGCTAAACATGGACATTTTGTAGTGAATTCATAGGATTTTTAGTGGGATATTAGTGGGATTTACCCTCTGGAAATCAAACGTGGCTAGCTTGAAAATCATCGAACGAGGATGGAGGTTTTAACAGGAAAATCATGGAACTATATAAACGGTGAATTGTCCATTGCCACGTTTGATTACCGGAGGGCATCTATCTACACCGGAAAAAGGAAACGAAAGAAGTCTTCGGCTGAGTATAATAGTACATTATACTGATTCCCACATTGGTGGCAATCAAATGCAATAAAATTACCCTCTGGTAATTTAACATAGCTATTGAAAATCACCATTTTTAATGGGAAAATCCACTATTAATGGTCATTTTCAATAGCTACAGCAAGAAAAACATCAACAGCCCATGGTCTCAAAATATCTCAAACCCCCAGAGCTGAGATTCCCGGGCGCAAAGGCAGAAATTGTTCTGCCAGCCGTCCTTTTTTCTGGGAACCACCTCAGTCCCAGTTGACCAATCCGTTTTTTCTGGCGGAAAATGCGTGATCCCCAATGACTTACCAAAAATGTTACAACCATCCCCAATGGTACTGTTGGGTTGTTGGGTTGTTGGGTTCTTGGTACCCCATAGTATCCCTGATTTTGTGTCATTAAATCTGTTTCCTAGTGATATTCCAGTATAGGAAGCCGAAAAAAGATGCCGCGGTGTTTGATCTTCGAAGTTCGATGTTTCCCCCAGGGGCCGGCGCCACTTCATCCTTCAACCATTGTGAGACCGCCTGGTCGGGATGCATGGAGTTTATGCTGCAGTGTTGTCTTCCAACTTCATTTCTTGAGGTCCTAACATCATTTAGATGTTATAGTTCGATGGCTTCTCAGTGTGTATATATAATATATCACGTTAAAAGAAAAAAAGGAATAAGCAAGGAATGAATGTGGTAAGCCAATGCCACAAAGCTGCTGTTTTTTTTGGATGATTTTACCTATGTATGGATGATCTCGGAGATGGTTTATGGCATTAGCTTTACCATTCAACAATCAAACAATCTTCCAAACTGGCTAAGTCACACATGTCAAACAATCTTTCTCATGGTTCACTGAAAACCAACCAACCCTTTTTCAAGATTTTGCCATATACCCTCTGGTAATTTAACATAGCTATTGAAAATGGCCATTAATAGTGAGATTTCCCATTCAAAATGGTGATGTTCCATAGTTATGTTAGTTTACCAGAGGGTATATCCATATATCCATATATCCCCGATAATCCCCCCCAAAAACAACATCCCCAGCCACCTGTAAGGCGGTGTCCAGGGGTTCGTCTGGCTTCTCAGGATCCCATTCCCAGGTGTCGTCCACCACCGCCTCGGAGATTAGCACAGCTGGAGATGCAAACAATGTAATCTGTACATCATTGTCTATACATATAAATGTATATATATATATATGCATATAAATGTGTATGTATGTATGTTCATGAAATGCTGCCTGTTCGAGATGTACCAGCTTGCAATCCAGCCACATGTCCACTGCAGCCAATAGGGGTAAGGCTCAGGTAGTGCCGTTGGCGGGTGGGATCATTCGCTTGCAGCCATTGGAAAAGGTTGCGGTTGGTCGCTGGTGCAGGGCGCCATCATTTGGGAATCCATTCATATCTTGTCAGGGACATCAACACCATTTTCTTAGCTTGTCGGGGACAAGGACACCATTTGGTATCTAGGAGACAGGGTTCTCTGCTTTTGGTTTGGCAACTCCCTGCCATATCCTTCGAGATTGGTAGCGGAGCGTGGCTCCGATACTCCCAGGGACATCCAATTTGGGTATCTAGCTGATCACTTGTTGTGCACTTTGAGGCAAAGGTCGACATGAGTGAAGCATCTGGGGGTGAAAGAGACAGTGTTCCTAAGGAACTTGCGAGTTTGGTACCAAGTTTTGATCCTGCAGTTGACAATGTGGAGATTTGGACAAGTAAGGTTGAACTTTTGGTCACAACATGGCCGCAATCCAAGTTAGCAGAGCTTACTACCCGCTTGATTCTGAACTGCAAGGGTACGGCATACCAGAAACTTCAACTGAATCGCAAAGAGCTCCTTGTCAACGAGCCAGCAGGAATCCAACGCCTGGTTGAGTTGGTAGGGGGTACATGGGGACAGATCCCCTTGGAGAAGAAGTTCGAACTGGCAGAAAAAGCACTTTACCGTGGACAACAAAAGCCAGATGAAAGCTCCGAGAGCTACCTCAGCCGTTGTGATGTAGTCTGGACCGAACTTTTGGCCAAACAAGTGTCACTACAGGAGATGCAAGCCTACATAGTGCTCCGAGGCAGTAAGCTTTCTTCAGAAGACAAGAAGAGAGTCATAGTAGAATCGAAGGCCGAGAAAGGTGGTGAACTGAAAATGAGTGAGGTCACAGCAGCCGTCCGCATGTTAGGCTCAGGATTTTTCCAAGAGTTCACTGGAGCACGTCGTGACAAGAATGCCAAGACATACGATCACACTGCCTTCACAGCTGAGGATGAACCGGAAGCCGAAAGTGACACCTTTTTCTCACAGGAAGAGGTGCTCGAGGATGAGGTCCTGGAGACGCTTGCAGCCGAGAATGATGAGGATGCGATCCTGGTCATGCAGTTCGAGGATTCGATCTCAGAGACAATTCAGAATGATGCCGAGTTGTCAGCCTACTACAGTACGTATCAAGAGGCTCGGCGACGTCTGAATGAAAGAGTGAAAGTTCGAGGGTTTTGGCCTGTCCACAAACGCCCTGAGAAAGGAAAATCCAAAGGAAAAGGGAAGTTCAAGGCCAAAGGTATGTTCTCTGGATCAGGTACCTTAGCACGTAGGATTGCCAACAGTTTCTGTAGGATTTGTCTGCAGAAAGGGCATTGGAAGAATGAATGCCCACAGCGATCTTCTCAGCCAGCAAGCACTGCATCGAATGCAGCCTCCAGTTCCGCGCCCACGTCCTTTGTCGTGGTTGAAGAAGTGCCCTCCGAGATTGCCCACATGGCCATTGCCGAAGAACAGGACCCAAGGGATATCAATAACTGGGGCAATCGGGGTAAGAGGATAAATAAAGGGGTTAAATGGAACAAGAGTGGTTTTGTCCAGAAATTCCAAGCCCAGCTGAAACATGCCGTCAGGACCAGAATGTCTTCTGACCCGCGGAAGACTGCCATGAAACATGCCGAACAGCCGAAGCCCGTTGTTCATGCCAGCACCAAGGAACAGCCTTGGCCATCCGAAACATGTGATGCGCTTTTCGCCACCAATGGATCCATAGGGATAGTTGATCTAGGAGCCTCACAAACCGTTGTGGGAAATCACCAAATCAAAGAGATCCTTCAAAGCTTGCCAGAACATGTGCAGAAGCAGGTGAAGCGCACCACGTGCAATCTGACGTTTCGTTTTGGAAATCAGCAGACTCTATGTAGCAGACATGCCATATTGCTGCCGCTTGGGGAATCCTTTTTCCGAATAGCGATAGTGCCAGGGAAGACGCCCTTTTTGCTGTCAAGTTCATTCCTCAAAGGGATAGGTGCTGTCATAGACACTGATCAAGGAACAATGTGGAGTAAGGTACTCAAGAAAGAATTGGTTGTTGAACGATCCTCAAAGAATCTTTTTCTCATGGATATCAATCAACTGTGGAAAACCCCAACCTCAGAGCAGCAGGTACAGCCATCTTTTGTCGCAGGATTGACCAGTCCGCTTGAGCCGTGCACAAATAAGCTGACAAGCTCCGAGGGTTGTGAGTTCACTGCAAGGCATCCAGGTGATCAGGTTCCAGAAAGTCATAAAACCATGAGTGATCAAGACGCGAAAGAGACCAAAACACTGACCACCAATTCAATGTCAGCTACCAGTGCCCAAAGTTCCGACCAGTGCCCAATCACCGCTGTTGAGCATCCGACTGCCGACCATGGCATCCGTGAGTCAACAACTGCATCAGTATCGAGAGTCTCAGAAGAAAGCCGGTCAGACTCAGAGCCTTGTGAAAATCGAGACAATGAGCCTGGAGCAGTTGTCCAAGGAGAAGATCGCATTTGGGAAAGCAAAGCTGAATCAGGAATTCCCCGAGGTGTTCAAAGACAGTGCTTGGACAGACTGGTTTGTGACGACATACGAGAAAAGTCCCAAGCCGGAACACCAGCTCTTCATCAAGTATGTGGAGAAGCGACTGAACTCCGAGATCAAGCAAGAGGTCATGACATCCACGAAGACCCAGAAGGAAGCTCCAGCCGATCGCAAAGCCACAGCATCGGCAGATTCCGAGATTTGGGATCAGATCTCAGAGCCCGACCCCATGAAGGAGTTCGAACTGCCGGGGATATCCAGGGTTCAACAGATGGAGGAACAGATGAACTATATGCAGATGGAAAACAAGAACATGTCCGATCGCATGGCCCAGCTCGAAATGAACCTGATGGAAGTGCTTCAGCATCTCCGAGGACTGAGTGTCAAGAGCGAGCCGTAGATACAACAGCTGAAGCCCAGATGAGCGTCACCAGTCAGCCTGACCTGGATTTCGATTTCATAAGCACCAATAGTTCCCAGGGATATCAAGCCAGAATCCAAAAATATGTGAAGCAATTCACCAAGGAACTGAATCGAGTCCAACATGCCTGTCAGACTGCCAAGCGATCCATGCCACGCCTCGACTTGTTAGAAGTCATGTGTTCCGAACAAAGTGAGCTCACTAAACAGGTCACAAGACTGGGTGGAAAGGCTCAACGTTTTGGGAAAGTGCAAGGAGACCTCAAAACCCCAGAAGGTAGGTGTCGTTTGTTCAACATCATGGTCTCCCAAAAGCCTCGTCACCTTTGGTATAGTCCTGAATGCGGTCCCTGGTGTCAATGGAGCAACATGAACATGGGAAAATCCATAGCCGCATGTGAAGCCATTTTGGCAAAAAGACATGACCAACTGTGGCAAATTGCCCTAGGTATTGTTCTGTTTCGACATCAACAAGGGATCCATGCTCACTTTGATATGGAACAGCCCCGAGGCTCAGCGCTGTGGAAGACACCTGGAATGTCTGAGATCCGTGAAAACACTCTCTGGAATGAGTTTGACATGTGTCGTGTAGGTGATCTAAAGGATCCCCAGACCCAGGTGCCAATCAGAAAGCGCATGACAGTGTGCTCCACGTCCACTGATATGCATATGGCCCTCCATGGAAAGCTTTGCACGGGTGAACATCACCACCGACCAATTGCCGGAAGCACCAAGGTGGATGGACATAGTGTCAAATTGTCTCAATGGACAGAGCTGTACCCACAAAAGTTTGCAAGACAAGTGGCCAAGATTCTGATCAATGATTCATCCAGATACCAGCACTCATATGTTGAAGACAGTGATGAACATCCCACCAAGAAACGCCGGCTTGGAGGAAAGATGAGTCCTCAAGCAATTGAGGCCCGTTTTGGACCGAATGACTCATCAGCAGGTGTCAATTGGCAGATGGCAATGCAGCTGGCCGACCGGTCAGCCCCACGGGTGGGAACTCATGTGGTTGATGCTGGTGAGTTAATCCAGGTAGTCCAACAACTGTGTCCTCATCATAAGGTTCACCACATTGTGTTATGTCGAGGAACTGACCGCCATGTAGGACCCAATAGAAGCATGCTACCCGGACTAGCCCCAATGCGCCGACAGATTTGCATCCGACGACATTCCACTGAAATTCATGTTGATGATTGGGAAACCTGGGAAAATATGTCTCACCGAAAGCTTCGCCGACCGGCGACACCAGCCAGAGTGAGCATGACAATTTTTGCCGCAGCCACTCCACCCGATGCCGTTCAGAGTGCACCATCAAACACTCAAAATGCACCTGCCGATGCCGCTCATCCGAAAGGTCGCAGACCTCATGAGAGCCTGGAAAACTCCCAAGGTGAAGAGACATCATGCAAACGAATCCGAACCAACATGCCAGAACATGATCAGAACACACATGAACACAACACCAATGGTAACATGCACAATAACCAGAATGACCCTAAACTACCACCTACCAATACAGAACATCAAGATACACATGACACTGAGATATCCCAGACTCCACAACAAGTGATCGATTTGGCCAGTCAGAAACATGGACCTTTATTCATGCAGCTTTCCAAAGAGGAACAAGCCTGGCTACTGAAGTTGCACCGCAACTTAGGTCACCCGGGAAGTGCCAAGCTGCTGGAGTTTTGCAAACAACTGCAATGCCCTGAACAATTGCAAAAGGCAATTGGCGATCTCAGGTGCTCAACATGTCAGGAGCTGAAAGGACCCACAATTGCTCGACCAAGTGCAATCCATGAACCATGTGACTTTGGGGATGTAGTATCTATGGATGGGGTAGTGTGGACGAATTCTCAAGGGGATAAGTTCTTTTTCTACCATTTCTTAGATCAGAGCACCATGTTCCAAACAGCATTGGTTACTCCCTCACACACCACCGAGCAAGCGTGCCGAGCGCTCCTGATGGGATGGTTTTACTGGGCAGGGCCACCTGGCTTGCTGTGCGTTGATGCCGGAACCGAACTTAATTCAGATGAGTTTGGCCAGTTCCTTCAGAGACATAATGTGAAGAGCCGCACCTGCGCTGCTGAGGCCCACTGGCAAAACGCCAGAACCGAGCGCCACGGGGGGATTTTGCAGGTCATGCTGAACAAAATTGATGCAGAACAACCAATTTCCAACTATGATCAGTTAGCTTCAGCACTGAGCCATGCAACCGGAACCAAAAACCAATGGAGTAGGCACCGAGGCTATCCCCCTGAACTGTTGGTGTTTGGAAAAGGGATTAGAGTTCCAGGATCGGTCACTTCTGACCCTTCCATATCTGCCCATGCAATGGCCATCTCAAATGCACCTGAAGGAATTCGCTTCCGTCAGGACCTCGCAGTACGTGAGGCTGCCAGAAAAGCTTTTGCTGCCGTTGACAATGACCAGACCATGCGTAGGGCCATAGTCCAGAGGAGCAGACCGCACCGAGGGTTTTTCGAAAAGGGAGAATGGGTAATGATGTGGAAAAAGAAAGGGGAAACAGATGGGGATTGGATAGGACCCATGCAAGTCATCATCCACGAGAGCCAAAACGTGGTATGGGTGACACGCCAACATAAATTGTATCGTGTTGCCCCAGAACATGTCCGGACGCTGTCAGCCATGGAAGAGTTCCGTAACACCCCTGAAATAAACAACCACCAATCACAAAGCCCCTCCACCGTGGTGCCTGCCCGGGGAGGTGTCCAATTCCATGACCAAATTGCCATTGCCCAAAATCCCACAAACCCCCCAAACTCCAATAATCACCAAACTAACGAAGGTCAAGCTGACGGAAGTTCCCATGAATCTGGAGACTGGAGCAATTCCCAGTTCCACAAATGTGCCAGTTCCCGCTGATGGCCAATCACCGGCTCATGATCAACCAGATGATGAGCCAGAGATTCCTTCCAGCCCATCGGAGAGTCCACAAAAAGGGGTTGATGATGTCAGAGATCAAAATCAGATAGCCGTCGAAACACCGGTCCCAGTATCCTCTGATGAAGAAAGTGGTTTATATGTTGAAGAAGAAAGCTGCTACCACTTACAAGAAAACCAGGTGTATCAATTCGAAGTCAATGTGAACCAGAGAGATATTGACCACTGGAAAGAAGAGACTCGACCACAGGAGATGGCTTTCTTAGTGTCAGCAGCAAAACGCCAACGAAGTGAAGTGAAGATATCCAACTTGAAGGCAGCCGATAGGAAGCTTTTTGAAGAAGCAAAGAACAAAGAAATCAACAGCTGGTTAGCCACAGAAACAGTGACTAGAATTCTCCGACATCAGGTTCCTCAGGAGAACGTGATGCGATGCAGGTGGATTCTCACATGGAAGGATGTGGACAGCATGAGCCCTCCAGGATCCACAACAGTTTCCAATAGTGCTGCCCAGAAAGTTCCCGCACGACAGGTGCCAAAGGCCCGACTTGTAGTGCTTGGATTTGAAGATCCAATGGTGGACCAGATTCCCCGTGACAGCCCGACGATGTCAAAACTTTCAAGAGTTCTCATCATGCAGCATGCTGCCAGTATGCATTGGGATATACATAGCTTTGATATCAAGACGGCGTTCCTGAGGGGGACGGAGGAGAGTAGCAGAGTTCTGGGAATGGAACCACCGCCAGAGATGCGAGAGAAGCTCAGGTTGAAACAAAACGAAATCGTCAGGCTCCTGAAAGGTGCGTATGGTAGGGTGGATGCACCGTTCCTTTGGTTCCGAGAGTTGAAACAAAGCCTTGAACAATTAGGATTCTGCTCAGCACCATTTGATCCATGCACGTTCGTACTAAGGGACCAACACCAAAGGACTGAGGGTCTTATTGGAATCCATGTTGACGATGGGTTGTGTTGCGGGTCACCAAGATTTCATCAAAAACTTGCTGAACTTGAAAAGAAATATCCTTTTGGTAGCAAAAAGAGTCGGGATTTCACTTTCACAGGTTTAAAGATCACACAGAAGGAAGACTATGCAATTTGGGTCAACCAAGAACAATATGTCAAAGACATTCATCCAATCACAATTCCAAAGGAACGCAAAGTAACTCCAAATGAACCAGTGAATGAAACCGAGCGTCAAGGGCTTCGGGCCTTGGTTGGCTCCCTCCAATATGCCGCCACCAACACACGCCCAGACTTGTGCAGTCGGTTGGGATACCTACAGAGCCACATTAATAAAGCCAAAATTTCCACTTTACTTGAAGCCAACAAAATACTTCATGAAGCCAAGGTCAACAGTAACGTACCATCAAAATACAGTCCATTCCCATTGATCTCAGGTTTGTAGCGTTTTCCGATGCCTCTTTTGCGTCCGAAAAGACTTTGGACTCACACCAAGGAATGATCATCATGGCCAGTCACAAAAAGATTGGTGAAAACAGAGACAGTCCAGTTAACCCAATTGTATGGCATTCGAAGAAGATTCAAAAGGTTGTTGTGAGCACATTGTCAGCAGAGGCAATGTCACTGGCAGGAGCAGTAGACATCCTTTCCTGGACTCGCCTATATTGGGCATGGCTGAGAGACGGCAGTTTCAAATGGCAAATGGCAGACGAAGAGCTGCTCAAGCTGCCACCGGCATTTGCGGCAATCCCTCCAGGAGATGATGAAAAATCCTCAACACCACCAATACCAGTTCAAAATATCCTCAAAACAATGAACAATAAAGCTCAATCAATTATCACCACTGACGACCACTGACTGTAAATCACTTTATGACCTTATAAGCCGCCATGCACCCCCAAGTTGTCAAGAGTTCCGAACGTTGTTGCAAGCCAAGCTTATCAAAGAGCATATAAACAATGGAATCCAAATCCGGTGGGTTCCCTCTCAAGCACAGTTGGCAGATGCGTTGACAAAAATCATGGATCCCAGTATCCTCCGCGAATGCTTAGCGATCGGCCGCTACAGTCTCCATGACGAGGCACAAATATTGAGAGCCAGGTCCGACTCGCGAACAAGATTGCAATGGTTGAGAAACATGTCTTCAGGTTCCAATGGGGATCAAGCACCAAAGTGAGAGAAAAGCCAAGTCGTCTTAACATTTTGATTTTGCTTGAACAATCCAAAGTAGGGGTTTTGCGAATCCAAGATAATATTCCAACCTCTGCATCTCGAACAAATTTAGAGAACAGAGTGAATCACGAAATGCTGCCTGTTCGAGATGTACCAGCTTGCAATCCAGCCACATGTCCACTGCAGCCAATAGGGGTAAGGCTCAGGTAGTGCCGTTGGCGGGTGGGATCATTCGCTTGCAGCCATTGGAAAAGGTTGCGGTTGGTCGCTGGTGCAGGGCGCCATCATTTGGGAATCCATTCATATCTTGTCAGGGACATCAACACCATTTTCTTAGCTTGTCGGGGACAAGGACACCATTTGGTATCTAGGAGACAGGGTTCTCTGCTTTTGGTTTGGCAACTCCCTACCATATCCTTCGAGAGAGTATGTAGGTCTGTATGTATGTATGTATGTATGTATGTCGTATGTATGTATGTATGTATGTATGTATGTATGTATGTATGTATGTATGTATATGTATGTATGTATGTATGTATGTATGTATGTATGTATGTATGTATGTATGTATGTATGTATGTATGTATGTGTATGTATGTATGTATGTATGTATGTATGTATGTATGTATGTATGTATGTATGTATGTATGTATGTATGTAATGTATGTATGTATGTATGTATGTATGTATGTATGTATGTATGTATGTATGTATGTATGTATGTATGTATGTATGTATGTATGTATGTATGTATGTATGTATGTATGTATGTATGTATGTATGTATGTATGTATGTATGTATGTATGTATGTATGTATGTATGTATGTATGTATGTATGTATGTATGTATGTATGTATGTATGTATATGTACGTATGTATAAAATGTGTGTATATATATATGTATAATTATGTATACATATAAATGTATATACATATGTATGTATATATATGTACATGATGTTTACAATCTGAGATGTATCTCTGCGACCAAAGGTAGGTTATATATAAGATTACGTAATTTTATTGATCTAAAATTAAGCCTCGAATTCTTCAACGAAAAAGGCTTTGATCACAGGAAAAGGCCGAGAGAAGTGCGCGAACCGAGCCCTCGGCTGCGCTCTGTGACGCAGCCAGTGGCAGGGAGAGCAGCAGCACCTGGCGAGATTTCCAAGGCATTCTGGGCAAACTGTTTGATTCACAAACCTGAAATAAGGTTCGTTATATGGCAGTGTGTCAAAACCTTGTACCCCTGGTGAACCCCAAGTCATAGCTGGTAAATGGATGTTCATCCCACTAAAAATGGTATTAATAGGTATTGATCCATAGCCATATTGGGATTCACATTATAATATCACCTATATTGGGAATAATGTCCCTTACTAACCATCATTCCAGGGTTCGGTCAGAGTGAGGTTGTTACAATTTACCCAGATTAATGATGAGCCAACCATTCATCAGTGGTGACCAATGAAGAGAAACTCTTCGGAGAGAGGATAGTCCTTTCAGGATTTTGACGGGTGACAAATTGGTCATGTTTCATGTTGTCATCGTCAATGTTGCTGGGTTGATAGAGTCATATTCAAACTGAAAAAAAAAACGGGGTGGATCATCGCACAAAAAGGTGGTAAGAATATATCAGAATGGTAAATATAGACGGGTGTTTACCTACCAAGCATATGCATTGCCAAATCCAAGCCTTTTTTGCTACTTGATATCCAATACTGATTTCTCTGGGAATCTGACAAAGCAGGGCATCCCTGTTTCCGGGTTCGGCATGGCCCAATCTCCGCTTCTGTCCTTTCCCCCAGGTTTCTCAATCTGAATGTGCTCCAATGTCCCTCTGGTTGTCCATCGGTTTTCTCATGTTTGTTGCTTCATCTCATCACTATTCTGGGTAAATTATGATTCACTGACACCTGGCTATTTGGGATAGTGAAGCAACAAACATGAGACTATTACCCAGAATAATTATCATTTTCCCAATCACTGACCTGAATAGTTCGGCTATTTTGGGATAGTTTCCCCCATCCGAATCCTAATCATCCTTCCAGGGTTCGGTCCCAAGGAGGTTCGGTCGTTATAATTGATTCCCTATTCTGCCGTGTGTCTCAAGCACCTTTCTTTGTCACCAGTAACCAGAACTTCTTGCTACATATCCACCATGTCTTGGTCTCCTCCTGGATGTTTACCAGAAATACCACTTCAAAATTGATGGTGATCACTTTTCTTCCTGTCAACTTTCCCTCTCAAATCCAGCTTCAACACGCTTGAGTCCCCACGTTTTGCTCGAAAACCAAGAAAAACCATCTTTGGTGAAACCCTGATTTCTTACAAAAAATAACTGATTGTAAAAGAAATCTGTTGTTTCACCAGGTCATACCCCCCGGTAGTTTCCAAAAAAAAAAACATCGGGAGAGCCGTCATTCCTGGCCAAGTTGCGGTCAACTTCATGACCTGCACCAGAGGTCAACGGTCGGTTGTTTCACCAAGTCATGGTCCATGACTTGGATGATGACTGGGGGTACCCCCCTTTTAAGAAGCCTCCATATATATATATATATACGTATATACATATATATATATATGCATGTACATATATGTATGTATGATGAAATATCTGGTATGATGGAGTTATGTTAGTCTTACTAGTACATATCTGGATAAATTGAAAGAAACTCCTTCACCAACCTGAAAAGTTGGAACATCCCCGACATCAATAGCCCCAAGAAAAGGTGGAAAAGCGGCTGAAAGTTTTTGCGGCAAATGGATTTGTGGTGGACAACGTTATATCACGAGCTGACCAAACAAATTCCAACCGGGGTCCCCCTTGTGGCACTGAATAATTTGCCAGGGATAGCCCTGAGCAATCCATAAGGGGGAAAAAGTGGACCGGTGGATGCTAAGGGCTTAAGGGTCTGACCACCAACATCCACGATTGCAGGGGCTCATGAAAACATATGAAAACCACGTTGAATCCTTCCGGCGACAAGAAATGCACCATGGAAGTCACCAGGTTTATCGATGGAACATCACCGCATCAAAAATCGCTGAGTTTTCTGCGAAAAAAGGGTTGGATTTACCTGAGGATCCATATGTCGTGAAAAAAAACTCTTTGAGTCGTTGGACTTTTTTGGTTGCCAGGCTCAGCACGAAACAAAAAATATCCTGAGCACAGGGCTTAGCGGTTTGATGACGTTTGCATATTTGTTGATGCGGTTTGAAACATGGGAGATTTGGTGGGTAATGAAAAATGGCAATGGACAATTCCCCAAACATGGGTGTTCCCCAAACATGGGTAATGGAAAATCTCCAATTAAACACACCATGTTTGGGGAATTGTCCATTGCCATATTTGATTACCAGAAGGTCGACTCGAAACCCCCAGTCTGCGGTCAACTGTCGGCCCTCCCACCTCGACACCGGCGGACAAACGTGACTCGCGGTGCTCGAGAGCCCAGTAGCGGCAGTAGCGGGGCCCAAAGGCATCACAAACAAAGTTGAACTATCTGGATGGGTCTCCTATGGACAGAGTGGTAAGATCAGGTTTACTGACCATTGAAAAATAGGTAATTTATAGATGATCTAATGATCTACCTATTTTTCAATGGCTTCTGATTCGTCATAAATCACCAGAGTGCAAATCATGGTGTACGGATGTGTACGGAACTTTCAGAAACTCTGGGTTCAAACTCCAATTCACTTCCGAGGACCTATATTATATATATATATATATAACCATGGAACAGAAACTGCCACTGATATCCACTGATGACATCTTGAAACACCATTCATCTCTTGCATATCCTGGCACACTTCTACATCTGCACTACTTGAAGGGACATGCCCCATTGTTACACGTCTCCACCAATCTTGATTGAAGCACAGCGGTGTCGATCCACCGCAAAAACCACCAAAAATGTCTCAAATGTGCAATTGTCAAAATCTGGAATCCTAGTGCTCTAAGAAACTATCATGTTTTTCTATGGCACCAACAACCCTCTCGTGAACGCAGATTTCTGCTTGGGGATCATCGTCCCCAAAATCGGATCAGGATATTTTGAATCTTCCACCCACCACTAAGCCACCACTATAATATAATAAAAGTGGGTTGGTGGTATAATATAATATAATATAATATAATATAGTATAATATAATATAATATAGTATAATATAGTATAATATAATATAATATAATATAGTATAATATAGTATGATATAATATAATATAATATAACATAATATGATATAATATAATATAATATGATATGATATAATATAATATAATATAGTATAATATAATATAATATAGTATAATATAGTATAATATAGTATAATATAATATAATATAATATGATATAATATAATATAATATAGTATAGTATAATATAATATAATATGATATAATATAATAATAATATAATGTAATATAGTATAATATAATAACCCAACCGCCAACCCTCACGATATCTTTGGCGCTCTCTCAGCGTCGTCGGAGGCGTGTTGCGCGTAGCTAGTGTTGTGCCGCATGGCGCGTGGCTGTCGCCGGTGCGCCCAGTGCTTGACGCAATTCGCTATGGGCACCCTATGTGTCGCGTGTGCGGCACTGCTGGGAGTGGTTGATCCGGCGTTCAAAATCCCGACAAAGGATTTGGAATCTGGTGGTTTTACATGTAAAAAAAAAATGTTGTTGTCAATATTCTTGGATGATGTTCTTTTCTAAGTGTCCAATTGTTTCATCAAATTAATGCAATCCCCCCAGTACTAAGCCCTCCTGTATGAAACCAAATAAAGGAATCCAATACTAAACCATATGGAGGTGTCCATATGATTGGGGTATTCCCAAATTATCCTAATTAAAGATCATTTAGTATTGAAACCCAAGGTTTTGGGGCTCCCCCATGACTTAAGAACCCCCCTTGGGGTGAATGCCAGAGCTGAAAGGACTCCTGTGGAAATGGCGCCTTCCCCGCTGATTCAAAAAGCACCTTGGGTCAACCCACAATCACCACCAGGATCATTGAAACTGGCTGTTGGCCCCTCCTTAAGCTAAACACTATCTTGGTGATACACTGTTACTGGAAACTGACACCCCCCAAGTTACATATAATATATAATATATAATATGTAATATCTAATATATATATAATGTAAAATATATGTACTATATAATGTATGCTGTATAATATATAGTATATAATATAAAACATATAATATATAGTATATAATATATAACATATAATATATAGTATATAATATATAATATATGATATGTCATATGTAATATGTAATATGTAATATGTAATATATATATAATATTTAATATATAATATAAATTTTAATATATAATATATAATATACAAAATATATAATAATAAATAATAAACAATAAATGTAATATATAATATATAATGTATAATATATAATATATAATGTATAATAAATAGTAAATAATATATAATGTATAATATATAATATCTAATTTATAAAATATAATTTATAATGTATATATTATATTATATTATATTATATTATATATACTATATTATATATTATATGTTATATATTATATATTATATATTATATATTATATATTATATATTAAATTATATGTTATATTATATTATGTTATATTATATTATATATTATATATTATATATTATATATTATATATTATATATATTATATATTATATATTATATATTATATATTATATATTATATATTATATATATTATGTATTATATATTATATATTATACATATTATATATTATGTATTATATTTTATATTTTATATTTCATATATTATATATTATATATTATGTTTTATTATTTTACATTATAATATATTATATAATGTATTATATATTATATATTAAATATTAAATATTATATATTAAATATTATATATTATATATTAAATATTATATATAAAATATTATAAATATATATATATATATCATATATCATATATAGATATTATATATATTATATATTACATACTATATATTATATATTAAATATTATATGTTATATAATATAATTTATATTATATATTATATATTATATATTATTTATTATATATTATATATTATATATTATATATATAATATATAATATATTATATATATATAATAACATATATATATATACATATACATATATATATATATTACTATTATCAATATATCATATATATTAAATATGTATGTCTATATGATGCAAATTTCCGTGCCCACCAGCAATCAAACATGGCAATTGGAAATCCCGTTCAATAGGAAAATGGTTGAACTAAATGGATCTATAATTGGGGGATTGTCCATTGCCATGGTAGACTATCAAAATGTCCAACGTGGCAAATTGAACCCGACTCATACCTTTCTATCTTTCTTGTGGTTACTTGCTTTTTTAGGCAAGGGGATAACCATGGACCCAAACTTCAATCCTCCAACGTCCTCAATGCCACCATGGTCACCACGATCACCAACACTGCCGCCAACCTGCGCACCCCGGATCTGTCCGAAATCGAGCCTTGCCCGGGACAGCCGGGAGCCGTGAAGCAACTTGAATTGGCACATTTCCGCTGCAACCCTCTGGATATTGGCAGGCCATCATCATCATCGAGATTATTATGGCACCCCTGATTTTCACTTGTAGCCTACAAAGATCTCCAACCTGGTAGTGGGAAATCCATTGTTTTTATTGGGAAAATGAAGGACAATCATCTACAAAATGGCAGGCCTTTTGTCTGCAAACACATTGGGGATTTGAGGGATGGAAATTGAACCTGGAACTCAAATATTGCAAAATGATCTTCGAAACATACGTCTGTTGGGTGAGGTGGGTTTCCAAAGATGTCGTTTCATCCTTTTGTTTTAGGCCCAAAAGTCGTGAAGTCGTTGCCACACTGTCGATCGATCCGAAGGTCATAGCGTCTGAACGAAGCAGCAAAGCCTCTAGCGCTTTGTGCTAGGGCAGAAATCGTCGGGGCTCGCCAGATGGTCAGTTCAGGAGTGTGTGGACATAGTAACTGCCCGGGCCCCCGGGCCCCCGGGCTTCCCTCCCTTACCGTAGTACTGAAATGCTATGAATTTCCGCCTTAAAGGGGCGACAGTTGAATCGATCATACATCCAATACATTGCTGGGCAGCGCCGAGTCCCTGAGTCCAGCTACAGAAAGATGTGTCCATACAGGACGGATCTACTGGTGGATTTTCATGGACTTTCCGTATCGCAAATTTACATCAAGAGTTAGTGACTGCTAGTGTGCTATCACAGGTCAAGCTTTCATGTTTCCACCATGGTTGTTCTACATTTTTTGGATCAGATTTCTCATGAAAAAACATGAAAAAACATGTCCAGACGTCCCTCAACTGACCATCTGGTTACTGTTCAACTGATGCAATCAATTCGTCTCGCCCTTTGCCGGTCACGATCGCCTCGCGCAGATTCGTGGCCACGGATGGGTCGACGGGGAGGCCGCGGTGAGCGGCGGCTCTGGGTCGAAAGCAGGCGTCGAGGCATGCGAAAACCGCCGCAGTAGGAACAGCGCGGCAAGAAACGGCCAATGTTTCCATAGATGTCCTATAAAAAAAGAGGGGTTAGTTTGCCCCTTTTAAATTTTAACAACAGGTTGGTTGACATTATTGGATGTTTCGTGGTTGTTCATTGTTCATTGGGAACTGTTTTTGGGGAATCACCGATCAACTATGGGTGGAAGCTTCCGCAATTGTTTGTTCGCAACTGAGGCTCAGTGTTTCAATGATTTCAATGGGGTCCCAAGTTACGCCAAGAAACATCCATTCTGGCTAAATGATCATATTTCACTAACCTGAATCTGCCATTTGGGGATGATTTCCCTATGAAAACCATACATTTACCCAGATCCATTGTATCCTAAGTTTGCAAGTCGGAAACGGCAGCAGTCCGACGCCTGCAGTCCGCAGAGACGTGAAGCGAAACATTTTTGGGACCGGGTGGTATGCAATTTACATCTGCAAGTCGCAAAATATAGAAAGGCAATAACTGCCACTCATTTAGTATGATTTTACTATATTTTACTTATCCATCTGTTCGATTCTTTTGGGGCGCGCTATACCTATTGGGAGACCAGACCAAGGCTCGGATGGTTTGGGTCCAGAATCCTTCCCCCCTCAAAATTGATCCTTGCAATGGAACAGATGGCCATTCAAATTTAGTTCAAGGATTTACCTATGAAACATATACAGTGATTGTCCACTTCGCAAACTGCTAAAAACCAGCAGGTACTTTTTTTACCATCCTTGATTCCGACCGTGGTAATGAGATGTGCCCGGCGCCGTTTCTGGGTGCTGAAGCTCGCCCTAATGTTTCGCTTCACTGGAACAAATATTGAAGTGAGGTACCTTTCCTCACCCTGCAGAGGATGAGACTGGCATTCCAAGGGCATTCGTCATTTTCCGAAGAAATTCAAAGATCTCTGCTTTTTCGATTCAAGGTGGGTAGGACCAAAGCATGCCCACAGTGCTATCAATATGGACCAGCCATGAAAGTATCACCAAAAATGGACCGACAAATATGGCATTCCGAACATGAACATGAAGAAAAATCGAAACCAAGCAAGGATTCTAGCAACCCTCAAGTTTTCCATAAAAGTCAAATCCGACTAGTTAAGAATTCTTGGGGGTTGCTATATCTGGGTAAATTACATGGAAGATTTACAAATAGACCAACAATTTTGTGGGGATAAACTGCCAAGGTTTTATGGGATAATGAGAGATGACGGAATATAATGGAATACATATATATATATAACTGATGGTTGGGCGGTACCTGGAACTGGGCTACTTCCCAACCAGTAGCAGGCCGAAATTTTCGGAAAGCCATGGTGTTCTAAAGATTCTAAAGCATCGGATGGGGGCCCGGGGGATCCTATTTTCAGACAAACTTACATCATCCTACCCAGTTTGCTATTGAATATGGCCCATAAATTGGGATTTTCTAGTGATTTTTCATGGGATTTTATAGTGATTCAATGGGATATTAATGGGATATACCCTCTGGTAAACGTTTACAGTTTGCTATTGAAAATGGTCATTTAGTTCGTTGATTTACCCATAATAGCATGGTGATTTTCCAGTTCGTTATGTAAACGTTTACCAAAGGGTACATCATCCTACATCAATATCATTCAATATCACTTCAAAGAATGGTTGATGGTTGGTTCACATGCAGCCTTCGGGAAAGTGTACTCACTCTTCGAGTCTTCCATAGTCTTCCAGGTCTGTGCACTTGCGGAATGCCATATCTCCTTGCTTAGACAAACCTTCCGCATCAGGAAAATAGGGAGCCAAGTGATCTCACTCCGACCATCGACAAATCGATGCCAGTTCCCTACACCACGAGGCTTGATCATTGCCGTGGTTGAAATGGCGGATCCACTTTTTGACCCCCAAATTGTAGTTGATGACATCACAAATTCCGAGAGATCCCATGAAATAACCCTAGTTTTGCTGCCGAAATATCTCAATTTCCCAATTCGCACGGACTGGGACTGGGAAGCTCCAAAATACTTGCGCCAGGTGTCCGCAGTAGAGTCACGGTGTCAGATGCGACCCATCAGATAGGATGTACAGACTTTGGGCCGTTCAGAGATAATTTTGGTGCCAGAAATAGGAATATAACCAATATAACTTGAATAACACGGAATATCACCCCCAAATGGTAATTTAAACCGGGAGAAAAGCAGGGGAAAAAAGGTGGTACTCCACTGGAACAGATTGTCACCAAGGGCAAAAAGGACGGAGTGAGGAAAACCATGGATGGAGCATAGCGTATCGCAGAAATAGGCATCCTCATCGCTTGAGGGCATGGTTTCTTTGTCTATTTTGTGTATTTGATCAGTCAACACTGGATTCTGATGATTTTCTTCATAATGTCCACATAAATCTATTCAGAACCTGGATTTCCTAAGCTATTTTTTTTGGTCAGTGGATTTCAGGTCGTGAAGAGATCATAAACCGTTGGGTGTCACCCACTTTCCTGAAGTGGAACCGGGCTCATCCAAGCATCCTCCTGGCGGAAATATCAGCACACGCACAAAAAGAAGCAGCCTGAAATATGACCTGCGAGCCGCTTTCGAAATCCGAGGAAATGATAAGTCTATGTAATGTTATACATGTTTCATACATATGTTGGGTGTTATACATGTGTCATATATATATAGAGAGAGAGATAATGCACTTGTACTATGTGGCTGATATATATATATATACATATCATATATACATATCATATATACATATCATATATACATATCATATATAAAGAGATATTGGGTATATTTATATTATATGTCGTATATAGAACTATACTACATATATATATGTATATATTATATATATAGCTATAATATATATATACACAGTATATCACTTCACAAAGCCTAGCGCCTCGGTTATCATGAAGCGTTGACCGGGTTTTCCAGCAAAATAAAAATATTCCTTGGGTTTTATGACTCTATACACAGTATAGTATAGATACCTATCGTAGTGGAAACTTCGTTTGGTTTCTACATGTTTCTATACATGGACATGTTTCAGCCTAGAGACCATGTCCAACTCCAGACATCTCCAATCATCACGTGGGATTCGTAGTTCATCAGCCACTCCCCTTGATGTTCATCGCTAAAAGTCTGTTTATCGAAATGACCAAAATCCCAAAAACATCTGGGCAAATACAGTACACGTATTCACGACCCTGACCGGGCGGCCATTTTCTAACCATCATCTACGATTAGGTCGGCCTGACAGTCAGGTCACTGCTTTATTTGCCTTAAAAAATGTGATTCTGCAAGTTTAGCCATGAAAAATAGCCCTATCCCAACTCATTCTACTTCGCTTTATGCTATAGCAACCCCTATCAAACTAAGTAGTAGTACATAAGCCACTTTCACAACCAACCAACTTCACAAGCCACCTTTCTTAGCAGCCGGTGCTCCAGTGGGCGCCTCTTAAAATTGTGGGCCATGACGAATTGTGGGGTACGGCCTCAGCGATGAAAACCGGATGAAATTCTTCGGCCACCTTTGAGGACACCGGAGGGTACCCTCTGGTAATGACTAACAGTTTGCCATTGAAAATGGCCATAGAAATACTTGCTTTACGCATTAAAAATGGTGATTTTCCATAGTTGTGGTAGTTTACCGGAGGGTAAACCATGGTGAACCAGCGAAAATCACAACGTGGACCTCGGATTTTTCGCGGTCTTTCTAGATCAAAACTCGTTTCGTACGATGGAAATCGAATGGATGTTGTTTCGTTTGAAAATGTGGGAGAGCCGATAATTACCATATTAGTGCATACATATAATATATTTTTTATTTATTTATTTATCTATTTATTTATTTTTATTTATTTATTTATTTATTTATTTTTATTTATTTATTTATTTATTTATATAGTGTATATATATATTTATACAGTATATCTATAATTTCTATATCAACAGAGAGAGAGAGAGAGACAGAGAGTCTCCGTATTCCCGTTTTCTGGCCATCGATAGCCCCATCGATCGCCACCGTTTTTTTTTACTGTAGCTGGATAGCATCCTAAACAGCATATCCGATACCCTCTGATAAACGTTTACATAACTATGGAAAATCACAATCTTTACTAGGTAAATCAACTATAAATGGGCCATTTTCAATAGCTATGTTAAATTACCAGAGTGTAATCCACAAACTTCTCTCCATTTTGTATTTTGCCGGACATGAAGTCCTTATGGCTTTGTCTTAAGATACCCCATGAAAACGCATGGCGATCTCTTGGGTGTCTCCCACTGTCAGAGACACCCAAACATCATTTTGTTGGCTTTGTGTATATATATATATTATTATATATATATTTATACTATGTGTATATATATATTATGTATATATATAATCATATATATATATTATATTAATATTATATATATATATATTAATATATATATATATATATATACATATCCCTTAAAATATCCCATTCTGTGCCAATTTTATCTACGGTATAGACGAACAACCCATGGGTGGAATCCCTTCAAAATCCAAAGTTCCCAATTGTTCTTGGCGAAATTCCAATTTCTTTGTCAAGAATTAATTATTACCACTTGCTTTAATAATACCATAATTATATACATCTCTACTCAATATAAAAATACTACCTCCAAATGAATTAAAATTGATCAGGACTCAAAAAAATGATAGTGTCTACCATTCTTTCCCATAAGTGAACCCTATGTTCTTGGCGAAAACGCAGATACTTCTGCGCCAACACAGATATTGCTTTCATGTTTTTCGTTTGCAAAGCCTTCAACTCACTGACCTTCAATTTGTCATTTACCCTCTGGTAAACCAACATAGCTATAAAAAAACACCAACTTTAATACGCTAAATCGACGAACTTTCTATGGTCCATGTTCCAGTTCGCAAACTGTTAGTCATTAATCCCGTCACCCTAATATGAAACACCCCCGAAACGAAACCATGGTGAACCATCCCATGGGTAGGATGGTCCCGCCAAGACACCATCGCGCCGGGCGCCGGGCTCGAGTTCCTCATGCCTGGAAGGGCATGGTGTAAAAACGATTGATGGATGTACAGATTCTTGAATATAGTATGTATGGATCTATTTAGTTCTATTATATTCTATTTATGTATTTCTTTGGTTCTTTGTTTGTTTGTCTGTTTCTTTATCCATCCAGTCATCCGTCCGTCCATCCATCTATGCATGTCATTTCAGGTCAGGTTATGTTAGGTCGTCTTATCTCATTTATGTTTACATATGTAAACAGATGTAGATTCATTCATCTACCGTATAAGTACATGCATGAATATTATGTCTGTACATGTCTGTACGTATGTATATTTAAACAATATATATATATACATGTGTGTGTGTGTTTATTGATGTTGGTTTCAGTTATATTACGTATGTTCATGTGTATTTAGATTGAAATATAAATCCATTTGTATGTATGATTGCTATTCAGATTTTACAATGATTGAAGGTATGTATATTATATATATATATACATAGACGCACATTTTCACAAAAATTGAAATAGGGTTGTTTGTATCTATATATATATTATAGACGTGAAGCTACACCGTTCTCAACGCAAATGGATCAAGTCAAATTTCCAAAAACTGGGGTAGATGATCACCGACTTCCCGAAAATTTAAAAAATGGCATAGCGTCAACATTGCTGGGTCAAACTTGTTTTGGGGGATTTGCTTCAGGAACATATTTTTTGGAGGGGAACCTATGGTGCAAAGCGCCGCCCTCAAAAAAAAAACAGCGAGCTATGCATGTCTCCTCATGCGGTTTGCATTCTTGAGAACCTCTAGAATAAACACGTGCCTTGCGAGATATTTAAGGTATCACCACCAATCTACCACTTCCTATGTTTCACCTCATCTTCCACTCTACGACTCTTCACATCTGTTCACATCGTATAAAACGCCCATGTTGATCGTTTCATCGCCTGAGAAACTCAAAGCCTCGTAGCCTTCTCGCCAGGCACCTCGTCCCATCCAATCAACAAACAAAAAAAGGATCTGTGGTTAAAACGATAAGAAACCATCCCCCAGTCATCACCATAGATAGGTATAAACCATTCCCAAATGGCTAGTTTATTTTTGTTTTAACCACATTATAACCACATTATCCATGTTTTATCCATGTGTTGACATGTGTTAACGATGTGAATGGATGATTCGCCCTATTCACCTTTTAACATGTTTTAACCATGTGTTTACCACGTGTTTGGGAGATTTAACGTTGGATGCAACATTAGGACATTACCAAGAGGAATGAAAATTTGGGATTCAACCAACAAAAATTGGTAAAAATGGTGATTTATAAGCAGATATTAGGGACAATTATGGAGATTAAGGGGTGGATTCAACCAACAAAAATGGGGGAGTGCCCTCTACTCTCTCATGGGAATATACTGGGAATACCAGCCTGATGGCTTTTCCTGAAAATGGCGCTAGTTACCACTAAGAATTTATGAGTCAATATCAGGTTTGGGCTTGTCTGAAAATTGCGGATACCCCAAACTTGCAAATGTGAAATTCGGAACCCTGTGATGTTTTAAGAGAGACCAATGTTAGTGTGACCAATGTGGAAAATAATTGATGTGTTGACACATCCTAAGGTCGGCACTCGCCTTTAAGAGAAACAGTATATGCCTCTTTGGGGGTGCGGGTCCAATGAATAAGTTGATTCCCTCCAGCAAACTAACAGTTTGCTATGGAAAATTGCCTTTCCACTTCGACAAAAACGGTGATTGTCCATAGCAAACTGTGAAAATTTACCAGAAGCTATTTGCAGAAATAGTTTTTCGGGGGTTATATTCGAACTGAGGGTCGATCAACAGGCATTCAAGATAGCTACATATTGACCAGAGATATACCATCGGTTCACCCAGGAATGGGAACCAAAAGCACCAACAATTTTCCGGACCGGACTCATGTTGAAAAAATGTTTGGCCCATTTATTAAGTATGGTATTTGTTTAGCTCCAAGAATGTGGATTCAAGAAACATGAAAACGCTTAAAAAAACCGGGTCAGCCAGTTAGGCTGGGGAGGTCATGAATCGAAGGGCTGCCCGGCTGGATGCCATCAACCAATTGGGTGAACCATTGAACCGTGGCGATCTGAACCATGGTGATATCGCCAACATGGCAATCAAACATGGCAATAGACTCAATAGATCATCCCTAGATGATGTGTCCAGTACCTAACAAAAACCAGATGGCACGCGTTTTTGCGCCTCACAACTAGACTCTAACTGGGGGCCAGTTAGGGTTTTTCATTTGTCCGCCCTTGTTTAAGCCACCAAGAAACCCAGTGAGGAGACAAGGCTGCCTACGGCGAGATCCAATGCTAAAGTGTTAAAGCAAGCTTTCTGGGAGGCAATGAAATGCAAATTTCGAGGGACGGGACTGGTGTTCTGATCATTCGAAAAAATATGTTTAAAAATGATACCTTGAAGCTTTGATGCATGGGTGTTCCGAGTAATCTGATGGTGGGTAGGGAGATAGCTCAAGTATTGGTAATGTGTTTTGAAAGCGATTGCAAAAGATTGTAATGTGATAAACTCAATGCCAGAAACCATCCATTTTGCAGTCTTTTACATCAACTATATGGAGGTTTCCTGAAATGGGGTTACCCCCAAATCATCCATTTTAGTAGGTTTTCCATTATAAACCATCCATTTTTGGGGTACCCCAATTTATGGAAACCCCCATATTACTACAGGGCTTCAAGAGAAAATTCAGGGTCTATGATTCTCATTGGGTTTGCCTCACGACTCATCAACGATCAGTTGGGATTTTTCATGAAGCGTTTTTCCGGATGAAAATGATTCACATGGCCCAATCCTGAACACCTATCAGATGTTCAATGATTCATATCTGTGACATCTATTGTTACACGGCAAATCCAACCTCCGATTGATCCACGAACTACGTAAAGGGGAGGTTTCAACGGGTGAATCATCGACAAATGGGCCGAAGTGGACCAGAGCTGAGTCGGAAGTTGCTGGGATATGAATATGGACCGTTGCAGGGCCAGTGGAAGAAATCCTGACATGTTTTTGGGATGAAATTCCTGTGCTTTCCGGGCGCAAGGCGTTAAAAGGTTGCTGCAAAAGATTGGTTCCATGCCAAAAATCACCAAGAAAAATAAGAGTTCGTTGTTCGTTTGGGTCCAAGAAGGGTCGTCTGAAAATAGGCTACCCCAAAATCCACCGGTGTATCATCATCGTCGTTCCCCCAAAAAAAAGCCAGTCTGGGAATACCTCATCGTCATTATGTCATTTGCACCGAAACATAGTAATTATAAATAATTATTGTTAGTGACACATTCCATTTAATTCCATGATGTTCTTGTTGGTTGAATACCCAAATATATGGTTGTAAAGTATCAATTTTTTCCCGAAGTTGATGAGATCCTCACATCGACATGAAACCCCCGCGGACTTATGCCATGACGTGGCTTCAAAACCAAATTGGCATGGCAACTCCCTGAAGAGGATGATTCCCATAAAATCTGTGGGTTTTCGACCATACGGTGAATGGTTGCGAAATCCTGCACCACCATTTCAGGATGGGTTTTTCAACCATCCTTTTATCATGGGATATATCGCATGATAAACCATCTACCATCTGGTAATTTAACATAACTATGGAAAATCACCATTGTTCATGGGAAAATCCACTATTTCTATGGGCCATGGCTTCAATAGCTTTTTGTATGTTTACCAGAGGGTATCAACTGGTGCCGGAGTTCTTTCATCAACTGGTGGTTGGTTGAAATTGGCTGCCATCATGGAGGATCATCCCGGCGCCGCCGGTTTTGGGGATCACCGGAGAGTGTCCGTCGTTGGTTTTTACTCTAGGGGATTGGTATTCCCCGGGTTCCCCCAAAAAATGGATGGTGATTTCATAGACCCCGGATGGTACCCTAAGTCGTAGCTGGGATCCATAAATGGATGTTGATTTCCCCAAAAATATCTAGCTGGTTGGTGGTTGACCTACCCCTCTGAAAAATGATGGAGTGAAAGTCAGTTGGGATGATGACATTCCCAAGTGAATGGAAAGTCATAATCCAGACATGTTCCAAACCACCAACCAGATAGGATCTATGGATGTTTATTCCCATAGGTCAGACCCCGGATGGTACCCTAAGTCGTAGCTGGGATCTATGAATGAGTTTTTTTGATTTCCCCAAAAATATGGGATCTATGGATGGTCGTTCCCCCAGGTATATGGTAAATCCATAGGTCTGCGGATTTCTCTACCCGTCCTCTTCATCTTCTGAGGTCTCTTCGGGTGGTGAACTGCTGGAATCCCCAGTGTCACTGGGAGTCTGCAGCGGCAAATTCCCAAACGAAATGGAGGTTTTAATGGGAAAATCATGAGGGAAATCATGGAAAATATGGGAAAGACCAGGATAAATGGAGGTTTTATCATGGGAAAAGCATCTATCAATGGGACATGTTCCATTGCCATGTCTGATTTAGAGACTCATCTTTTCCACCTTGGGACCCCGGGGAAGGTCAAGTCTTCAACAATCCAATCACACTCAATGGACGAAAGGGATCCATTCCGCAATGCCCATCTTTTGGTGGAGAAAAATTCCCAAGCTCTTATGGAATTCAGAATGTTTGATGATTACCCTCTGGCAATTTGACATAGCTATTGAAACTAACCATGTACTTCGTTGATTTAGCCATTAAAAATGGTGATTTTCCATAGTTATTTGTATGTTTACAAGAGGATTAGACTGATTAGACCCCTATGAAGCCCATTAAAAAAAAAAACTCTATTGTTACTGGTTAACCCCCCACTTGGTGGCTCATCCCATTTAGTAAGTGGGTTACATCCCAGTTATAAGTGAGACAAGTAGGGTTAATCCACTTATAACTGGGATATAATTCACTTACGAAATGGGATGAGCCACCAAGTATCCCATGAATATCCCATTTAATCATTAAGTATCTCATTAAATCACTGTAAAATCCCATTAATTGATATGAACCCCCATATTTTTAGGTGTTCCATCGTCAAACATCTCCGCATCTGCTCGGCTTCCATCCCCGAAAAAACCCGACCTCTTCGGAATCGGTCACCTCCGTCTCACCCGTGGTCTTGCCTGGACGACACGCATTTTATATGTTTACCATTATCGTGATTAGTGATGTTTTATGACTGTTAGCATTATCATGTTTCATCCTTACTTTGTGTTTCATTGTCATCTATATTATATCATATTATATCATATCATATCATATTATATCATATGATATTATATTATATCATATTATATTATACAATATTATATTATATTATATATTATATTATATTATATATTATATATTATATTATATATATTATATTATATATTATATTATATTATATTATATTATGTTATATTATATTATGTTATATTATATTATATTATATATTATATTATATATTATATATTATATATTATATATTATATTATATATATATTATATTATATATTATATATTATATATTATATATTATATATTATATATTATATATTATATATTATATATATTATATTATATTATATTATATATTATATATTATATATTCTATATTATATATTATATATTATATTATATTATATATTATATATTATATATTATATATTATATAATATATATTATGTGTTATATATTTTATATTATATATTATATATTATATAGTAAATATTATATATTATATATATTATATTATATTATATTATATTATATTGTATTATATTATATGTTATATATTATATATTATATATTAAATATTATATATTATATGTTATATATTATATATTATATATTATATATTATATAGTAAATATTATATATTATATATATTATATTATATTATATTATATTATATTATATTATATATTATATTATATTATATATTATATTATATGTTATATTATATATTATAGTATATTATATTATATATTATATTACAGTATAGTATATTATATTATATATTATATTACAGTATAGTATATTATATTATATTAATTGTATTTTTATATTATATTATATTATGTTCTATTATATGATATTATATTATCTATTATATTATATATTATATTATATATTATATCATATATTATATTATATATATATTATATTATATTATATATTTTATTATATATTATATATTATAAAATATATATTATATCATATTATAGTATATATTATATTAATTATTATATATTATATATTATATTATGTTTCATATTATGTTTTATTATATTATATCGGATTATATTATATCATATTATATCATATTACATCATATTATATTTTATTATGTTATATTATGTTATATTATATATACATCTATGTCTGGCTGTACCCGTTCATCGATCTGATTTTCGATCTGCTGTGTTCTCCCCTTCGCCGGCCTTCGATGAGATCCGCTGCCTGGATGACCCGTTGCATCTCACTTGAGGCCACTGCAAAGATGCTGGTGCCTCAGATCGAGAGGCCGGTTATGGGGCAAAGTCCTGGTGCCAAAATCCAAACGAATTGCTGGTGAATGGATGTGTTACTTCCCCCCAAAGATGGGAATAATCGGTTTTGATTCCCCATATGTATATATATATGTTAGGTTATGTGGATTTAGAATGGTTAACAATACTAGCAGTTATTTTTTGATAGTGGTTCATAATGGGACATTTTTATGGGGAACCCAGTGCCATTTGCAGCATCCCCCAGTCATCACCATCTTTTTGGATTTCACGATCGTCGACTGGAACTTCTTTATGGCATTCTTATTGTTTTCCCACACATAACATAACCATGTTTAACTATAGTGGCTTACCTATGGTTTATGGTAGATATAACTATGGTTACTGGGGGGTTGTAATGTTTTTTAATAAAAACTTACAGTACATTACCGTAGAAGATGAATACCATAAATTTAGAAGCTTCGTCCCCTTGAGCATGGCGATGTCTACCCTGCGACGACTTT